>JZKD02S2120260.1:650473-685058 GCA_000966675.3 Picea glauca
AAGTTGGAGATGAAGTTTGGCTTTACATCAGTAAGGAGAGACTTAAAGGAGAAGGTAAAAAATTGAAACCGATTCGATATGGTCCTTTCAAGATTATCGACAAGATTGGTAACAAGGCCTTTCGTTTAGATTTGCCTCCTTATATGCAAATGTATGCAGTTGTTAATGTTGAGAATTTGAAATTGTATGAGCCTCCGTTGATTGATGATCATGGAGAGCATGTTCAGATTCCTTCAATAGATGATTTTTCCTCAGAATATCTTGCAGAACTGCATGAAGACACCATTCTTGACAGGAGAATGTGAACTTCAAAACGAGGAAATGTGGAGTATCTTCGAGTTGGTATTAAAGGTACAAATCCAAGCAAAGCCAAGTGGATTGAGGTTGGAAGGGTGAGGGAAGTATACCCTCATCTTCATATAGACTGAATATAGTCTTTTGGAGGTCCAAAATCTTTCCAATGGGGAGGTGTGATCAGGGGATCAAATTTTGCTCAAAAATTCAAAGTGCTCGGAATCACTTCAAATCGGACGAGAGCGTAGGCCTCGTCGTTGCAAACCCAACGCAACTCATTTGGGTTCAAATGGACATCGGGAGCGAGAGATATCGCATTCTGTTCAAAATGGCAAACAGGCAAAAAGGGGATGTTGACTGTACAGTCTATACGGACGATGATGTGGCAGACCGTACGGATGACGTGGTAGACATGTATTGTACAAATGGCATATGATGTGTTTTTGGTAGTGAATGGGAATGTGACACGTGGCCCAATCACAAGCCGCCACATGTCACTTGTTTATTTGTTAAAACCTTTGCACTTAGCAGGAGTCGACCCCGTGACCTCTGGGGCAGTGTAAAGCTTTGGGAAAGGCCGCCCAACCAACGTGCCCACACATGTTCCTTGTTATATATGTTTTAAATTTTTTTATAATGTGCATTTGGGTGTGGGTCGGGGACCAATGCTACGGTGGTTACCACCGTAACCATACATTATAACCGTTTATGTGTGCGGTTTGGCATACCATGTGACCACTATACCAATGTGCGCAGGTTTGACATATGGTTATGACGGTTGTTAAACGTTAGCCCTATTGTGTGTTGGCGCGCAGTCGTATCACTGCCATGTGCCCACGGGCCTTGGTAGTTAGGGCCAGCGCGTAAACGGTTCGACAGTTTGGACCAGTGGTGTGGTTGCACCCGGTTCCAAGTTTTTACGCTATAAATTGTGTGTGGGCTAGGTTGAGCCAGAGGAGGTGCATTTTGTAGATGTAGAGACAACAAGCTTGAAGGGGAGACTTCAAGGAAGCCTATCTTCTTCGTTTGTTGGCCAAACGAAGTGCCGAAAAAGCCCAACTAGGGGTTTTTGGACGTTCCGAAGCCATTGGAGCAGTCTATTGGTCATTTTGAGCATTGTAAAGCACATTTTTTAGCACTTTGAGCAAATAATAAAAATGATCCATTGGAAGCTGGACCAGGAGATGTATCCCAAGAGAGGGGTGAACTTATTTATCATTTGTTGTGTTATGTGTTTTCTGTTCATTGATTATGTTGTTGTTTATATGCATCTCGAATGAGTAAATCCTATTAATGATGGGTTGCAAAGTTGATCCATTTGCTTTTAAAACATAAAATTTAACTTGCAAATATTTTCAAGAATACAAGTCTTCTTCATTTTTAGATCATGCAAAGCTATGGGTGATATGTCCTGTGTGTCCACCATGTTGTCTCAAATGTTTCTCACCTATTGTTGGTGGTTGTTTCCAACCTCACTATGTTGGTTATTCAGATCTCACCCTTGTTTATTTTAAGCCCGATTTTGATAAATGAACCATTTAATTTTGGTCATGCACATGGTCGACTGTTATGATTTGGTGGAGTATCGTTGACAGTGGTTGATTATTGGTTGTCCCTGATTAATAGCATTGACAGTGGTTTTTGTGATTGGTTTATAATCACTGTATTATTTTATTATGGCAATTGATTCGATTGTTCAGCATGGTTAATTGGTTGATTCAAGTACTAAAGTGGGCACACAGTCGTTTCCTCTTGTGTTTCAACAGTTGGATTGTGACTCAACATTATTTTATGGTTGATCATGAATATTCCTCTTTTATTTATGCGATGGGTTGTGTGTTTCCTACATCATGATATAGGTTGCAATAAGGGTTGTTGTTACTGTGTGTTTTAATTACCAATCGAGAGTATTGCAATTTAAAATAGTGATAGTTGTGGTGTGGTTGTCCATTGTATATGTTATGGATATTTTTTCATTACTCCATCAGAGGTGGGCATGGGTTTTATAAAAGTATGGTTTTGTTGCAATTTGATTATTAAATTGATTAGATAAATGGAATTGGGCACGATTTTTGTGTCTGTGTTTGATTTGAAGAAATAATTCATGGACAGGGGTTGATGTTTTGATGGAAAAGAATGGAAACAAGTGACCGTGTGTTCATTTAGAAAAAAAAATTTAATATTAAATGGGACAAATGGAAAGAAACAAAACTCTTATACAGGTTGTTATTTTGAATTGGATGACACTGTGTTAAAAATTTAATTTCAAATAGTGAGCAAGTTAATACACAGAAATGATGAATTATACACAGTAGTTGTTTAATTGATCACAGTGACTATTGGGTTAGTATTGGATCTTTTGTTTTTAATATAGAATTTTTTTATGGAATTACTTAATTAATTTTTCGAACAGTAACCACTATCTTCCCCTACCATTTTTTTTCACTTTTCACTAATTATAATCCCCTCATCTTCCCATATTCATTACTCACTCCATGTTCCCAAAATTTAACTAGAGTTAAGAGAAGCTCTGTATTGTGATAGTTTAATATCACAGGGATGGATTTTAGTGATATGTTCTTTGGTTTACATTTCAATTGATTTTTGTTATCAATGAGCAACAACAATGTTATTTTCCCCCTCATTTTAACATATTTTTTTTCTCTCAATACAAACCCCTCGCATATCCCAGAACCTGTGTTCACCCCCTGCTCATTGACAATGATTAAACAATTTGTATGGATTGGATTGCATGAGTCTGATATGTTGTTGAGCCAAAATTTATTTCATATTTTAAAAGAGTTGTCATGTATGGTTGTTAAAGGAACTATTTTCTAATCAATCATGCATGCAGAAATGATTTTTTTCATCCGAGGTAGTCATGGCAGAGGTAACTGAGGAAGAGGCAATTGGAATAGGGGCCCTAGAAGGCCTAGATTCTCCATTCACTTTGATGTTGACTCACAAGAGTTAGGTCAACTATTTAAGACTGGGTTTTTCAATTGGATTGGGAAAGGAGTGGTCCAACCTAGGCCTGAGAGGCCTCCCTTCCAAGCTCCACAAGCCTCTGGTATTCCTGTGCCTCCTCATGTCTCATTGCAACTCAAGGTTCCCGAAAACGATGGATGGAAAGAGATTGTCCACCCAAAAGTCTCCCAACATCGAGGCTATCCCAATTTGTCTTTACCTTCTCCTTCGCCTATCTATCAGATCATCCAAGCTACCCATGTCCACTCACTAGTTCAATCCTCACATGCTAGAAAAAGGTTGAAAACTGAGGCCCACCATGCCCCTGAAAAAGGAAAAGATAATTTTTCCCCTTACTCACCCTCTAATGGTTCTGATAAATCCATGTCCTCCAGGATGCATTTTAGGGATGATTGTTCTCATGTGATCAGAAAGATTAAGCCTAAAGGCTCAACACAACGAAAGGCAATTTCAGAGAGATCAAAAGGTGACAACAACAACAAGAGAAAGATTGCATCTCAGAGTGGAAAATATGGATTCTAATTTTTATTTTATTTATTGTTGATGACAATTGACTTCAGAAGTTTTGGACAACATGTTTTTTCGGATATATGAGTAATATATTTTTGGAAATAATTTCAAATATCAATGAAATAAATTGTCAAACATGAATGTGAGGATGGGAGTCACAAGGAGGGATGTTTTTTTTTTAATTAACTAGTTATGTTATGATTGTTAAGAGTTAAAGGGGAGTCACAAGGGGTCCCACCTACTAGTTATTATTTATTTAAAACCCTTATTATGATTTATTACTTTTCCCCCTTACTAAAAAGTTGGTTGATTTTTTAGTTAACTTAACTATGAAGTAGTTCAACTACTTCAACCAATTCTAATTTGATTAAAGGAAAAAGGAAAGGGAGGAACAAGAGGAAGATAGAAGGAGAAGCATACTAAGGCTTTTGATTTTGTGTTGAGATATTTCAGTTTTCATCCATTCCTTAATTTATCACAAGCCTAATTCTTTTTTATGATAGCAGGGTCTTACTGTAGACAACAAGATTCAAGGTTGAATTACATCATTCAGACACTTGTTTTTCAGAGGTGTTGATCTATCTTTGATAGTCTGTGTAGACTTTTCTATTTGTGAATTAGTTTTCATGACTAACAAAGGCTATTATGCAGAGTCGAGTGGGAAGCAATCTGTGGCAAGTTGATCCAGCTTTTAGAGTTCAGTTTTTGATTTTCACTCAAAGGTCCTTTTGTATGTTTCATCAAGGACGTCTAAGTTTTACTTTGGTCCAAAACTTATTCATGAAATTTTGTAAAGAGAATGACTCTTTGATGAATTGGAATGAAATAAAGGATTGTTTTATGTCTCGTCTGTCTTGATTAACGACTTGGTGTCTTTACTTATGTCTCTATATTTATTTCAGCATCTTTTATGTTCAAAAAAACACATAAATAATGAATTTTTCAGCAAGCTTTTATTTATAAAAACCAGTCTAAGCACTTGTAATCAATACTTGTGAGTTAGGATATTAATTTTTATGGCTATAAACATAGGGTGATATTCCCATCTATTTTTCTTTAGCCAAGCATAATTTGAAAATGCTCAAGTAAGATCGTTTCATATCTTTTCCTCAACAATGCCCAAATTACTTAGATAGAGTATGGCTCAGATATGATACAATTGATGATATGTCATGATATATTTGATGTAACTTTCCATTAAAATTGGTCAACTTGAATACATTTAGTTGGTTGTTATGAATACCTCCCTAGTTAAGAGGGAGTGTTGAAATTGTAACTATGGTTAGTATTCATAATGTATATATTCAAAAAATAATATTCTAGAAAAGAATATGTGTACCTTTAAAAGTCATCCCTACATGTCGCATAGATGGTGATATGATCAGGAAGAATGGTTCTTGTAGTCACGTGACACTCCATTGAGTGCATGAGAAATGTGGGACACATGCATAGTCATGAGACTATGACAGAGACTGTGTGTCTTTGGACAATAGTTGTGTGCTACTACAGTGATTGTGTACCACCGACAGTGATTATGTGTCACTGGACAATATTTTTGTGCTACTACAGTGGTTTTGTACCACTCATGGAGACTGTCTGTCTCTGGACAGTAGCTATGTGCTACTATATTGGTTTGGTACCACTGATAGTGACTGTGTGTCACTAGATAGTAACAGTGTGGTACTATGGTGGTTGTGTACCACTGGTGGAGACTATGTGACTCTGGACAATAGTTATGTGCTACTACAATGGCTATGTCCCACTGGTAGTGACTGTGTGTCACTGGAAAGTAGTGTGTTCTACTACGATGGTTATGTAACATTAGTGGAGACTGTGTGTCTCTGGACAGTAGCTATGTGCTACTACAATGGTTATGTACCACTGACAGTGACTGTGTGTCAATGGACAGTAGTTTTGTGATACTATGGTGGTTGTATACCACTAGTGGAGATTGTGTGTCTATGTACAATAGCTTTGTGCTGCTACAGCGGTTGTGTACCACTGGCAGTGACTATGTGTCATTGGAAAGAAGATGTGTGCTATTAGCAGTGGTTATGTACCACTTGATAGTAGTTGTGTACTACTATGGATCAACAAATTCATGTTCTATAGGATGGAATTGTAGCAGCTATGTGCTACTAGCTGATCTCCATGGAGACTACCAGATCGCTTGGAAGTAGTTGTCTGTTACTACTTAATCACAAAGAATGTGAAAAATGATTTGAGCTATCGATGGTATGGTATTAGTTGTGTGCTACTAGTTTATTGTAGAGTATTCAATGGACTATTATATGAAGACATCGTGGAAAGATACCTTCCTAGTTAAGAGGGAACGTTGATATTTAAGGTAACAAGCGAGAGACATTCTCCCTATAGGTTCCTCTGTGGACTAGTATGAGGGAATGTGGAATTCATCTTGGCATGCCTCACATGGTCAGATGAAGGAACCAAGACATTGGTTTCATGAGGAAACCTCGATATGTCTTGGGGGACATTGGTTCTATGATGGAACCTCGATGTTTCCTAGAGAAGACATTGTTTCCATGAGGGAACCTTGATATGTCTTAGACATGTGTTCCATGAGGGAACCATGAGATGTCTAGTATGGACACATTTCATGAGTGAGCAGAGACATTGGTTTCATGAGGGAATCTCAGTATGTCAAGTATGGTCCAAGATGACTTAGCTTGATCAACCCCAAAGGGAATGGCCACCCCTTCTAGGATGAGCTAGCTCAAGTCTTATGGATACCAACTACATTACATGTATAAACAAAGGTGAATGACCCTAGTAAGCATCGGGCATACCTTCTCCTAGTTTGGGTTGCAAACCAATGGAGATAGGATACATTTATCACAAGGGTGTACTTGTAATAAATGGGCCCAAGAATATTCCTTCCTTTATCATGCCAAGGAGTGATATGGACTTGAGGTGCTTTCCATGTATCAAATAACATTGGGCTGAAATTCACTCACAGGGGTGTACCTGTGATAAATGGAATTGGTGTGATATTTTTCCTTAGTCATGGTGTTTTGACTTGGAATGATAAAAACTTAAAGATGTTAGAAGCTATCACATGCGAACCCAAAGTGAGCCTAATCTTAGATAGAGTCAATTGGCTTATAGGTAGAGCCACAAAAGGATTTTTCCCTCGGTTCAGGTGGGAGAGAGACATATCCCAAGACTAACAGGTGTCATGGTACAGACCTATCGGCCCTTGGGACCAAAATATGCTCACAGGATCATTTTATATTCCCTTGAGTTGGATCGTCTCTTTTGATTCCCATTGGAATCTGCAAAATTATCGATCCACAGGTCCTTCTCAGCAACTCACAATCTCGTGAGTTCACGAGTTGAGACTCCGACTCTTCCTCCTCCAAATCCGTGATACCCGAGATCATGAAATGATTATGTCTCCTTCTCCATCAGTACCTTTCCCGCACGACCACTAGCTAGGCTAAGTACTAGCGCCTTTTGCTACTCACGACTTCGGGAGTCGAAGGCTCGAGCTTTAGTTCCCTTATCTCCTGAGTTCCCGAGACACGAGAGGTCAATGGGGTGTTGAATCCTCCAAAAACGTTATGTGTGTCCGGCTGATTATTTCTTGGGCCCACCATGTGGTTCTCCCACGTGTCCCTTAGGTGCAACCTCGGCGCTTTGTGACTTCGTTTCTCATGACTTCGAACACCCAAGTTTTGGTCTCTCACCCGGTGAACCTCCGATTTTTCGAGATCCTCTGATATCTTCCACCCGTCCTCCTCAAATAGACGGCTTAGATTATTTTGCGACTTCGCTTCTCGTGACTTCAAGCACCCAAGTTTTGGGTTCTCACCTGGCGAACTTCCAAGTTCACGAGATTCCCTGATCTCTGCCACCTGTCCTCCTCAAATAAACAACTTAGATTACTTCGCCACCTTGGGACTTCGTCTTTCGTGATTTTGCGAGTCTAGTTATAAAGGTTTCGACCCTTCACCTCCCGAAATCCCGAGATGTGGTTTCGCGGGTGATCCAACGGCCCTCGTTGGTTAAGATCCTATGGCTCTATACTCCCAAGATTTTTTAGTTAGAAACCACACACCATAACCTCCTTTCTCCTCTGTGAGATCTGACGTCTTCCAGGATTTCGTGAATCCTCCATGGAGGGTTCTGACTGTCAAATTCCTCCTTGACAATTTTGGCAAAACGAATACGGTATTTTCACGAAAACTTGTCCGCCAGTGAACCAAAATTGTTGCGTCTCCTTCCAACGTTCAAGACACAGATTCCTTTGAGATTCTCCACAACTCGAGTCTTCAAGATGACTCCTGCACGTACTCCTTGCGACAACTTTCCAATACTTCCAAGTATTGAATCCTTCGACTCTGTGCACTCCCTGCGACAGTAGTATTTCACAATTCCGCTCAGTTTGCGAAGCCTGAGACTTCACTCAGCCTGCACACTCCTTTCACGGCTCCTGTGATAAATTTTCACTTCTGCAAGAATGAAAATAATGTTATCTCTTCTGAGTTTTCAGAGATGAACTCTGACTTCTGTCAACGCACACCTTGCGGACAATTTCACTGCACTCCTTGCAGAAAAACTCTTAATCAAACCAAGAAACAATTGAAACTCATTCTCCACTCTCCCTCTCTTCAGATTTCAAACATTAAACATGAAATCATACATTCGCAAATAAAAGTAAATGCATAATAGAGAATAAACATCCATGAGCATGACATTCATAATGCATACACAGAGAACGAATACGACACCATGAATTTGAATCGAAGCTCTTTCTATTAATTCAAATCTCTGTACATGGGTGTTTTCAACTACAACTCTCTACTCTCTTCTCTATGCTCTATCTTACTATTGTTACAATGATACAAGTGAGGGTGTCTATATCCGTTAGTATTAGAAGGTTTTAGGAGCGAAGAGGGAAAACGGATATAGACACCCTCAGATGTGTTAGAATCAAATCACCAACATCAAATTGAATTTGTCTCCCGTGTTGATCTACTTTTCACTTATACTCTTGGTTTGAGTTCTGCAATCGCTCCTTCACCTGGCTGTGAAGTTCCTTCATCGCTTCGGCGAAATCCTCTGCACTAGCACTCCTAGTTGCATTATGTTATGAATCTCTCAATTCCGAAACTCCTCTTGGCTGCATCCCATAAAAAAACTGGAATGGACTCTGCCATGTGCTTCTGTTGATTGAATCATTATAAGCAAATTCTGCCTATGGCAGAATATTGTCCCACTGACTGCGGTTTTCTTTCACCAAGCTCCTCAGCAAGTCTCCCAAACTTTTGTTCACAACTTCAGTCTGTCCATCCGTTTGAGGATGATAAGATGAACTGAACGACAAGTTTTTTCCCAATTTTTTCCATAAGGTTCTCCAGAAGTGTCCCACGAACTTGGTGTCTCGATCCGAAACTATGCTCCTTGGTAAGTCGTGAAGTCGAATGATCTCTTTGAAAAACATATTCACAATGTGAGTTGCATCACTGGTTTTCTGACATGGTATGAAGTGTTTCATCTTAGAAAATCTATCCACTACCACAAAGATCGAGTCAAACCCTCTTTGTGTTCTCGACAACCCCAATATGAAGTCCATGCTGACTGCATCCCACGGCCTGTCAAGTATGGGTAACGGTTGATAAAAGCCTGCATTTTGTCTCTTCCCTTTTGAATGCTGACAAATTCTGCATCTGTCCACAAATCTTTTGATGTTTGCTCTCATTCATGGCCAATAATATGACTCAGCTAGCTTTGAGAACGTCTTGTCATGATCGAAATGCCCGGCTAATCCTCCACCGTGTTTCTCCTTCAGCAAATTCTCCCTCATGGAGAATTTTGGAATACAAAGTTGATTACCCTTAAACAATAATCCTTCCTGGATCATGTATTCTTCCCATTGGCTTCTATCCCTGAGAATTGGATTCTCAGTTGCTTCATACGCCCCTTTAAAATCTGGATCATCTCTGTACATGTCCCTGAGATCATCAAAACCTAGTGTTTTGACTTTGAACTCCTGCAATAGCAAACATTTCCTGCTCAAAGCATCAGCAACTTTGTTAGCAGTTCCAGAAATATGTTGAATTACAAAAGTAAATTTCAGCATGTATTCAACGCATTTAACATGTCTTTGATTCAACTTTTTCTATTGAGTCACAAATTGCAAATCATGATTGTCAGTGTATAAGACAAACTCCTTCGAGATTAAGTAATGCCTCCATTTCTTCAATGCCTAGATAATAGCATAGAACTCCTTGTCATATGTGGAGTATTTCACTTTCGCTTCATTCATCTTTTCACTGAAGTATGCTATCGGCCTGTCTTCTTGGCTCAAGACTGCCCTTATTGCAAATCCACTTGCATCACATTTTACCTTAAATGTCTTTTTGAAATCCGACAACACCAAAATTGGTTGTTCTGTGATTTTACTTTTCAGCAAATTGAAACTTTTCTCAGCTTCTTCTGTCCAGTGAAAAGATTTGTGTCTCTTCTTCACTGTGTCCATCATCGGTGCACTATTCCTGCTGAAATTCCTGATGAACTTCTAGTAGAAACTATCCAATCCATGAAAACTTCTCACCTCAAATATACTCTTCGGTGATGGCCAATTCTTAATTACCTCCACCTTATCTGGATCCATCCTCAACTTATCTGCAGAAGTAAAAAACCCCAAATAAATGAGCTATGTCTTCATGAATGAGGATTTCTTCATGTTTATCAGCAGATTCTCTTGTTGTAGCCTCTTCATCACTGTAGCCAAATGTTCCAGATGCTCTGCCTCTGTCTTACTGAAAATTAGTATGTCATCAATATACACAATGACAAATTTTCCAATGAACTACTTCAAGACTTTGTTCATCAACCTCATGAAAGTACTTGGCACATTGGTTAAACCAAATGGCATAACAAGCCATTCATACAACCCTTCGTTAGTCTTGAATGTTGTATTCCATTCATCTCCTTCTCTCATACGAATTTGATGATATCCACTTTTCAAATCAATATTTGAAACAAATTTGGCTCCACCCAAGCAATCCATCAGATCATCCATTCTTGGTAATGGAAATCTGTACCTGATAGTTATCTTGTTGATTTCCCTTGAGTCACTACACATCCTCTAGCCTCTGTCTTTCTATGGACTGAGTACTGTCGGAACAGCACATGGACTCAAGATTTCTCTAACGAACCCTTTGTCCATTAAATCCTAGATATTTCTTTTGAATTCTTCATTCTCCTGCGGCGTCAATCTGTACACTTCTTTGTTTGGCAAACTAGCTCCAGGTATGAGATCAATTTGATGACTTATACTTCTGATTGGTGGCAACAAACGAGGTAGTTTGTCCACTACTATGTCAGCAAACTCTACCAACAGTTTCTGAACCTCTTCCAGTAAATCATCTACCCTTGTACTGGTTAAAACAATCTTCGGCTTCCTGACCATAATGAATTGCGGTTCCTCCTTCTTCTTAACCTCTGTAAGAAGTTCCTTCCCACTCATGAGAAGTACAGTGTTGCTTACTTCAGGTTTCACCTCCTTATCTTTGATTGGCAACAACATGTGAGTTCTCCCATTCTTCTCTAGGGTGTATGCGTTCATTCTCATGTCATGAATCACATTCTTGTCATATTTCCATGGTCTACCCAGCAATAGATGACAAACATCCATGGGAATGACATCACAGAGTATTTCATCTTTATACCCTTCTATTTTAAATTCAACTAGACATTGCTTAGTGACATTTACCTAATGTCCTTTCTGCAACCACAGAACTTTGTATGGGCTTGGATGATCAATCGTCTCCAGCTCCATATTTTCTACCATCTCTGTAAAAATGAGATTATCTGTGCTACCACTGTCCACAATGACTTTGCATACCCTGTCCTTGGTTTTGCAAGCAGTCCAAAAAAGATTGTTCCTTTGCACTGGTTCTTCCACCTCCTTCTCTGGCGTTAAGAGAACCTTTTTCATCATCAACGATCTTCCACCTTCAACATCTTTTTCCTCAACATTCCGCCTCTGTGCTTCGACAATGTGAGTTTCACCACCTTCTTTCTTTTTGTCTGGACACTCATAAGACTTGTGTCTATTCTTTCCACATGTGAAGCATTTCACTACTCCACCTCTTCCTCTTCCTCTACCTCTGGTATGAGGAAAAATTTTTGCATCATCATACTGACCTTTATGTTCGGTATGCTTCCCTATCTGTGAACTTCCACCTCTCTCATTTTGAGTCTGAGGTTTCTTCCATTCTTCCTTGGTTTTCTTATTTCTATCCTGGGCAATTGATTTTCCTCTGGGATGACTTCTGCCTCGGCCTCTTTGACCTTGTTTTCGGCTCATCTTCTCTTCCGCCTTTAGAACCGTTTGATAAGCATCTTCCACCATTCAGATGGTCATCATACTCATCTCATAATGAATGTCATATCTCAGACCATTCATGTACCTGACAACTTTTTCATCATCACTTTCGTGATGACCTGCCCTGATGTTTAGCCTGTAGAATTCTTCATTGTACTCCTTTACTGTCATCAACTTCTGTCTCAAATTTTTCATTCTATGAAATAGAGTAATTTGGTAATACCTGGGAATGAATTTTGCCTTCATATTTGTGATCATCTATCCCAACTTTTGATCTTCTTCCTGCCTTTGCAGCGTCTATCATCTTGTAGCTCATCCCACCACAATGTTGCATGTCCTTTCAATCTTGTGACAACATGTTTGACCTTTTTGTCCTCCTCGACATCTTCATAGTAAAAATATGTGTCCAGAGCTCTAATCCAGTCTAGAAGCTCTTCAACATCCAGGTTTCCCTCATAAACTGGAATGTCCATTTTGGCTCTTGCACCCATTCTTGCAACAACTCTAAGCAGGCGTTCATTTGTTGCATCTTCTACTGTGACCTCTTCTCCTTCATGTTCGACCTCATTTTCACTTTCAGAATCACTAAGAT
Source organism: Picea glauca (assembly GCA_000966675.3). NCBI lineage: Eukaryota > Viridiplantae > Streptophyta > Pinopsida > Pinales > Pinaceae > Picea > Picea glauca. The sequence goes on from JZKD02S2120260.1 coordinate 663,214, forward strand.
CCCCAGCACCAGCTGTGTGCCTCTGTGCTGTCTCCATGTCCTCAAGTCTGGCGCGTAGGTCACGCATCTCTCTTTCTATGGATGGATCAGGCATCTGCCTACCCCTTCTTCTCGGTATTTCCCTATCCTCTGGTGGATCAAGTGTTTGTCTGTCTCTTCTTCTCGATGACATGGTGAATATTACTTTTCCCTACTATAGAAAGCAAAGAAACCTTTATGTGCTCTGATACCGAATGGTGCATAACTATCGGCCCTCGGGACCGAAATCCGCTCACAGGATCGTTCTATATGCCCTTGAGATGGATTGGCTCTTTTGATTCCCACTAGAATCTGCAAAATTATCGATCCATAGGTCCTTCTCGGCAACTCACAATCTCACGAGTTCGCGAGTTGAGACTCTGACTCTTCCTCCTCCAAATCCGCAATACTCGAGATCGCAAAATGATTATGGCTCTTTCTCCATCAGCACCTTTCCTGCACGACCACCAGCTAGGCTAAGTACTAGCACCTTTCGCTACTCATGACTTCGCGAGTCGAAGGCTCGAGATTTCGTTCCCTTATCTCCCGAGTTCCCGAGACGTGAGAGGTCAATGGGGTGTTGACTCCTCAAAAAATGTGACGTGTGTATGGCTGATTATTTCTCGAGCCCACCGTGTGGTTCTGCCACATGTCCCTTAGGTGTAACCTCAGCGCTTCGCAACTTTGCTTCTCTCAACTTCAAACACCCAAGTTTTGGTCTCTCACCCGGTGAACCTCCGAGTTCACGAGATCCTCTGATCCCTGCCACCTGTCCTCCTAAAACATATGGCTTAGATTATTTCACGACTTCGCTTCTCGTGACTTCAAGCACCCAAGTTTTGGGTTCTCACCCGACGAACTTATGAGTTCATGAGATTGCCTAATCTCTGCCACCTGTCCTCCTCAAATAGAAGGCTTAGATTTCTTTGCCACCCCGGGACTTCTCCTTTCGCGATTTCGCGAGTCTAGTTATAAAGGTTTCGACCCTTCACCTCCTGAAATCTCGAGATGTGGTTTCACAGGTGATCCAACGACCCTCGTTGGTTTGGATCCTACGAATCTACACTCCCAAGATTTTTCACTTAGAAACCACACACCATAACCTCCTTTCTCCTCTATGAGATCTAACGGCTTCCAGGATTTCGCGAATCCTCCACGGAGGATTTTGACCGTCAAATTCCTCCTTGACAATTTTGGCGAAATGAATACGATATTTTCATGAAAACTTGTCTACCAGTGAACCAAAATTGTTGCGTCTCCTTCCAATGTTCAAGACACAAATTCCTTTGAGCTTCTCCACAACTCGAGTCTTCAAGATGACTCCTGCACACACTCCTTGCAACAACTTTCCAATACTTCCAAGTATTGAATCCTTCGACTCTGTGCACTCCCTGTGACAGTAGTCTTTCACAATTTCGCTCAGTTTGCAAACCCTGAGACTTCAATCAGCTTGCACACTCCTTGCATAGCTCCTGTGCTAAATTTTCACTTCTGCGAGAATGAGAATAACGTTATCTCTTCTGATTTTTCAGAGATGAACTCTGACTTCTGTCGACGCACACCTTGCAGACAATTTCACTGCACTCCTTGCAGAAAAACTCTTACTCAGACCGAGAAATAATTGAAACTCATTCTCCACTCTCCCTCTCTTCAGATTTCAAACATTAAACATGAAATCATACATTCGCGCATAAAAGTAAATGCATAACAGAGAATAAACATCCATGAGCATGACATTCATAATGCATACACAGAGAATGAATACGACACCATGAATTTGAATCGAAGCTCTTTCTATTAATTCAAATCTCTGTACATGGGTGTTTTCAACTACAGCTCTCTGCTCTCTTCTCTATGCTTTATCTTACTACTGTTACAATGATACAAGTGAGGGTGTCTATATATGTTTTCCCTCTTCACTCCTAAAACTGTCTAATCTGAGAATTCAAAGCTACCTACTAACATTAACTAACATAAGTGCCTTCACCTAATACAAACAAGAGCGGGAGGCTCAAGTTCTATTTACAATATAGAAGTACGCCCTCCCTTAATTGTTACATTTAAGTTTGGCACATCCAACTTCAAAAAGATTCAAACAATTTTATCATGTGCCAAAATGCGTCGGCACCTGCCCCACGCTTGCTTGATGTTGGTGATGCTCCTGCATCATGTCATGAGCCTAGAGTGAAGTTTGTATACTTCAGAGACAAGATTTGGCATGATGAAGAATGTCTCTCTTGTTGAGAGGGGGTGTTTATGTTTGGACAACATCGGGAAGACATTCTTCAATATATATATATATATATATATATATATATATATATATATGACATGATATTTATAATACAAAGTATAAATATATATAATAAAAAAGTAGATATTTATTATTCAAGGGACGCATCCTTTCATGGATGGTCACCATATGTTCTCTATATATGGAACACTCATCAGTGTAATAATATATTCATATACAATATTATCTCATATGAAAAATCAATAGTTTGTACTTCAAAGGAACCTTGATGTCATCTATGCTCTCATCATCATAAGAACATGAACCTCCTTCAGTAAGAAATAATTCCATGCACCTATGGATTTTTCTTCTGACCTTTTCACCTCTAGTTGATCTCGCCATGTTAGATGTGTTGTACATAACACTTTCCACCCTCCCTCAAGAAATTCCCTCGCTTGAGGATGATAGGTCTGATAGGTACCTATTCGGTTGTACCTAAACTCCATTGAATGAGAAAAAGTAGTTATCAAAACGAGAGAATCAATGGACAATGAATAATTTAAAAATATATTTCTAATGCCAAAGCCAGATGGTGTCATAATTTGACCCAATACCTAATTCACATTTCTATTATTGTTTTAAAATCCCCCATCTTTGGATTATAAAGGACCTTTGACTCATATATGGAGGAATAAATGTGATTCAAGCAATTCATTTTCTGGTATTTTTCTATCATTCGTTCTAGAGAGTTTGAAAGTTGAGGAAACAACCCAAACAATGATGTGAGAATTTCTATCCCAAATAATGATAAAATTGTCTAAAATGTGTCAACCATGGATAAATATTGTATATTCTACCATGGAAATATTTGAAAAAATATACTTGATATGAAGAGATAAGGATTTTATCAAAAGTATGTAGGAAGCATTGAACAACATAATTTGCCTCTGGTTTGTAATCAACTCAAGCTCAACCCACCTTGGGAATAAAATATAAGAAATATTGGTAAATTCACACCCCAAATATTGTTTCCTAAGGGATGTTTTCTATCCTAGAGTAATCTAGGCCTTAAAAAAATCCATGTGGCTTTGTAAAAATCACATGGGAAACCATCAAACCTAGGCACTTTATCATCATACATCTCATGCAGAGTTGTAATCAAGTCATCTGCAGATAATCCATGATCACATGTGAAATATTCCAGATGTAATAAAATATGAAGAAAATAAATATTTAGCAAGCAATAACAGAAAAATAATGATATACCCAGAACAATACCATAATAACACCAGAAAGAGAACCTTTATTAGTGATAGCAATGTTCACTTGCCTCTTCAAGAGGGAAACCTCCAATAGAGAAAAGATCTATTACAATAATATCCAAGACAAAGTTTTCAATGCCTCCTACTCTTATGTATACTAATTCTACCTCTAAGGAAACTTCTAGAGGAATATCTTTCTAGAAGCGGAAGCTTCTATTAGGTCATCTTACATCGACTTATTCTCCTTTATTTTAGGACTTATTAACTAATGTCATCCTTTATTACATAGAAAACATATAAGATTAACTAATGACCCATGGAGAGGGGTTAGGATCATATCATAACATGTCCTCCTCCTTCAAAAGTATCCTTGTCCTCAAGGTTCCAGGTGCGGAAACTGCTGGAGTATGGTTGTTGGTTCCAAGGTTGCATCCTCTAGTGATGTGTCCTTCCACTTGATCAACACTTCCTTGATAGTTAATCCAGGCATCTGTCATTCACATTAATTGAGGAGTGCTTCTGGTTGGAGCCAAATGTATCCTTCTTCATCTAATTCTAGAAGGATGGTTTGGACCCTGCAATTCTGTCCCACCACTTTCTTCAGATAGGAAACATGGAATATCGAATGGATTTTGGAAGTAGAAGGAAGGGCCAATTTGTAGGCCATTGAACCAATATGCTTGATGATATAGTAGGTCCATAAAACTTGGGTGCCAACTTGTGATGTCCCTGGTCTTTGAGAGATGTTTTCTTGTAAGGTTGGAGCCAGAGAAACACCTAATCACCTTCTTGAAAAACCCTTTCTAAACGATATTTTCCCACCTATTTCTTCATGCAATTTTGGTCCATGTGTAGGTTATCCTTCAAACCTATGAGGGTGGTTGTGTGACCTTATAGAATTGTATCTATATATTGGACCTTTGATGTTCCTGGAAGATAGGTAGTGACTGTAGGTGGGTGTTGGCAATACATTACTTCATATGGGGTCATTTAAGTGGTCGTATGATAGGAATTATTGTACCACCATTATGCCAAGGGGAGCCATTGCACCCACGGGTGTTATTTGTCTGAAGAAAAACATCGCAAGTAGGTTTCCAAAAAAAATTGACCACTTCTGTTTGGTCGTCAAACTGGGGGTGATAGGTTGTGCTCATGTTCAGTTGTGTTCCCTACAATTTAAAAATCTCTTTCCAAAATGTGGTGGTGAAATTTGGGTCACAATAAGATACAATAGAGGTGGGCATACCATGTAACTTGAAAATTTTATCAAGGAAAATTTGTACTACTAGTGCGGGTGTGAAAGGGTGGGGTAATGCACAACAGTGAGCATAGTTGGAGAGGTGATCAACCACCACCATGATGACGAACTTGTTCCTAGCTTTAGGAAGTCACACTATAAAATCCATGGATATTTGTTTCCACATAGAAGTTGGAATGGGAAGGGGTTATAGGGAACCTTTAGACTTGATAGTTTCACCTTTATTACGTTGGCACACCTCGCATTTTGTGACAAAGTGAAGGATATCCTTCTTCATGCTTGCCCAAAAATCGAATGATGGGAACGAGTATATGTCTTTTGGAACCCCTAGTGACCCACAATAGCTGATGATTGCAAATCATTTAAGAGCCTCAACTTGAGTGTTGAAGAGAGTGGTATAACCAATCGATCCTTAAATCTGAGAATATTTTCCTACCAAGTGTAGTTGATGGGAGGATTAGGGTCCTCTTGAAGGAATTGAATTATTTTGGAGATAGTCAAGTGTGTTAGCCACTCTTGATGTACTTCTTCAATCCAATTAGGGATCGGTAATGATAAGGAAAAGAGTGAGTCCTCCTCCTCATGTTTCCTTGACATTGCATCATCTACTATATTATATTTTCCCTTTTTACATATGATTTCATAATCATAACCCAACATTTTGGTCAGCCGCTTATTTTAATCTAAAGAGGATAATAGTTTCTCCAAAAAATATTTTAGACTATGGTGATTTGTTTTGATCTAAAAATGACATCCCAAGAGATATGGCTGCCATGTGTGCACCAAATGGAGAATGAACATCATTTATTTTTCATACGTAGATCCGCCCAGATTGCAGCCACTCAATGCTTGGCTAGTAAAGGCCAAAATTCAACCATCTTGTATGAGTATTGCACCTATACTAGTGTCAAAAGAATATGATTCCACCACAAAGGTTTTGTTGAAGTTAGGAGCTGCTAGGACAGAAGTAGTGACAATGGCCCTCTTTAACTCTGTGAAAGCTTGCTCAGTAGAAAGTTTCCAATGAAATGCATTCTTCTTAAGGAGGTCAATAAAGGGCTTAACAATTTTTCCATAATGGTGGACAAATTTCTTGTAATATTTCGTGAGACCAAGAAAACCCCTTAGGAATTTTAAGGTCATGGCTCGGGACCACTCATGCATAGATTATATCTGTTTGGGGTCCACTTTTACCCCTTTGGTACTGACAATGTGTCCCAAGTATTCCACTTCACTGGATCCAAAGGAACGTTTGGTGCTTTTGACAAACAATTGGTTTTCCTATAATAAGTGAAAGAATTTGTCCACATGAAGAAGGTGGCTATCCCAAGTGCGACTGTAAATGAGGATGTCATCAAAGAAAACCAAGACAAACTTATAAAGGTAAGGTTTCAGTAGTTTATCCATGAGACTTTGAAAGGGGGATGGGGCATTTCCAAGGCCAAAAAGCATGACAAAGAATTCATAATGTCCTTCATGAGTTCTTAAAGCAATCTTCAGAATATATACCTCCTTCATGCGGATCTGGTGATGTCCAGAGTGAAGGTCTAACTTGGTGAATCCAAAGGCACCTTGCAGTTCATCTAGCAGATCACCAATGAAAGTAATTTATCCAGGTGAATATTGGTGGCCACCCACTTATTCCAACTGGCTCCTCGTGTCCATTTTTGTTCAACACGTTCTTCTATACTACTTTGTAATTGTCGGTTCTACACTTTTGGGGCTATATGAATCCCCACACATCCTCTAGGTGGATACGGGTGGCCTCTCGCCTAATCCAAATGGATTATGTTGTATGTTTTAATGTCAGCACATCTTGTTGTACTTCCATGGCCGTTTTGGGGCCCTAAACGTTGTTTTTTTGGCTCGCCACGATCAAAATGTAGACAGAGTCAGATTGTGATGGTGGAATGTGAAGTTATCTTACATAACTTTCCATTGGGCTATCATGTGCCTAAAATGAAGGTTGTATGCAAAAGTTATGACCCTGGGAAGTTGAGGTACCAACTTACACCAAATTACCCATAGGGCCCACATGACTTTTGGCATTTCACCTTCTAGGATTAGGTTTTTGGATGTCTAGGGTTTTGGAATTCATTATTTATATAAAAAAGTCCTCTCGAGCCTCATTGTAATCCATTCTTCTCATACAGATGTGCGTGGCAGCCACATCTCTTCTCATAGTTAACTATCACCATTCGAGCAAGTGTTTCAGTTCTGCAGTTTTATAGTTTCAGCCTATTTAATTATTCAATAGAAGATATTGTTCACTGGATATTTGTGTTATTATTCATATCTATGTGTTTATTGTATTCAGTATGTTAATCAGTTCATTACGCTCCTAAATCTGGATCAGTGGTATCAGAGCGGTCTTCTCTTCATTTATTTTTATTTGTGCATGTCCCCAACAAGATCTGGGTACAAGAAGTTGGGACTCGAACCAATCGAGACATTACAAGATCGGTTGCACAGATCCCAAAAATAACCCATGGGGGATGAAAAGAAAGATGATGGAGCAGGAGATCCTATTAAAATGTTTCTCGAGGAAGCCCTCACGCAACAAAGGAACAAAATGATGGACTACTTTGTAGAGATCCTTCGACGACTGCCCACAGGAGAAGCATATTCATCAAGAAGCCATGCAACCCCCTTCAAGTTACAGGAAAATTTTGATATTCCATTATTTGAAGGGCTGATAAATGCAAATGTTGTAGGTAAATGGTTGAATCTTCTCGCAGGAGTTTTTTGGTCCACAAATTTTTTGATAGGGAAAAAATCACTTTTGCACTCCTCAAGGTTGTTCCCCATGTTAAATACTGGTGGGATACTTACTCTAAGAAAAGGGACGTGGAGGAATATACAATGTTTGCGGTGGCCCCTAAATGGGATTCCTTATGGGATGTCATTAAAGAACAATACTACCATGTTGGAAGCTACAAGTACTAGTACACCAGATGGACCACCCTACGTCAAGAAAGGGACCAAACAGTACCATATTTCACCAATATTTTCCATACCCTACACACCAAATTGGGTATCAAAGACTCTGACCATCATCTGGTGCTCAAATATTGTGGTTGTTTGCATAGATACATTCAAATAGAAATGAATTTCATGGACATCGCCTCATTGGGCACAACTTATAGATATGATGTCAAGATTGAGTAGATATTTAAGCATAAAAGGAGAGAGTTTGGATCTGCAAACCACTCACAGTCAAAGAAGGGAAAAGTAAGCCCCAACCCACACAGCAAGGGACCAATTCGATATGGTCACCCTCAGGACAACTAGTATAAGCAACAACGCAAGAAGGGGAATGAGAAGACAAAGAAGGACTCGAGAAAATGGTGTGAGTACCATAAAAGTCCTTGGCACAACACCGAAGAATGATTCTCCAAGAAGTCCCTCATGGTAGAGATGAAGGCTTCCGAGTCAGAGGCCAATTCTGATTTCGAGTCAAATCCTGAAGGAGGGAAGAAGATTATTGATGATGAACCCAATGCCACTGTCACTACCACCAAAGTCCAGCCAAGAAAACTAGAAGAACCAGAGAAAGGGGAACGCCTCTTTCACTTGTATATGTGGGTAAAGGGGCCTCCACTTCATTTCATTGTCGATAACAGTAGTTAGAAGAACCTGATTTCAATAGAGGTCATCAAACGGTTGGACCTACCAATGACACCGCACCCATAAACCTACACATAGGTTGGCTTCTCCAAGGAAGAGATCTCTGTGTCAGCCAACATTGTCGTCTACCCTACAACATCAATCCTTTCAAAGATGAGTTATTGTGTGATTTTTCTCCCCTTGAAGTTTGTGATGTTCTTTTAGGAAAACCATATTTATGGAAGCATCATATTATGTATGAGTCTAGACCCCGTAGTGTTATTATTACTTTAGGTAGACAATTGTACATGATTCCAAAGGTAGCGCCACCTACTGCTATTTATTTAATCTATGCTAAACAATGCAGTAAGGTCATTTCACAAACCAAGAATTTTGTCTTCTTTGTGATGTATGATCATAGTAAGAAGAAGGTCATCACCACATTTGTGGCCTCTACAAAGAGCCTCTCTTTGCAGCAGAAGAAAGTGGACAGGATCATGGAAGCATACAGAGACATCTTCTCCTCACCTACAGGGGTACCGACACAATGCCAAGTCAAGCATCCAATTGATCTGGCCCCCGATGCACCTCTAGCTAATGGACCATTCTATCAATGCTCGCTAATGGAAAATGATGAAATCAGGTGTCAGATCTGAGAGCTTCTTAAAAAGGGGCACATTAGACCCAACTCCTCCCCTTGCAAAAGCCCAATTTTACTAGTGCAGAAGAAGGACGTGACTTGGTGACTCTGCATTGATTGCAGAGCCTTAAACAAAATCATAGTCAGGAACCGCTACCCCATTCCCAGGATTGATAACCTTCTTGACCAACTCAAGGGGAAAAATTCCTTCAGCAAGATTGACCTAAAGTCTGGATACCACTAGGTTCCCATCGAACCAACTAATGTATGGAATACAACCTTCAAGTCTAAAGAAGGTCTCTACAAATGGCTAGTCATGCCCTTTGGATTAGAAAATGCACCAGCCACTTTCATGAGGTTGATGGGTGATGCATTGACACCCTTCACCAACTCCTTTGTGGTAGTATATTTGGATGACATCCTCATCTTCAACAAAACATGGGAGGAGCACATGCAACATATTCAACAGTTTTTTAGCACTCTGCAGTAGCACAAGCTTTATTCCAAGTTGGAAAAATGCTCTTTTGGCATGAACAAGGTCCAATACTTGGGATACATTGTTGATGAGAATGGGGTACATGTTGATCCATATAAGATCCAATTCATCCGTGATTGGCTATCCCCAACCACACTGACCGAGCTTCGTAGCTTCTTGGGACTTTCCAACTTCTACCGACGATTCGTGTTGGGATTCTCCCATATTGCATGGGCCCTTAGCCAAGTGACCAAGGGAGGTGTTAGGGCCAATTTTGTGTGGGGGAAGGATCAACAATGAGAATTCGATGATCTGAAGCATTTCTTGTGCTCATCTCTAGTACTCTCCTTTCCCGATCTGCAACAACCATTTGAGATTGAGACTGATGCATCTAACTATGTTGTGCATGCAATTCTCACTCAGCATGGGCATCCAGTGGAATACCATAGTGATACCCTCTCCAATACTGTCTGGAAATACCCCACCTATGACAAGGAAATGTATTCCATTGTATAAGCTTATCGTCAATGGAAACATTACATTCTGGGAAAATAGACGATCATAAACATTGATCACAAGCCTTTGCAGTTCATACAGACACAGGGGAAATTACAGAACGAACACCATCAAAAGTGGTTCAGCTACTTGCAACAGTTCCATATCAACATCAAGTATAAGACAAGTATCTCCAATTGTGTTGACTACCTCATTCGGTCTCCTGTGGATGCACTCACCAATGTGCTCCATTCATGTGGACATGAAGCATCTGAGTGGCCCGAAATTTATCAGCAAGATCCGTACTTCACCACCACCTATCATCTCTTGGGTACAGGCACAAATTTCACCAATTTTCACATTCAGGATGGACTCTTATGCCACCTGGGCCATTTTTTTGTTCCTACAAGCAAGCGTGCAAAGATTATTTGGGAATCCTAGTACAGTCGGGTAGCAAGACATTTTGGTGTAGAGAAAATTGTGGTTGTTTCTCAGAAACATTTATATTGGCCAAAAATTCAACATGACGTCAACAAGTATATCATATATTTCACTGCGTGTGCCATTTCCAAGCCAACCATCAAGAAGAAAGGTTTATACACCCCTCTTCCTATTCCCGAGAAGCCTTGGGAATCCATATCAATGGATTAAATGTTTGGCTTTCCGTCCACCAAGAAAGGAAATGATTTTGTGTTTGTGGTCCTTGATCGGTTTTCTAAGATGGCCATCCCCACAGCCTATAAGAAGAATTTCATGGAGGTAGATATTGCCAAGCTCTTCTTCGAACAAGTGTGGGTCCACTTTGGGATACCAAAGATCATCATCTTTGACCGAGATAGCAGGTTCCTCAACACATTTTGGTCGAGTCTTTGTTCTATGTTGGACACCAAGCTCACAAAATCCACTGCTTTCCACCCCCAAACCGATGGCCAAACAAAGGTCACCAATCATATGATTGTGCACATCCTGCGCATGTACAATTCTAAGCATCCACGTACATGGGACAAGAGTCTTCCATATGTCCAACACAGTTACAACAAGGATCTCCATAGTTCCACTAGTCGTAGCCCATTTCATGTGGGTCTGGGATTCCAACCCTTGGGACCCATTGATGTTTCACTTCCTCTTGCCACTGCACAGACAGACTCTTCCCCTAATAATTTTGAGATCAACAAAACCACCAGATTCATTGTGCGGAATCGACACATCTGCCAATAGGTCCAAGAGATTTTTCAAAAATCCAATGCTAAGTACAAGCAGTGCCATGATCAAAAGATGGTACCACACCAGTTTCAAGTTGGCAACAAAGTCTGGTTACATTTTCAGAAGGAGCGTCTCACCAGGCCCCATCGGAATATTTGCCCACTTCGATATGGGCCTTACACTATCACCAAGGTTGTGGGTAGAAATGATTTTGATCTCAACACTCCACCCTTCCTTGGCCTACATCCAGTATTCAATGTGGACCTCCTTCGGCCATATTTTCCACCATTATTGGACACCTTCAAGATCAGAGAAAATCTAACACCAACAAATCTCAACCCTGACTACATGGAACAAGCATCCACTGATCAGATAGTGGACACACAGGTCAAGGTCACTCACCAACAGAGGATCTAGTTGTATCGGGTTGTCAAGGCAGGGAAACTCCTACACCAAGGAAAGTGGCTCACCCAGGGCCAAATATAGCAGAAGTTTCCTCACCTGATGGGGGAACTCAACGCAATGGAGACCATTTCTTCCTAAGGGGAGAGGATTGATCCAGGTGGATATTGGTGGCCACCCACCTATTCCAACTGGCTCCTCGTGTCCATTTTTGTTTAGCATGTTCTTCTGTACTTGTTTGTAATTTTGGGTTCTACACTTTTGGGTATGTTTGAAGCCCCACAAATCCTCCGGGTGGATACAGGTGACCTCTCGCCTAATCCAACTAGATTATGTTGTATGTTTTCATGTCATCACATCTTGTTGTACTTCCAAGGCTGTTTTGGGGCCCTAAACATTGTTTTTTTGGCTCGCCACAGTCAAACTGTAGACATAGTCAGATTTTGATGGTGGAATGTGTAGTTCTTTAAAATACCTTTCCAAAGGGCTATCACAAGCCTAAAATGGAGGTCGTATGAAAAAGTTACGACCCCGGGAAGTTGAGGTACCAACTTACACCAACTTACTCATAGGGCCCACATGACTTTTGGCGTTTCACATTCTAGGGTTAGGTTTTTGGATGTCTAGGGTTTTGGCATTCATGAGTAATATAAAAAAGGCCTCTAGAGCCTCATTGTAATCCATTCTTCTCAGATAGATGCGCATAGCATCCACATCTCTTCTCAGATATAGCTACCACCATTCGAGCAAGTGTTTCAGTTATGCAGTTTTACAGTTTCATCCTATTTCATTATTCAATAGAAGATATTTTTCACTGGATATTTGTGTTATTCTTCATATATATTTTTTTATTATATTCAGTCTGTTAATTAGTTCCTTTCGCTCCTAAATCCGGATCAGTAATGGAAAACTTATCTTTGATGGTCAATTTATTCAAGGCATGAAAATCATGGCACATGCACCAAGTACCTTCTTTCTTTAAAACCATCACCATAGGTGAAGAATATAGGTTGGTACTAGAGAGAATTACCCTCACCTCCAGTAATTCTTGTACCATCTTTTCTATTTCATTTTTTTGAGAAAATGGATATCTGTAGGGACATACATTGGGGGGTTGACTTCCCATAAGGAGAGAGATTCTATGATCATGCTCACCCCTGGGAGGTAAGGTTGTATGAAACTCAAATACCTTGGGGTACTTTTTCAAGATGAGTTGCAGGCTAGGAGGAATGACTTGAGAGGCATGTTCGGTGACTTGGATGGAATTAAATTGAGCAATCACACCATGGTGACCTTTCTTCAATAGTTTTTCCATCTTGTGAGAGCTGATGATTTCAGGAGACCTCGGAGGGTATAGGGGTGATAGTCTTGGGTGAATCTCATATATAATTCTTGATAATCCATTTTGATTGGCCCCAGAGTGCGAAGCCATTCCACTCCTAATACAATATCACTACCACCCATGGAAATATAGAACATGTGGGTTTTCAGATGATAATCACCCATTTGGAGTTTGACATTCTCACAATGACCCCCATGCTTCATATTACCACCATTAGCGATGAGGATTTGAAAATTAGAAACAAGGCAGACAAAGAAATGGATCTCATCAGCAAGCCTGTAATGAATAAAATTATGGGTGCTACCACTATCAATCAATACCACCATCGACCTATGTTTGATGTAGCCCTTGAGCTTCAATGTTTACGGGGCCAAAATACTCTAGAGTGCATGAAGCAATCTAACGGGTTCCTATTGTTCCATAGAGGTTACTACTGGAGATTCGACGTGATCACTTGGTTGAGCCTCCTTTCGTTCAAGAGCCTCATCTGATGGGATGTCTTCATAGGGAGAGGAATTTGATGCATCAATCTAGAATAACTTTTGTTCTCTACATTTATTCCTTGGGGAATACTTTTCATCACAATAGTAGCAGAGTCCTTTCTTGCAATGTTCTGTCATTTCTGTTGGAGATACATTTTGGACCTTTAATGTTTGTGTTAGAGCTGGGTGAGCCTCGCGGCGAGGATGGGTGAGAACTAGAGCCTTCATGGGTGGGGCCTGAAGGATGGTCTCATCTTCCTTTTCTAATTGACATGCCTGCAACTAGGTAATAGGATCATGCATGTTCACATGAGCCTAGATGACTTCCTATAATCCACTGATAAAGGATTCAAAGTAAAATGCATCATATAATCCCTTAGTCCTGATATCCAACTATTCAAAGGTCATGATGAAATCTATGACTGATCTAGTTTGGTGCAGCTTGGTGAGCCTACTCAAAAAATATGATTCCTTATCAAAATGGGCACAAATTGCTTTAGTGAACATTTTCCAAGTGGGTATTCCTGGATAACATTTCTTATGTCATTGCCACCACTGCCATTTTTCTTGATCCAAGTACAAAACCCCTACATGTATTTTGGTCTCATCATCCCAAATATTATGGAGGGAGAAGTATTGTTCCATTTGAGAGATCCACCCTATTGGGTTGGATCCAGCAAATTTATGCATGTCAACTTTGGGCACCTTATTCCAAGCGTGTGGAGAACCCCAAGGGGAGTGGGATGAATGAGTATGCTCATAATGGGAATGTTGAGGGTCCTTTGCACTGGGCTCGATGTGCTTAAAGTTTGTGAATTTTTACATGGATTCATGGATGGCTACTTTGACTTCTGCTTGGAGGTACTCTTTTACTTTGGCTCATATGATAGTGGTGTTGGATTCCATTTTCGTTTCTAATATGGACAGCCTAATCTCCCAATATTCTTGGGTCTGAGCTCTCGTGGTTTTCATGGTATCATCTTAGGTAATGGATGAGGTGTGGTGACGAGAATAGGGGCCACAAAAGTGAGTTGTACCAGGGTGATCAGGGCAAGGAGAGGAGTCCAATGGGATAGGTGTCAAATAAGGGTGTCTCGGAAAGGGGTGGGACCGTAGGAAAAAAAGGATTAAAAGTGAAGGGTACCACTATGATCAGAATGAAGGGAGGAATGCAATGGAATAGGTTATAAATAAGGGTGTTGACAAGACCCGAACTTTTGTTTTTACTCCTGCGGAATTATACTCAACTCTGAATACTTCTACAGTGGCAAAATTTCCAATTTCTCAATAATAATAAAATTTGTTAGGGAGTGTTTCTGCAACGAAAAAATGTGACAGGGGCCAGTTTGGACTGCAATAGATTAAGTTTTGTTGTCCCAGTGGTTAGGTTTTTCAAGGTCTCTACAATCAAGGGTTTTCTCTGTGCTATATCTCTCTTATATATGTGAGTGGTCCAACAATAGTACTCGTCCCAATATCTCAAGGAATCAACCAAGGGGGCTAGATAATACCCTTATCCATACTACTTGACTACCCAAGCACGAGAGAGTCTCTTCCCAATTATTTTTCTCAGTGACACTATATCAGTCAGGCGACCAATCGATTAATTTATAGAGGGCTTCAGGATTCCTAGTTTGATCTGTATACAAGTGTTGTCTGATGTGCTACCACTTGAAGGGGTACCAACAGGGGTGACAAGGGTGGCCAACATATGTGTGCTTAAGAACCACTTGTATTTCATGCATGTGTGACTCCCTGACTGCGGGTTTATGCGTGTAATGACATATATTTGTAGCTTAAAAATGTCAAAATACATCTCTACCTTGGGAAAAAAAAATTAGCCCACAATTTTGGCCCGGGAAAGATCTTTGATACCACTTGCAATATTCCAGATGTAATAAAATATGCAGAATGGAAATATTTAGCAAGAAATAACATAACAACAATAATATATCCAGAACAATACCAGAATAATACTAGAATAACACCAGAAAGGGAACCTTTATTAATGATAGAAATGTTTACTTGCCTCTTCGAGGGGGAAACCTCTAACAGAGTGGCGCTCTATTACAATAATCTCCAAGACAAAATATCCAATGCCTCCTACTCTTATTTATACTAATTCTACCTTCTAAGGAAACTTCCAGAGGAAGATATTTCTAGAACTGGAAGCTTCTATTAAGTCTTCTTACATTGACTTATTCTCCTTTATTTTTTAGGCCTTATTAACTAATGTTGTGTAAGGTAGCTAGAGAGGTAGTGGGAGGGCCCAGAGGGCCCATAGTGATAATAGTGGAGGCCATTCAATGTAAGGTGGACTAGGTCCACTATATTATTAAATAAGGCCCACTATGGTAGTTAGATATAATAAATGAGTAATTAGATATAATAAATGTAAGAGGACTTCTTAGAAGGTTTTACTTCTAGAAGATTCCTCCTATAGAATGTTCTGAGGTGATGGTAGCACTATATAAAGGGGTTCAAGCAATGTAATGGAATATGAAGAGAAGTATTGTATTGTGAGTTGAAGCTCATTAGGAGGAAGCCCCATCGAAGAGGCAAGTGAACAGGAGATGATCCCTTCCATAATAGGATCCATTGTATGGTGTTTCCCTACCTCAAGGGTTTCTATAATAAAGTTGTGGTTTTCTATATTGTTCTTTGAATATTTGTGGTATTTATGTATGCAAGTATTTTTTTATTAACATGACGACCTTTATTACATAGAAAACATATCCTACTAACTAATGACCCATGGAGAGGGGATAGGATCGGATCCTAACAACATGCATGTTTGTGTTCCTCTATAATGTTAACTGGAACAACATTGAGACAATGTTGCATGGCCACCTCTCTTTATTTTGGAAGTCCTAAGATTGAAAAGTCATCAAATAATGAGCTATAAATTCCCATTCAATAATTTACCTAGTCATTCAAATTCTTGAGAACAACTATATTTTGACTATAGTCTTTAATTTCCAAGACCTTAATGAAGGCCTTAGTGGGACTATCTCTCAAATTGATCCAATGCAAATGAGATTGATACTGAGCATTTCTAGCCTACTAGATTTCATCCAAACTCAATATATTGTAAATATTGGTGCATGTGTTTTATTTTCTTCATCAAAATGGGTTAATTGAAGATCCTTAGAAACATCTTCAAGTTCCTCTTGAATGATTCAAATCTAGTTACACCAAATGTTGCAAGTTTTCACCCATGTAGAAAGGCCATAGTTCACGAGGCACATCCTCCCACCAAGTAATCCACCCATCCATCCTCAATTTGGGATCAAGGTAAAAGGTTCTATAATGTTTTTATACAAGCAAGGAAACTAACAATATTACCAACTTAACAAGAACTATGACCTCAAAACAAGAAATCTAGCCCTTAAAACCCATATTGTTTCATAAAAAACCACAAAATTAACCCTCAAATAAAAAAATGGTGCTTAGACCGGTAGCACCCTTTTTTTTTAGGTTAAAATTGCAACTTTTTTTCAAGCATGGCCTAAAACATGCGTATAGTTTCTCCGAAAAACATTAAAATCAACATCTAAATCAAAGAATGGTGCTACCGACAGAAAAAATATATTTTTCTAAATGTTAAAGTTATACCTCATTTCAAACCTCATCCTAGTGCGGCAAGTACCATTGCAACCAAAACCTACAAATTAACACATTTTTGAAAGTGGTGTAAAACATTATCACTTCTATAAACCAAATCGTAAAATCAACCCTTAAATAATTACTTTTTTAAGGTTAGTTTATCACTCCAACCATAAGATAATACATAATGTCATGAAAATATCACCATTTCAGATGTCAACATTCAACATAACTTCAAAATATTTTTTATTTTAAATAAAAAATTCTATACAAATTACATTTAATGAAACATAAATTATTTCGTTACATTATCCATATTCAAAACAGAAGAGCTAAGAAATTTTGTTATATATTCTCCATAATAAAAACATATAATTCATAAAACATATAAATTATTTATAACTTCGTGTAAGATCATATGTAAGTGAGAACACCCATTTCTAGTTACCATACAAACATCATATTGATCAAAAATACATAAAATGTTTCATACACTTAATCAAATTCATCCACGGATTCTGACACACCATCAGAATCTACATTGTCTTCAGATGAATGATTGGATGAATATGTAGATGATCCATATTATTCTCTTTTATCAATGAATGCACCATTTGAGTCTGCATGTATGCCCAACATTTCAAATGTCAAAAGCCTATTTGATCTACGACTAGGTTTAGAAAAATCCCATCTTGTACTTATCTCTTGTGGAAACAACCTCTTGATACTCTCTATGGTCCTGGAGTGAAGAGTTCCTCTCTTTTTCAAATTGAAGTCATAGACAAGTATGTCAACATCCTCTAATTTTAACAGTTCGGTGCGACAATGAGTTATATTTTTACCCTTTCGTTTTTCTCTTTCTGTTGTTATGTTTCTCAACCACCATCTCTTTCTTGTACACACCATTGAATGGGTGTGTACTTGTTTCATACCAATGCACTTCAACTACAATAACATATTCATTTTCTTTATCAATCCTTATAACCTTTGTAATCCAGAATGGATAACCATGTGGATATTCAGTCACTAAGATTTCAATCATGCAACCCTCCTTAATATCTTGTGTTGAACCCCTGTAAAGATCTTCCATGGCTTCACATTGTGCACGTGATCTTCTAGAACCAATATACATTTATTTTTCCTCTACCTTTGAAAGCTCAATAGCATCTTGAGATTCCTGTTGTTCAACAATGTTTCTTTCTTCATATTCATTTGACCTATTTTGTGGCCAAATAAATGGAGTCTTCAAAAATGTATCTTCATTTGTTCAGTTTGAAATTATGTCACTTTGATCATTGAAAAAAGACTCCCACAAAAACAAATCAGCAACATCAAAGTACTCATATGTATATTTAATGGGCTTTTTTATTTCCTCCAAGAATTTAGAATAATCTACATCTCTATTACACCTTTGTGCATTATGGATTTCAGCAACTGATTGTAATAGAATTAACTTTGATGCAAATATTGGACGATCTGGAATGAACTTCAAAAATTCCAAACCTAATGAAGGCCCCCATTCTACAATAGTTGAATACTTCTTTCCCCGTATAAGTGTTTTCCCATCAACTTTTTTCAAGCAAAATTGATATTGGAAGATAATGTCATTAAGTTGCTCAATACATTTTTCTTCACCATGTGATCCATGGATAAGTCTTCGCATGTCAACAGTTTCTTCTAATATCTGACAAATAGGCTTTGGAATGTATGATTTCTTAATACATTCAATTAATGATGGTAGGATTCCAACATTTTTCCTCTTCAATGTTACTGAAAAATGACTAAGCATTTGATCAATATGATCATGCGTGTTTCAAACAAGAAGAAAACCAACATTAACCTTTTGAAAGATTCTCATTTCAACAATCATGCAGATATATCCAAAGACAATTTGATTTGTGTTTTCATGACTAGTGTTATCCAACTGTAGATATAGAACTTGAGGAATATTACCAGACCAGTGGTTGATCACGTGATGAATTATGGTGATGGTCATATTTGCATCATTATGAATATTTGGATCTATGAAGTAAACCCTTGGACACATTGTTCCATTAAAAACCATACAACCAACCAATTGAAACTTAATCAAATTCTCTTCCTGTAAATGTTTTGATGTATGGAAAAAATGTGGAAGAAGCGTTTTTTTCGGGTCCATGCCATCAATTATCATACCCATATATTTATCTAGAGCATCGTAAAACTTCTTTCTATGTTTGTACAACTTTTGTCTTTCACTTGATTGTTGATTCATGTGTTCTTGAAGTGATTTGACTATAGAATATGCACATGACAAAAAATGAAAATATTGATAATATATTTTCATAGTTGATAACTATCGAATTAAAAAAAAAATGTAAATATATACCTCTTTCTACCCCTTCAGATTTATCTCTTCCTGCTTTAAGAGAAGGACATATACCACAAATCCCCATCCTTGACTTCTTAGGAATACAGACATTGTTGAATTGTCTCTTCCATACTCTTGTAAAATATGCATATGAAATAAAATTATGATTTCCTTCAACACTTTCATCATATTCTTTGTATAACTTGTAGATTTCATTCCTTGAGAAATTATCTGGAATATGTATTGTCTCTCTATATGGCATAGAATATCCATGTTTGTAAAAGAAGTATCTCATCCAAGACAATGCAGTGTTTGTTAATGGGCCAATCTCCCGTCCATGATGTACCTTTGAATAAAATGTAGGATCTTTTTCCAATCTTGTTTGGATCCTTTATAGATGAAGATTACCAATTGAGTGGATTTTTTCGAAATCCTTTCTGCAAAGTAAAATATTACTAGTGCAATAATCATATATTGTCTTTGTAGATATCATGCACCCCACTAAATATGAATTATGCATGCTCTTATTCATTGACAAATAATTCGACCTTTTCTGCAAGGCATACATGTAGTCTATACTTTTCAAACAATTCTTATAACAACAATCACTAGAAATCAAATCACCGATGGAAAATGATTTAGTGAGAAATTATTTCCTGGACCTTCTATAACTAGAATGATTTGGATTGATATAAATAGTTCTAGTCCTCGTCCTAGATACAATATTTCTTTGCAATCTCTCCACTATTTGAACATCATCACTAGGATGAATATCATTCTCACTATAATCATATATAGCATTCTGAGGAGACCGAACAAGAGATTTTTTATCACCTTGATTTGTTGCACTTGAATGATTTAAAACATGATCTCCATTCCTAGGTCCATCATCATATTCATTAATAACATCGTGAAGAAGAGAAATATCAAGATCATCATCAACAACACAATCACTTGAAAGAAAGTGTCCACAATCGACATAATCATCTTTACTACTTTTGAAATCTCCAATTGATGGAAATTCTACATCATCCTCATTATTGCCCTAAAAATGATGACCTAGAGGACAATCTTCAACATTCTCATTAGTACCTTGGAAATCATCACTTGGAGGAAACTCTTTTTCATATTCAATAGAACCTTTAATTTCTCCTGCTAAAACAATACCTTCACCATCCATGTCAGTACCTTCAAAATTCTCACTTGGAGGAAACTTTTCATCATCCTCATTAGTCCCTTCAAAATCCTCACTTGGAGGAAATTTTTCATCATCCTCATTAGTCCCTTCAAAATCTTCACTTGGAGGAAAATATTCACCATCCTCGTCGGTCCCTTCAAAATCCTCGCTTGGAGGAAAATATTCATCGTGCTCATTAGTCCCTTCAAAATCCTCACTTGGAGGAACATCTTCTTCCTCCTCATCTGTACCTTCAAAATCAACACTGGGAGGACTATCTCCATTATCCTTATTTGTGCTTTGCAAATCCTCACTAGGAGGAATATTTTCATCCTCCTCATTCATACCTTCAAAATCCTCACTTGGAGGAAAATATTCATCATCCTCTCTACTACCTTGATAATCCTCACTTGGAGGGAAATTTTTATTATCCTCATCAGTACCTACAAAATCCTCACTTGGAGGAAAATATTCATCTTTCTCTTTAATCCCTTGAAAATCCTCACTTGGAGGAAAATATTCATCATCTTTTTTAGTTCCTTGAAAATAATCACTTGGAGGAAACTCTTCACCATCCCCATCGGTACCTTCAAAATCTTCACTTGAAGGAAAATATTCATCATCATCAGTAGTACCTTGGAAATCCTCACTTAGAGGAAAATATCCATCATCCTTTTCACCATATTCCTCCCCTTCATCATTGGTGCCTTCAAAGTCTTCAGAATTAGGACTTTCTCGATCAATATGCTCAATATCATTGCTTTTACTATGATCAAAGTTCTCACTAGGTGAAACATATGACTCCTCATTTACATTAGAAGTATTCCCACCACATTTGTCAGTCTCAGAAGTGGAGGCATGTAAACAAGATGTTGATGCTCCACAAATAAAATCCTCTCTATCTGATGAAGCCATCACTACTCACTACAAACATAGAATGGTGCAAATGCCCACTCTCCCAATGACATTATTATATCTTGTGGAATGAACATTTCCCTCCAAAATATTCCCCCAAATTTTCCCTCTCAAAATTCCCCTCCAACTTTTTTCCCAAACTTTTTCCCCCCATTTTTCCCTCCAAATATTTCCCAATTTTTTTCCCTCGAAATTTTCCCAACCCCCCCCCCCCCTCCCCGAGTTTTCCCTCTCAATTTTTCCCTAAAGCTTCCTCTTTAATATTTTACCTTCAATATTAAATAAATCTTACTCTATTAATTCATCATAAATTAATTAATCACATTATGTTTTATATTTTTATTTATCCCACATTGATTAAACATAGAGATGGTTTATATA
>JZKD02S2120260.1:685213-722282 GCA_000966675.3 Picea glauca
TGAGCAATGTTTGGTTTTATTGTTTATTTTAATAAAAAATAATTTTAATTATTTTTTGGGGGCCAGCTGGGGGAGGGCGATGTCACATCACCCTCCCCCAACCGACCGACTCTCCAATAATTAATTTAAAAAAAAAAAAATAATAATAATTTTAATTTTAATTTTAATACTTTTTGTCATGTTTTAATATAAAGTTTTAATTTAAAGTTTTTTATATAATTGTTTTAATAAAAAAAATTAAAAAAAAATTGGTTTTGTTTTAATTTTTGTTTTTTAATTTTTTTCTTTCAATATAATTTTTTTATAAAATTAAAACTTTTAATTTTAAAGTTTAATATTTTTATAAAATTTGATTTTTTTTTTTTTTAANTTTTTTTTTTTTTTTAAATTGTTTTTCTTTTTTTTTATTTAAAAGTATTTTTATTTTTAATTGTCTTTTTTTTCTTTTAATGTTTTTCATGTGTAATTCTATTTTTTTCGTTTTTTAAATGTGGTTTTTTGTTTTTTGTTTTTTAAGTGTTTTGGGTTTTGATTTTTTGTATATGATTTTTTCTCTAGTATTTTTTTTTTTTTTTTTTTTTTTAATATTTTGTGTCGTAGAAAAAATTAAGTTTTTAGATAATGTTAATTTAACTTTTTATTTTTCCATGAAAAAAATATATTTTATTTTTTCCTTAAATAATTTGTGTTTTTTATTTTTTATATTGGACAAATGGGAGGAAAGAAAATCTTTGTGAATATATATGGAATAAGACCTGCAGTAATGGCATCCAAAAGCCTAATTAGGACCTCCATGAATGCTAGGAAACACAATGTTATCCCGGCAAATGAGGTCACAAGAGCAATGAAGAATGTTAGAGAGTGGAAAACGGTCAATGGTGAGAGTAGAATGGAGCATTCTTGGTAACTTAAATACAAACAAGTCGCCAATGGAGAACAAATAATTTTGTATTGTGTTGAATTTGACCATGACCAAGCAAGCTATCAGTCACTTGGCATGTTACGAGATATATGTTTGGTGCCAAGAACATATATTGTTTATGCACTGGTAAAACAATCAAAGACATGTCTCAAGATTAGATATTGTTTGAATATGAGCAATTATAAAAAGGAAGAAAATTTCACAAAATTATGTGCAATGATTGCGACAGACATTGAGATGGAAAATGTAAGTTTTATTATTATTATTTTCTAGAATGTATTATTATAAGTTTCATGATAATTGTTAAATCTTATTTAACAATGGAAATGACGTATTTTATTTTTACCATATTTTGCTAGGTGCCTTTCAGAGATGTTAGTGGGGATTTATTCTACATAGAGAAATACCATAGAATTCATCAGTTCCTTTCATATTGATAAGGCACAAGAAGGAAGGAAAAAGAAGCAAAGAGTAATGGAATTTGAAGATGCAGCAAAAAACAAACAAGAACAACAAAGAAGAAATAAAATTCATCATTCTAGAAAGGATAAAAGGGTTACATTTGAAGATATGGAAACTCCAGATGAAGATGTCGCTAATATTAATGCCACTGAGGTTATCGTTATTCCTTAGAAGAAGACTAAACAACATAAGCGCAAAAGAGGTATGGCTAATGATGATTTCATTCCTAGTGATTATGAAGAGATTGTTGAGTTAGATGAAGCTCATTTAAATCGTAAAAAGAGGAAAGAAAAGTTTGTTGATGAATAGGAATTGATAGTTACCTCTGAATATCATGATGGAAGTCCTAAAGGTAGCAGAGAAATAATATCACCTGGTGGTGATCTAGAAGATGGTATTATCAAAACAACAAAAAATAGCATTCGAGATCAACTAAGGAGGAACAATTTAGTTGATGAGGGCCATACATTTCTATTGAAAGTGAAGAAACTATATAAACCCACAAAAGGCCAAGAAAAATACCAAATTAGAAAACCACATCAGTTGCATATCCAAAACTTGAAATCATTGATCAGGAACAATCCATATGCACGTCGTTGATACTTAGTTCTTGTTGACCCAATGGAAGTTCCTACCAAGGATGCATTTGATAGGTCAAAATGTTTTGAGTATAAATAT
Source organism: Picea glauca (assembly GCA_000966675.3). Lineage (NCBI taxonomy): Eukaryota > Viridiplantae > Streptophyta > Pinopsida > Pinales > Pinaceae > Picea > Picea glauca. The sequence goes on from JZKD02S2120260.1 coordinate 687,276, forward strand.
TATGTGATTGGAGGAAATCATTCTACAGAGGATAGAAGAGAATTGATGCAAGAGTGTGCCAATAACCCTCTCTTTGAGATAGTCAGATGTGTAATTTAAGTTGGTTTAACGGATGGAGAAACAAATTTATTGGCATGAGATCATAACACAGATAATGAGAACATGATGTCCATGACTTTCATTCAGAGAGTGAGATTTATCCATAATATTTTTTCTGTAATATGTGGTGGGGATATATCAAACGTTGATGCAAAGTTTAAGAATGAATGTTGTATGGAAATAGGCTTCCCTATTGATGAGGAAAGTGTAAAAGTAAAAAATCTCAAAGGAAGTGATGCATTCAGAGTTGTGGATAGCTATTTCCAATTGGGATTTAAAACTGGACAGATATGGGATTTGGTAGATGAGATATTCAACCTATGGGAAAATATTAGTATAAAAAATCAAAAGGTTAGGAAGTATAAACCCTTAATAGGTAGCACAAGTAAGACTAGTCCTGAAATCAAAAACCTACCAGATGATATGACTATAAAGCCTTGGAGAACGATCCAAGGAGTGAAGGATGAGAAACTTGTCATAGCTATATTATCACATGTAAGGTTGGATGAATTATCAATGGAGAAAATGTATGATTAATTTAAAAAGTAAGTTTGTTGAGTTATTTCGTATTTATGTTATGATTAAAAAATTGATTATTTCTATATAACATAAGAATTTATTTTATTCTATATATGATTATAAAATTTTATTTTATTTTATTTAGTCACAAGGTTTATATGGGAATACTAGAGGAAATGATTGAGATGTTGAATGAACAAATTTGGGAGGATGTTAGACTCAACTATCCAAATGCAAGCTCTTCAACAACATTAAGTCAATTTTTTGTTGCATTCAAAAAGGTATGTTGATTTATTACATTCATTTTATTCATGTGTACATTAATTTATCTCGATTTTATTAGTTATAGATATATAATTATATGTTTGTTTGTTTCATTAAATATGTCAAAGAAGAATATAGTTGGAGTACATGAAACCTTCAAAAGTTATATTCAAAAAGCTAAGTTTGAAAGAGAAATAAGGTGATGTATTCAAAATTTTGAGCTTGATGACACCCTTGATCACTACATTTGGAATGGGTTTGACACTGTTCAATATAAAGTGATATTAGGGGATTTTAAAAAATTGCAAATCTTGCTCCTAAAAAGGAATACTCCCTAGTTATTGCAGATATCCCTCATGGTTATAATATCCAAAACATTGAATACGATATTGAGCCTTATACTTACCAAGCTTTCAGTAAAGTGGTTATGGGATTTATGGAATTCACAACATCACCATTTTGGAGATTTTTGGTTTTTCATTCAGCACACAACAAGGATTAGTACAATCAAGTTTCAAGAAAAAAGAAAAGGCAAGGGTGCAACTTTATTGGTAAGATATTGAAATTGTATGTTTAGTGATTAAGATTAGAAATCTATTTTATTAATTCACAAGTTAATTGAATTTGTACTTATTTATGTTACAGGAAAAAACTGAATATTCATAGCTCCAATAGTGAACCATTTACACATGATATTGAAAGTATACATCTTGCAAGTTGGATAAAAGATGATATTTATGATTATATTCTTTACAATGTAAAGGATGGAAAGAAGCCTAGTAGTTTATTGGTTTACAATGTTGTGGCTAGAAAGCTAACATATGAGGAAAAGGATTTCAAATGAGAGATCGTGAACATTTGTCAAAGCCACAATCACTAATTAATTATCTTATAGATACATTTTCAAATGAAGGAGATTGGGTTTTGGATTTGTTCTCTAGTTCATGTAAGATTTATGATATAATATTTATGAAATCATACTTCACTCTTCATTATTTTTAATTTATGTTGTTTTACATTATTTACTTTAATTATTTATTGTGTATTTGGTGATTAGGTACAACATTAGCATGTTGCTTACAAAAAGGAAGGAATTGCATAGCCATTTAAAGTGACGTAGTGCAATGAGGTTTTATTCAACAAAGAATTAATGTTATTCGAGCTCTTCCAGATGAAATGCAAGAAATTGGCTTGAGGAAAGGATATTTTAATGACTCAAAGGTGACAAAAAAATCATAGGAACCTCAAGTACCATTAAGAGGTCTTCTTAGAAAAGATCACTTTGGAGAAATTGTGGATATCAATAACTCAATGGAAGAGCAACATGATCCAAATAAGAAAAATGAGCCAATGGAAGCACATAATAATGTCCAAGAAAATGATGAAGTGTCTGTTGAGAATGATCAATTTGGGATATATGGCATTATCGTTTAGTTTCAGGATGCCCTCGAAGACAATGCTGAATTTTGCAAATTTTTTATGAGTTATAATTGTAATGTTTTGACTTTCAAATTTTAAAATAAGAATAAATATGCATCTATTGTTTGTTTTACGATGAATATGTTTTATTATTTTATTTTTACTTTTCTTTTTATGTGATTTAATATTCTAGAGAAAATGACATTAAATATTGTCAAGTTTTTACTATAAATCTATAAAAATATCACAAAAATGTTCATTTTTGTTCATTTTTTTGTTCAATTTTGTCCATAAAAACGCTTTATGTGACACTTTATTTATAGTGGAAAGCTTCCAAAATGTATATGTTTTTTGTTATAAATTTCTTTGAAATGTATATTTTTTGCTAAATATTTAAAAATAGTGTTATTTAGATACAATTATTTGCTATGTATTGAAGAAAAAATAAAAAAGTGTGTTAAAAATACAATTTTACACTATATTTAAAAATTGTGGAACCATGAATTAAATAATGAAACATAATTGTATGAAAAATATTAATTTCAAAAATGTAAATCATATATAAGATTTTTATAACATTTTTAGTATCATTAAAAATCATAAAAAAGAACATTGGTCAAAAAAAAAAGATTTAGAAAAAATTGAAAATAGTTGGAAAACAAGCATTTAAAAAACAAAAAAAATTGATTTAGGAAAATTTGAAAATAATTCAAAAAACAAGAATTTTAGAAAAATGAGCCAATGGAAGCACAGAATAGTGTCCAAGAAAATGAAGATGTGTCTGTTGAGAATGATGAATTTGGTATATATGACATTATCGATTAGTTTCGGGATGCCCTCGAAGACGATGCTGAATTTTGCAAATTTTTGATGAGTTATAATTGTAATGTTTTGACTTTCAGATTTTAAAATAAGAATAAATATGCATCTATTGTTGTTTTATGATGAATATGTTTTATTATTTTCTTTTTACTTTTCTTTTTATGTGATTTAATATTCTAGAGAAAATGGCATTAAATATTGTCAAGTTTTTACTGTAAATCTATAAAAATATCATAAAAATGTTTTTTTTTGTTCATTTTTGTCCATAAAAACGCTTTGTGTGACACGTTATTTATAGTGGAAAGCCTCCAAAATGTATATGTTTTTTGTTATAAATTTCTTTGAAATGTATATATTTTTTGCTAAATATTTAAAAATAGTGTTATTTAGCTACAATTATTTGCTATGTATTGAAGAAAAAATAAAAAGTGTGTTAAAAATAAAATTTTACACTATATTTAAAAATTATGGAACCGTGAATTAAATAATGAAACATAATTGTATGAAAAATATTAATTTCAAAAATGTAAATCATATATAAGATTTTTATAATATTTTTAGTATCATTAAAAATCATAAAAATAAACATTGGTAAAAAAAAAAAGATTTAGAAAAAAATGAAAATAGTTAGAAAACAAGCATTTAAAAAACAAAAAAAATTGATTTAGGAAAATTTGAAAATAATTCAAAAAAATAGAATTTTAGAAACAAAATGTGGATCCGTTACAGATAAGAAGATTTAAAATATAAAAAAACTACCCCAAAATGAAAAGGGGTGCTACTGGTAGCACCATTTTTCAAAATGTGGTAAGAAATGGGACCCTTGAAAAAACGAGAACTCAACAAAGTTCTCGTTAAGTTGGTAATATTGTTAACTAAGGAAATTTCAAATGAGAAACATTAATGATATAACACATTGTATGCATACACATTTATTTTTCCCTCCAAGAAATGAAAAATCAAATGGGCCTATGATTAGATAAATTGGTGATGCCATCAATCCATACAAGACAACCACCATACGAATCCAAGGAGGAAGTGCTCTATTTTTATGACATTTCTTGGCATTAATGTTTTCTATGTCAAAGTCTTAAAATTAAAAATAACTATGTTGTAACATATAAAATATAATATAAAATGCATTTGGATTTGACTGCAAGAGAGGATTATGATGCCAAGGGTGTGGAAAATGGGTGAAATAAATGTGTTTACTTGACTTGTTGCTTGTCAACACAAGAAATTCCCCTTTGGGATATTGATTGTTATTCCACTATGATCAAGGTTCAAGGAAATATTTCCAACCTATGTGTTTTGATCAATTACTATATATCTAATTATGTAGCTCATTGTTGTCACATTACAATCATAAGTTTGATAGAGTTATCTTACAACAATCATCATTTTTTTAACCAAATCAAGTTGACCTCAACATTATAGCACCACTCGTTCTATGTCACAACTCCATGTTCTATTGGAATTGGATATCCTACTAAAGAAAGGGGTGCAAATGTAAGTTTTAAACCTGTGAAGTAAAGCAATGCATATAGATTCTTCAACAAAATAGAATTTAATCAATGGCTCATACACATAGTACACAGAGATTTATACCGGAAACCCTTAACCAGGGAAAACCTTTCTTATATTCATTATATCAAATTTCACCATTCACCATATAATATATACAATGTTTTTAGATATTCTGTAGATACCAAAACCCTAATCCCTTAATCCAGGATTAATTTAGAAAACCGCTAAAAATAGAAAAAACTGCCCAAAAATAATTTTGGGGCGCTGCCTCGAACGCTGCGGGTAACCAAGGGGAGCCATACCTGCCCCCCCCCGGGACCCCCCTAGGAAGCACCTGGTGCACACAACACAAAGAGCACTACTAGAGGGATCGTCAGACGCATTTGTCGAATCTGACACGCCCACACACACACATGAAAAGAATATAACACATACCCAACATTCTCCCACTTGTTGTTTTCTTTGCATCTAGGGGTCCACAGGATTATATAGTCAACAATCCAGGGCAACAATGCCCATTGTTACTCTACACCAAGAGAACTTTTTTGTGCTCACATACTTTCTCAATGAATTTGCAACATTCTTCAAAGTGTCAACCTTTTCCAGCAACACCTTATTTTCCTCAACCATGTCTCTCACAAAATGATACTGAACATCAATATGCTTTGACTTTGAATGATAAGTTGGGTTCTTTGCCAGGAATATTTCACTCTGACTACCACAATCCAATCTCACTTCTTTTTGTACCAACCCAATATCTGAACATAATCTCTATAACCATACTACTTCCTTGCTTGCATGAGTGGTTGCCATGTATTTAGCTTCTGTAGTTGAGAGTGCCACTACAGCTTGTATTTTGCTCATCCAATTGATTTCTCCTCCAAATAGGTTAAAAACATACTGACTTGTAGATCTTATGTGATCCAGATCTCCAGCCCAGTCTGCATCTACAAAGCCATGTATGTCCACCACTCTGTCCAATCCCGGTCTTCCTTGGTAGCAAAATCCATAATTGGTAGTGCCACACAAATACCTGAAGACCATGTTTGTTGTTGTCCAATGCTCCTTCCCTGATTTTGACATATACCTGCTCAAAACTCCCACTACATGTGCAATGTCCGTTCTAGTACAGACCATTTCATACATCAAACTGCCAACTGCACTGGCATATGGAACATGGGACACGTCCTCTTCTTCTTCATGTGTCTTGGGACACTGATATGTAGATAACTTTACACCTATAGGAATAGGAACCTTGATCGGTTTACTTCCATGCATATTAAACCTCTGCAATATCGTCTCAACATATTTTCTCTTATTCAACCAGAGTTTCCTTTTTGCATGATCTCTTTTAATTTCCATTCCCAGAATGAAGTTAGCAACACCGAGATCCTTCATGTCAAATTTGGAGGATAGTTGTGATTTCACCTCCTTGATAACATCCATGTTATTTCCTACAAACAACATGTCATCAATATACAACACTACATAAATGAAGTGATTACCAACCTGCTTGGAATATACACAGTGATCAACCCTGCTTCTCACAAATTCCAATCCAAGGATGTATGTGTCAAACTTTTGGTACCACATCCTAGGTGATTGCTTCAGCCCATATAGTTACTTCTTTAGCTTACAGACCAGCTCTTTCTTTCCCTTCACTACAAAGCCTTCTGGATGCTTCATGTAGATTTCTTCTTCCAGATCCCCATGTAGGAATGTTTTCTTCACATCCATATGTTCCACTTCAAGATCAAAAGCAACAACAATATATAAAAGAAATATAATAGAAGTTAACTTAGCAATAGGAGAAAAAATCTCACCAAATTCAATTCCCTCTACCTGGGAATAACCTTTTGCTACTAACTGAGCTTTGTATTTCTCCACTTTTCCTTCTTCATTAAACTTCTTCTTAAACAACCATTTTCTACCAACAAATTTTCTTCCAACTGGGAATTCAACTATATCCCATGCCTCATTCTTATCCAAGACATCCATTTCTTCAATCATGGCCTTCTTCCAAAGTTTACTATCCTCTGAATCCATTGCTTCCCTGACAGTTCTAGGATCATCATCAGTAATAGATAAAGAAAAATTGGAATGAAAATCAGGTGGACTATACCTTTTTGGTTTCCTTATTTCTCTCATTGATCTCCTCAATATAGGGGTATGAGGTTCTTCTTCTTATTCTGATTCATATTCTTCAGATGATTCAGATTTTGCATCATCCAACTCAAGCTCTATTTTCTCAAGTTCTTCTGGCCTTGGTAGGAATTCTTGTTTGGAAACATCTTTTACCTCTCTGAAAGCAACATCTTGACTATAAACAGTCTTCTTGGTATCTAGGTTCCAAAGCTTATAACCTTTCACACCTTCTTTATAACCAATAAAGATACACTTTTCATCCTTTTATCCATCTTACTCTTATTTTCCTTTGGAACATGTACATAAGCATCACAATCAAACACTCTAAGATGTTGAAGACAAAATTTCTTTTCATTCCATACCTCGTGTGGAGTTTTATCATCCAACGTTGATGAAGGTGATCGATTGACCAGGTAACATGATGTACCCACTGCCTCTGCCCAGAATTCTTGTCCTAACTCGGCACCGCTGAGCATGCTCCTTTATTTTTCCATCAATGTCATGTTCATCCTTTCTACAAATCCATTATGCTGAGGGGTGTACGGAGTAGTATTTTGCCTTGCTATACCACACTTCTTACATAATTATTTGAATTCATTTCCGCAAAATTCTCCACCATTATTTTTTCTCAATACCTTTATTTTCTTTTCTGTCTGATTTTCTACCAAGGCCTTAAACTCTTTAAATTTATCAAATACCTCAGATTTCTTTCTAAGAAAATAAATCCATGTGTTCCTTGAGAAATCATATATGAATGAAACATAATACATATATTTACCTAGGGATGGAACAGGAATAGGTCCAAACACATCACTATGTATCAACTCTAAGATCCCCTTAGCTCTTGTAGCACCAGATGTGAATCTTAATCGATTATGTTTACCATATATGAAATTACTAGGTTATGTACCAGTCGTTTGTGTTCCAGTAGGATGTGTACCAGTAGGTTGTGTACCAGGATCCACAACAATCCATTGTTCTTTGTCTACAAGAAAGTCCTCCATCTTGAGATTCCATAGCTCAAAGTTTTTACCGTTGAACTTCTCTATCTCGATTCTAGAAGAGCTCGCCATTCCTCTTTATACACTTGAATAACCACTGCAAAAGTTCCCACTAAACCCAGGTTTACCACAGACCCAAGATAAACTTGATCTATCAAGACCGATCCAAACCCTCAACAACAAAGGCATCCCTCTGAAGCCAAAAATGAGCTCTGATACCACATGTAAGTTTTAAACCTATGAAGTAAAGCAATGCATATAAATTCTTAAGAAAAACAAAATTTAATCAATGGCTCATACACATAGTACACAGATATTTATACTGGAAACCCTCAACTGAGGAAAACCTTTCTTATATTCATTATATCGAATTTCACCATTCACCATACAATATATTCAATGTTTTTAGGTATTCCGTAGATACCAAAACCCTAATCCCTTAATCCAAGATTAATTTAGAAAACCACTAAAAATAGCAAAAACCGCCCAAAAACATTTTTGGGGCGTTGTGTGTAACCATGGGGGGCATACCTAGCCCCCCATGGGACCCCCCTAGGAAGCGCCCAACGCACACAACACAAATAGCACTACTAGATGGATTGTCATAGGCAGTTGTTGAATTTGACGCACCGACACACACACATGCAAAGAATATAACACATACCCAACAATATATCATCCCTTCATAGACATGTTCAGGAGGTGACTTAAACCCCATGGAAATTGTGTCTTTGATGGAACTTGGTGCTATCAATAAATTGAGTATTATTAGTGAAGGATAATATTTGATGAATGATCAGACAAATATTGTTTCCTATTCTTTCAAACAATGTTTGGTGACACTTTCAGTGCAGCACAAGCAATAAAATTGTCATCTCGGATTACTCTTGGAGCATTAGTTCTTGGTTTGTTTAATGTAGACAAATTGGAGAAATTATGCTTAAGAAAAAAACATTGATACACACCCTCTATTATTGAAACTAGATAACTCTACTTGAATTTAGTGCCACTACACATACCTTTTCAAGTTTTCCACTATATTTACAACCCCAAAATTTCGTACAACTATAGAGGTTTGAGCCTTATTTATAAGTTTCATCCAGAAAAGAGTAACTCATTGGTGATTTTGATGAAAGATAATTTACTCCTTCAAAATAGTAATTGAATGCTAATGTATCTGATAGGAGAGAATATAATGGTGTTATCTTTTGTGAACTACTACTTCCATTCCAGACACAATCATTTAAAGGTTCCTTACAAGTGTTAATGGAGTAGAAGATGAAAAAAGAGATAGTATATAAAATTTGAAGAACATTTGTGTGATTTTAAGGAGGAGGGCATAGTCTTGTTACAATTATCATGCAAAACCAGAAGAGGTGTTTTAACTGAGGTGGAATTTTGGAGTGTAACGCTAAATTTTTTGAGTCTCAAAGATTTTCATATAGACAAGGGAAATGACATTTTTATGCTTTGTGACAAGTTACAATGTTATTGTGTTAATTAATATGTGAAATAATGCACATATTAGTGCACATATGTGGAACAACTCCAAAATTGGAAAGTGAATGTCAGCTCATACAACTTGAGTTCTAGTGAGGTAGTAACAACTTTTATTAGATACTTTTCAGCATCATAAAACACTTTGTCTTTGCAATCCATAGGGAAAGTGCAGTCTATTGTCATAGTTAAATGCATGAAGACGGATGAAGACTTACTATTGACTATCAGAGGTTTTGTGCATGCATCAAATGAGAAATTTATGCAAGAAGCAGAATCAAGGAAGGATGAAAAATTAAAGGATTGCAGGAAAATATTATGTTGCATGTATAATATTCTTGCAATGTTGGACAAATATACGGAGAAAACACTTTTGAGATGCCTTGATTACACTTTTATTTGAGAAATGAGGAAAGTGTTATTTCTAGTGGTTCTTCATTCTATCAAGATGAAATTTTAGATACCATAGTCAACATAGTATATCCAATCTTGTTGGAAACCACAAAAAAAGGTGATGACCAAATTGAAACTGTAAACATTTCATGGAATGTTGTGGGGTTGGCATCTTGGGTTCCAAATATGACATGCAACAAGAATGATAAAATAGAAATTGTAATAGAAAGAGTAGTTTAATTATTGAAAAGGAAAACGTAATGGGCATAGCATGAAAGAGTCTGTAGGAAGTCCCCATGCAAGGTCCAAGTGATAGATACATTGTCATATTTACCAAAAACCAGGTTGAACCCTTAGGGATGTGTCTTCTTTGAAGTCTCATTGTCATTCATGTAGATGATCTATGCACCACAAATTACAATCACCCTTCTTCCCTTTCTTTCCACTCTTGAAATCCATGAGTGGGTGTCGATTCTTCTTGATTTTTTTATTGTATATATAAGACCAACCTATAGAAATATTTCTACACCAAGTTCACATTTCATGGATTTCCAAGGCATATTTTATGAAGTCATTGTTATCATACTTCACTACCTAGTATTATTCTCCTTGATGCTTTAGGTTTTTATTGTATTTCCTTTAGCCTTCCCTCTCATGATTATTTTTTAGAACATTTTACTTATTTTCTTGAGTTGTATATACCTTGGTAGTGGCCATGGAAACAAGATATAATTAAACCAATATCCAAAATGGTGACCTCCATGGTTTCTATCACTATTTGATCTGAGACCATCATTCTCTTTGTGTGTGTCTACTTGACAATTTACTTATTTTTATTATTGAAGGAAAACAACTATAGTCAAGGTATCCCATATCCTACTAGTTGATCCCTTTCCATGAAGTTCTAAAAACAAGGATCAGTGGGAGCATGCAAACCTCTTTAATTTCCAAGGCCCATGGACAATTGTGTCATTGTATTCTTGGATATTGTTATTTTCTTTGTATGTTTCTCAATTACACCTTCACCCCCTCCTTGAGTATCTTCCTTAAGGTTTATAGGGTCCTTTATATTTTCTTTAGATGTCTATCCTTCTATACCAATTGTCTCAATTTCCCTTGTTATTATAGTTATATATATTTTTAAGCCTAGAAGTTTCTTCTCCTTAGTCTTGTCTACAAATTTTACCTTTTCTACCTTTTTATGGATTGTAAAACGTATTCATAATAAAATTATCATCTTTTGGATACTCTTTGAATAAGGCCATTGAATGGTGACATGCCTTTGATGGTTGGACATAAAATTCATTGTACCATTCATTATACATATTCCATACTTGAATTTATAGTCCCTTATTTTTTTTCTTCCATATTTAAAAATATGAACTTCATTGACCCAAAAAATCTAGCAATGATATGGTAGACTAGGCATAATTTCTTTGACAATATCCAAAGGTTTGTTGAAACCAAAAAGGGTATTTTGGTGAGCATTATCTTTAATAACCAAATTGTATGGGACATACTTTGGTAAAGTGTGAGGATCCTTTGTATCACCATAAAAATTGATATATGTTGACTCCTCATCTAGATATCAAACCTTAATTTCCTCTAAGACCTCACTTGCCTCTATTAATAGCCTTGGGAAATTTCTTCTAAAACTCAACTCATATAGGGGAGCTAGGAAATGGCCGCATATATTTACATTTATACATATATTTATGACCCCATAAATATTGACTGTAAACATGGACTGGTGGAAAAGCTAATTTTCATGACCATCCCTTCCTTTAAAAGTATTTTTATCACAAATGATATCTATAATGAAGGATGAAATGTAAAACTCAAGTTGTGTGCCTCCTGGAGTGAATTTAGATATTTCCATGGCATCACCAAAGGTGAGTGATAGGATATAAATCCAACTGAATACTTTTCCTTTCTTTCGATACACTATGCAACAAAGGGACCGATGCTTACATGAAATGAGAGGAATTTCTTTCTCCATACAACATGCTAAACTGGGAAATTCCATTTTGGTTGGGTTCCATAAGGTTAGATGTGGGATATATACATGTGTTTCTAAACCTAATTGTTTTTCCATATATTGTTCCTTTATTGTATCATGATAGTTATTATCTATTGCAAATTGTTACACCTAGGAGGTGGTCATATATTGTTCAACTTTGGGGAATTTGTAATAAGCATCCAAATTGCTACCTTCAAAGGATGTTATGCATTGACCAACATAATTGATTACTCTCTTTATCTCCACATTTGTATGGTGAATTATTTGTTTGATCATTTCTGGACATGGGAAAATAACTAATCTAGCATCCACATTATGAAGTTGGGACTTTTGGAAAGTTATCTAAGAGAAAAGTTATCTAAGAAATAATTCTCGGTAATTTGAGATGCCTAAAAGATTTATATAACTAAGTCAACAAATATTGTAGGTTTAAGAAGGAAATGACCCAAACATATTTTATAATATTCTTTTTTTGAAATCTAGCTACAATCAAGTCCTCAATAGGTGGTTCAAAATGTATTGTTAGAAAAACCCTATATTTGAACTTCAAATCTCTTGTATAGGTAAGAAAAGGAAAAAATGTTCAATCTTAATGAACAATTATCCCTACTCTATAATTTTTTCAAAAGAACACAGTAATGATAATGCTTAAAGAAGTTAAGCCAACCAAAACCCTAACAAAAGTTTAAATTTACATAGGCTAAGAATACTCTAGTCCTTTCTAGTTTGTGAGCAAAGTCCATTTTTGTGTTTATTAAGAGATCAGATGGTTTATGTTTGGTTCAAAGCTATTCAAATTCCCATATTCAAGCATAACTTCGTGCTAATCACAAGGGTTATGAATTTTGTTGCCTCATTATTGGTTTGGTATAAGTCTAAAAAATACAAAAAGAACACCATTACTTGTCTAAAATATAACAACTCCTCCCAGTTGTTGACCCAAATTCCTTTTTGAAACCCCGTTGAAGAATTTAGTAAGCCTTACATGGAAAAAAAAAATATTCCATTACTCACCATTCTTGGTTCCCTATGAATGTTAGCTCGAGGTCTTTGTCTCTGTCTCCTTGCTCATGTAATCGCTTGAGGTCTCTATCTCCTTACACTGCATTGGTTGAGGTCTATGTCTCCTTATGCGTGTGTGAGGGTTTACTAGCTCCAAATCTCCTAGACTATACTCTTCCTCCCTTTAACTCTCGACTAAGGGTTATGAATTCTATTTCCTCATTATTGGTTTGGTCTAAATATACACAATACAACAAGAACACCATTACTTGTCTAGAATCTAACAACTCCTCCCCTTTATTGACCCAAATTCCTTTTGAAGCCCCATTGAAGAATTTAGTAAGCCTTACATGGAAACAAATAGTCCATTACTCACCATGCTTGGTTCCTTTTGAATATTGAGGTAAAGGTCTTTTTCTCCTTGAGTGTACAGTGGCTCTAGGTATTTGTCTCCTTGTACCACAATGGATGAGTTCTTTGTTTCCTTGCACATCAGTGGGTGTCGAGGTCTCTATTTCCTTGTGTGTGGGGGGGGGTTTGCTGGCTCGAGCTCTTGGCCTCGAATATACTCTTCCTCCCTTTAACCCTCGACAACCATGACAATGAAAATAATAGTTGGTTGTGGTTTATATAATATAGAAATTAGTAATGTTTATTTATATAACTAATGTCTATATTATATATAACCCCTTACTAATGTCTATATCATTTAGTTTATTTAGTAAAGGGTACATTAGTAAGGTTTATATATTATAACTAATTTCTATATTATATATATTATAACTAATGTCTATTTGTATATATTATATATATTATAGACATTAGTAAGGTTTATATATTATAGACATTAATTATTATAGGTAATAAATTGTGGGATTAGGAATACTAATTGTTATATGTATTAGGAAATATAAAGGTTTTAGGTTACAATGTTTAAGGATTGGGATAAGGTTTTATGTGTTGCATATTATAGAATTTATAGTGTTTATAGGTTATATTAGTTAAGGGAAAAGGATAATAGTCATTATAGGGATTAGAGATCATACTTTTTAGGCATTGTGCTTCATAGGGGTCAAGGAATAGAGGGTTAGAGGGGTTATAGTGGTTAGCGGTAATAATTTTAGAAACTAGAGTTATAAGGGTTAGGGGTAATAATTTTAGAAATTAGAGTTATAAGGGTTAGGTATTAGTGTTTATAAGGTCATGGTTTTGAAATTAGCAAATAAATGGGTTAGGGGTTATAAATTTTATGTGTTTATGTCTCCATTGGTTATGATATATAGTTATTAGTTAATAATGGTTATATGTGTTAAAGGGTATAGGAGGTAGTCATGATTAAGGTTGTTGGGGTTATAGGGTTTATGGGTAAAGGGTTAGGTGTTAACATTTATGGGGTTTAGGTGTAAGGGGTTAATGGACTTAGGAGTTACCAAAGTTAGGGATTAGGTGTTGTAGATATAATTCATTAACATAATATGGTTTTGTAGGTTAGTGAGTTGGGCATGATAATGGTTATAGTAATATGATGTAAAGTAGTTACAAGGATTAGGGATCTCATAATCAACGATGATGATTACAATGAAAACTACGACAATGATGATGACAACAACATTGACAATGACGATGACAATGACGATGACGATGACAATTAAAATGATGATGATGATGATGATGACAATGATGATGATGATGATGATGATGATAATGACAACGGTGATGATGAAGATCAGGATGACGATGATGACAACAATAATGACAACAATGACAATGATAATGATAATGACGATCATGATGATAATGACGACGAAAATGATGATGACAATGATGAAGATGATGATGATGACAATGATGATGACGGTGAAAATGATGACACTAACAATGATGATGATGACAATGACGATGATCATGATGACAATGATGATGATGACAATGTTGACTATGACGATGACAATGTCAATGACAATGTTGACTATGACGATGACAATGTCAATGACAATGTTGATGACAATGACAATGATGATGATGATGAAAATGATGAAAATGATGATGACGATGAAAATGATGATGATGGAAATGATGACGATGATGATGATGATGATGGCGATGAAGACGATAATGGAGATGACAATGAATATGACAATGACAACAATAATGACAAAAATAATGACAACACTGACGATGATAATGATAATGACGATGATGATGATAATGATAACAATGACGATGATGAAAATGACAATGATGATGATGATGATGCTGATGAAAATGATGACAATGACGATGATGGTGATGACAATGAAAATGATCATGATGACAATGATCATGATGAAAATGATCATGATGATGATTATCAATACGACGTTGACAATGATGATGACAACGACAATGATAATTATTACGATGATCATAATGATGACAATGATCACAACGATGTTGAAAATGTCAATGAAAATGATGATGACGATGAAAATGGTGATGATGATGATGAAAATGATGATGACAATGATGATGATGATGATGATGATATTGATGACAATGACAATGATGAAGATGATGATGATGATAATAATGAAAATGACCATGATGATGATGATGACAATAATGACGATGATTATGATAATGGAGATGATGATGATAATGATGACAACAACGATGTTGACAACGACAATGAAAATGATGATGACAATGACGATGATGATAATGATGACAATGATGATGACAATGATGATGATGACCATGACAATGAAAATCATCATGATGATAATGATGATGATGATGACGATGATCATGACGATGTTGACAATGATGATGACAATGACGATGACAATGATGATGACAATGACAATGATGAAGACGATGAAAATGATGATGAGGATGATGATGGAAATGATGATGATGATGATGATGATGATAATGGAAATGGCAACAATGATGAACATGACAATGACGAAAAAAATAATGATGATGATGACGATGACGATGATAATGATAATGATAATGACGACGATGATGACAATGATGATGATGACAATGAAAATAATGATGATGATGATAATGATGACGATGATGAGAATGATGATGATGACAATGAAAATAATGATGATGATGATAATGACGATGATGATGATGAAGATGACGATGATGAAACAATGGTGACAATGAAGACAATAATGATGAAAATGACGATGGTAACGATAATGACAATGATGATGAGGATGATGATGAAAATGGTGATGATGTGATGATGATGACCATGACGATGACCATGATGATGACAATGATGAAGATGATAGTGACAATGATGAAGATAATAGTGACAATGATGACGATGACAATGGAGATGATGATGATGACAATGATGATGGTGGCAATGACAATGAAAATGATGAAGGTGATGATGATGATGACAATGTTATTTTTCCTATAGCCTCACCCCCTCTCATCACTCTCAATTCTCCATACCCAATTATGATGATGATGATGATGATGATGACAATGATGCTGACAATGAGGACGAAAATCATGACAATCATGATGATGATGACAATGATGCTGACAATGAGGACGAAAATCATGACAATCATGATGATGATGACAATGACAATGATTATGATGACAATGATGATGGTGGCGATGGAAATGACAATGATAATGGTGATGATGACGATGAAAATGCCACATCAAATTTCATTCAATAATCAATAAAAAAAATATCATTAAATGAATAATAGGAATACCTTAATGAGCTCCTCTTGGTTTCAACAATGACGATGATGACAATGATCACAACAACATTGAAAATGATGATAGTAATGATGATGACAATGATGATGATGAATATGATGACAATGATGATGATGAATATGATGAAAATGATGGTGACAATGACGATGGCAATGATGATGATGAAAATGATGATGACGATGATGATGACAATGACGACGATGAAGATGATGATGACAATAATGACAATGATGACTATGATAATGATAATAACGATGATGATAATGATGATAATGATCACGAAGGCGATGAAGATAATGACAATGATGATGATGATGACAATGATGATGATGATGATGACGATGATAGTGATGATGACTATGATGAAAATGATGATGATGATGATAATAATGATGATGGTGATGATGATAATGACAATGATGAAGCTGATAATGATGATGAAAATTCCATTTGTCCCATCCTCCCCCCCACCCGCATCACTCTCATTTATCCATACCCAATGATGATGTTGAAAATGATGACAATCATGATGATAAGGATCGAAATTATAATGATCATGATGACAATGATGACGATGACGATGATCATGAAAATGTTGATCATGACAATGATAACGATGATAACAATGACAACGATGACAACCACAATGATGATGATGACGATGACAAAAACCATGACGATGAAAACGACGTCAATGTTGATTATGGTTATGACAATGATGACAATGACAATGATGATAATGATGATGATGATGATGAAAATGACGATCATATCATTGATCTTCTTCTTCATCCAATTCTACATCTGTATCATCCGGTTCAGAATCGATGTTGAAAGGATTGGAAATATCAACATTTTCATCAATGTCATTTTCGATCATAATGTCATCATCAATATCATCATCGAGAATATAATTTCCATCGACATATAGATGAAATTATTTGACTTCTTCGTCTGAAATTGCATCTACCCCATGCATCTATGCATCTTCTTCTTCTTCAATATAATCTTTTTTAGGTACACTATGCTTTACATGCCTTCCTCTTGAATCATATCATACAACATACGACCAACCTACTTTAGAGGGAAATTGATTTAGCATATGGATTAAAAGATAAACAGGTAAGCATATAATTCACCCACATCATGTTTCAATTATTTTCAATTATATTAATCTAGATCATGGTGTGTTTATTTTATAAATTTTTACTAAGTCTAAATGTGTTTATTCATTGAAAATGCATTTTTTACATGTCAGACATATTGCAGAAACACTACAAGGCTATGTGGTGAAATGAATGTAAATTTCACATCAAAAACTTGGATGAAAATAAGAAAACATATGACTGTGGGATAATTGCAGTCTTTCATGTCACTAATGTTTCCTCTAAAAGTGACAGGAATCCAACAATACCCAAAAATAGATATTATGGGTATTTGAATGATATAAGTGAGTGTGAATTTATTTCCTTCAAGCTAATTCTATTCCAAGTCAAATGGTATAGGCTACAGATGAATGAACGTGATCTAGAAAGAACTTTTATTGAACATGTCAATGGATTTAACATGGTTAATATAAGGACGTTTGAGCAGGGTACATAAACTTATGTTCTTCCAAGCCAATGTGAGTAAGTCTTTTATTCATAGGTTCTAAGTAAGCAAATTACTCACCCCTTCCCATGATAACCTACCATTAAATTGTATACATTGATCTATCCATACCTTCATCTAATCAATATTTTTTGAGATGTATAAACGTAGTGCATGCCACTCTTGAGCAACTGTATGAAAAAAGAAAAAAAAAATTACTAATTAGAATAAAGATTAATAATTGATAATGGAAGTTAAAACAAACTTAAATAGGCACAATATGGAAATAAATCAATACTAATGAAAAGTATTATATATCTCTACCATCTAATTACCTTTCACTTTCCTCATTCTACCTTTCCCGACTAAGACCTCCCCTTCAAATTTGTTAATGGAATTGACATCCCAAATCCAAGGCACCTTCATGATGGTTTCTACTAATTTAGTAAGATATTGACTAATATACACCAAATATTGATATCCCATATATCCATCCACAATTGATCCCTCAAGACATCCTCTTTGTCTAATGAAATCCTTCAATGACTTCAAGTGCCTCTCCACCATCCACATTGACCTTGTGTGTACAGATCCAAAAATTTCAATCTCCTCTACTTGGTGTATGAGGTAGTGTTGTTTTTCATTGAAAAATGTTGAAGGCAGATACTTTTACATTTCTCACATTAGCCAAGGAATTTCTCTCCTCCAATATTTTATATATTATTTATGGATTTATTTAGATGGAAACCACCTACACATGATATAACAAATAAAATCATAGGTTTCAACAACAACGTATATACATTGAAAGTAAAATAGATGTTGACAAGTTGAGAAAAATATATTTTTCTTATAAATAATTAATATTCACCTCATGTATTTTCCAAGATCATATATAACTTGTTTTACATTGTTGCCAAAGTTGTCAGGGAGAGATAGAGGTATAACATATTGTAATAACAAAGGGATCATTAATTTTTTTTTTAAAGAAAACCAAACTATAATACCAAAAGTTTGTATATTTACCAATATAGAAATCTACAAAAATAACTACCTTAATGAAGGTATTCTAGTAATGAGTCTTCACCCCACCAAATTCACCTTTCTACGTTAAGATATTCTTTGTGTTTGAAGCAAATCCCATGGGAAATTTAAATTTTTTGAATGGCCTCTTTTAGAACATTGCTTTCCTACTCTTTAAATAACCATGGAAGACTATTTTTTTGTCCATTTCTATTTGAATAAATCACATTTTGTAGTGCATGATTGGCTTCTTGATGTGAGTACAAATTTTGACAATGTTTTCTTTGTCACTCCTTCCATCTACGATTATCCACAACATTTATGTTACATTCTTCCTGATATGCATTGTATTAAACAAATGAGTTATTTGTAGGTGATCATAGTAGGGAAACCTATTGAATTTCATAGGGTTAATTTTCATTCCTTGTGGAAGACCATTAATGCCTTGATGACATTTGATTACAACAATAATTGTTAGATACAATAAACAAAATTCAATACAAATTAAAATTGTAAAACAGTAATATATATGACACATAGACTAAATGCTTACCTTGATGATTTCTATTATATTCCAACTTCCATAGGTGAGGTGTCCTTCTTCATAGTTTTATTCCATCCTCTTCTTTCAAATTGAATTTTATTTTTTTATTTTTTTAATTTGTAGTTCAATACCTTTGGTTTTTAGGGAGGAAGTGCCTATACTCATCAAATACCTCCTTTCCTAGACTTATTGAATGACGTGATTTCATCCTAGGACCACAAACTAGACATGCAAATTTACCCTTTGTTTGAATACCTACAAGATATGGATTAATGTCAGTATTATTTATATAACAAGGAATTAATATTTAAGAAGCATGCATCATATTTTCATCAAATTTTATACTATTAAAGTGAATTATTATGTTACATACCACAAAAATGTGTTAGCCCTGGGGCATCATGAATTTTCCATGGAATTGAAATTTCTTTTTCCTTTTTGATCTAGAGATGTCATATATAATGATGGTGTCCCATAACTTTAATATCTCATCGACAAGTGGCTCAATATATACATTCATATATTTCACTTGGTACTTACCTAATTGGGTGAAAGTACACATAATTACTACCTTATATATATAAGACAATGAAACGTTCAAACCAATTTTGTAAACAAATACTTGGAACAATCATTGCCAACATATTGTTCTCCCTCTTTATTGACATCCAAGGAGGAAGGATATTGTTTATAACAAAAATATGCCACACTGAGTAAATAGAATTGAGCTCACCAAATGGATTGACACCGTCAGTTGCCAATGAAATCCTAACATTACTAGGTTCTTCTTTAAAAATTGGCCATATTTGTTCGATGTTCCTAAATGCATAACCATTTGTAGGCATTCGAAGAACACCATCTTCACTTTTGTGTCATGCATGGTTATCCATAAATAATGCAATGCATTGGCACCTGAAAAATCACTGTAAATGTGGAATTATCGAAATATGATGAAGAACCGTGTGAGGAACCTTTTTGTTACTTGATCGGCTCGACGTCAATTTATTTGACATTGAGGGCATTTCATTTTCAATGCATATTTTCCATAATATATAATATGATCATTCGAACATGCATCAATAGGCTAATACTCCATTCCAATATATTTCATAATGGAACACAACTCTCGGTATGTGCGAGGTAAATTATTTGACGGTGGTAAGAAAAATTCACCAAACAAACTAAAACATAAAAAATAACTAGTTAATGTAAATAATAGTAATAAAAAATATTGCATCCTTAATTTACACATTAATTGACACTAAAAATAGAGAAAAATAAATTTGACCTTTACATATAATATGTGTTGAATTATATTACGTACCTTAGGATTTGTGTGAGACAAGTGTTTGACAAAGCATTCAATATCTTCAAGTTCACCAACAACATTATAGCAGAGAGAATATTTTTTCTTGAGCCTTCATAAATGGGTTGTTCTACCTTCTCAACCAGAGGTACATCATGAATATCATCAATTGTTTCCTCATCGATAGGAGAAAAGATGTCTTGGATCAATCTATTTGTCCCATCATCCAACTCAACAATATTATTGATGTCATATTGTTCCACAGGATTGAATTGATATTCAATATACATACCATCTTCCACATATTGTACAATAGTATTTATACTACTACCTGGCAGATATTTATCCAGTGACGAACACATAGGAGGATTTATATTTACAATTACAAACAATCAATAACATTAGTGTATATAACAAATATTAAAACAAAATAAAATTTTATAAATACAATCCATACAAAGACATATATAATGACTAATTTACCATGGGATGATATGTATGCCCCCCTTCACAATTCCCATACCTCCAACAATGTCTTTCAATTGTTTTCCTTACAAGTCTTCTTCTTTTCAATCCCATTCATTGATTGCAAGGGAAATAAAATTTCCCATCACGAACCTATCCCTCCTATACATCCCTTAACCTAGAAATCATATTTTCACTCTCTTCAGATGTTGGCATTGGGATTTCCTATATTTACAAAAAAATCCACTGAATTAATATAAGTACAATATACAAATATATTATTACAATACAAATGTCATTGAATTATATTGACCTCATATGTACTACAGAATTAATATATGTTAATCATAGGTTTATAATTTTAGTCAATACTTAATAAACAAATCAAAACCATACATTTTTACCACATAAGTTATGAAGCTTCTCTATAAGCAAGTAATAAAATCAAACATTAAAAGAGAACTAGACCAAGACAAATTGTATAGTAATTAAATGGAATTGAGTAGACATGTTCATACCTATTTCCTAGGCAAGAATTTGTGTCCCCAAATGAAAGAGGGTCTAAGGGTTAGGGATCCAATCTGGGTATTTAAAAAAGAGACAAAGTAATATTAAAATTTGGTAACCTTCAAAGTACAAAATTCGAGCTATGTAGATCAAGAATTGGATTTGAGGCAAGTAGCACATAGAAAAAATACTAATAAATCATGCAATGAAAAATGAGCACAAAAAGATTTTATAATCGTCGCACTTACAAAAAAATAGTCGAAATCACTCACCTTCGCCAATCTTCCAACGAACGTTGACTATGTTAAAGTTGACCAAGTTAGTGATTGTTAAACCATTTTCAAATGGGTAGTTGGAATTATCTATGTTCATAGATAGATAGATGAACTATCATCGAAAGATAGATAACTATAGTAGTTTTTCGGAAGTACAACGTTCATTAGGGAACACACAAAAAAAGATTAACATTTTAATATTATGTTGTAATTTGCGACAATATGATTAATTTTATCCTTATAGTTGAAAGGTTTTATAGAATTTTGACCCCATATCTAGTAGTGATAATATTATTGTACTGTTATAAATTTGTACCAGCCATTGCAATTTCCAATTTCTAATGTCATATGAGGTATTAATTACATGTTTGTACTTGTAAATAATTACATATATTCTATAAATTGTCTTGTTCTAGGAAGGTACTCAAACATATTTATATATCTTAGTTTTTCTTGACCTTGACCTTTATTTAGGAGATAAAGAGAGGGGGTGGTAGGATTGTCTACATTACTTTCTACTTTGATCACTTGAGGTCATCGAGGAAGCCTCCCCTATGGTGGACCTCCTCCATCACTAAAAAAAGGGAATTTCTTACTAAGGTGACAATGGTAGGATTTTCCATAGTTATGTAAGGTTTGAGTTACTTGTGGTTGGCTTTGCATAAGCAAAAATCTTGTGATAGCATGCCCTTCAAAATTTACCTTTTAGTAAGTACCAAGGGTCCTATGTTTACGCATTCCCTTCAAGCATCCAACTTTCTTGGTGGGGGAAATAGTTTAATTATTGAAACCGTGTCAATTCAAAATGTGTTTCCCTTATTTAAATACTAATGGTCATAGAGGAATCGGGTCATTACCTTGTTGTGTGCCCCTCAACTATACCTCGTAAGTGACCAACTTTGTGGCCTACCCTCAAAATAGTGGGAAACCTCTAAGTAAAAGTGTCACCAAATTTTCAACTTAGGCCATGGAAAATGAGTGCTAATAGGTGGAAATGGGAATTATTTTCCTCCTCTCTTAATGGTACCCTATACCCTTTCATACAACTCCATTACCCATATGTGGATTGATCGACAACCATGCGCCATGTTCCTACACACACTACAATCAACACATCAAATTGTTCAATAATCAAAATCAAATAATATAATTAATAATATAACATGTTATAATAACCTAACTCAATATTGAGTCCAATGTAATGTTGATGCAATCCCATATCAATATACACAAGTGGTTTATTGTCACACTAGGAAAACCATCAGTAGCATATAAAAGTTAATGTATCCAACATTTTCATTTTAAATGTCAATTACATCATATCAATCTATTTTTAATCCATCCATGCTATCATAAAAACATTTAAATAAATCCATTTAAAATCATCACTTAATGTCAATCAGATAATTAAAAGTTTGAGTTTCATCATCATAATACACGTCAATAAATCGGGTCATTTATAAACAAATTCCCCCAAATAATAATATCCAATATCTCAAACATATAGAAACAAATGGGGCACTACATACACCCCCTCTTTAGGAAACCGTGTCTCTAATTTATAGAATAAACATGGACACTATTGACACATTTCAATTTCATCCTCCCAAGTGGTTGATTTAGAATTACAACTATCCCACTAGACCTTTACCTAATATACGAAGAAATTTCAAAGATATGAAATGCATTGATCCAAAATGCAGATGGGTTTGGCCATCATATCCCCCTCATCTGACATCTTCAAATAACTCAAATAAATAACATGTGAAGGGTATAAAATTTAATGACATAACACATATACATTAAAAACATCATGTATATGATCTAGTGGTGATGGAAATGCACAATGATAAGCAATTGGTCCCTTTATTTCAATAATTTCAAATGGTCCCACATATCTTGGTGACAACTTACCTTTTTTTTCAATCTTAATTGAGCTATTTTGCGGTCTCACCCACAAGAATAATTTGTCCCCAACTTTGCAATTTCTATCAACTCTATTCACATCTACATAACCCTTTTGTTTGTCTTGTGCTTCTTCCCATTAATCAATTTCATTTGTTATTCCATTTCTTGGATTACTTATGGTCCAATGAAGACTTTATCCTCTATATTATCCCAAAGAGGTGTCATACATTATTTGTCGTACAAAAATTCAAATGGTGCCATATTAATCAAACTTTGAGAACTATTGTTATATGTAAATTCAACCAAAGGTGAAAATTCTTCCCAACGATTTTGTTGATCCATTACATACATTTGTAACATGTATTATAAAATTTGATTTATTCTTTCAATATTTCCATTGGCCTATGGATGGTATTTTGTACTAAAAGTTAAAATGTATTCCCAATGCTTCTTGGAAACTAGTCCAAATCTTCTCATAAATACTAATCCTCAGTTTGAAATTATCTTGTTTGGAATTCCATGCAATAATAGTATTTTGTTGATGAACACTCTTCCAATCGTTTGTGCTTGATAAGTAGTCTTTGCTAGAATAAAGTTTACACTTTTGGTCAAATTATATACTATCACAAATATAGATTAATCATGTCTTATTTATTTAGGTAATCCAACTACAAAATCCATCGAAATCACTTCCCATTTCAATTTAGGTATCACATGTGGTTTTGAATAATCCAACTAGGTGCTAATGTTCATCCTTTATTTGTTGACAGTCAAGGAATCTAGATACAAATATAACTATGTACTTCTTCATTTTATTCAAAAATTATAATGGTCTTAGATATGCATTCATTTTCTTGACTCCTGAGTGAGCCATATAAACCACTCTATGAGATTCTCTTAGTATTAAATTGTGAAATTCATCATGTTGTAGTACATAAATTCTTCCCTAAATTCATAGTAATATGTTGTTATCCAAGGTATAACCTTCATATTTTGTAATTTTCATCACTTAATTCTCTAATTATTGTTTAACTTCTTTGTACCATTCATATTTTAATTTAACTTCAATATATTTTCTCACAATTTTTTCTTCAATGGAAAAATTGAGAAAATGTGTGGCATGCAACTTAAAGCATTTACCACTCTATTTACTATTTATTTAGTGTATGATATATCAAAATCATACTTGTTGGATAATTCTAACCACCTCTTTTTTCTAGAATTCAATTTAGTCTATGTAAATATGTGTTGAAGTACATGATGATCTGTCTCCAACTCAAATTTTCTCCCAACTAGATAATTTCTCCAAATTCTTAATGTGTTAACTATCACCACAAGTTCCAAATTGTGCATCATGAAATTTTCTTCATGTGGTTGAAGCTTTCTCAAAGTGAAGGTGATAACCCTACCTTCTTATATTAGTAATCCACCTAACCCTTCCTTTCACACATATGTACATACCAAAAAATATCGATCCATATCTGGTGCCTTCAAAATAAGAGTCATTGTTAGTAATTACTTAAGTCTACTGCAACTCCTTCCCCTAAAATCATATGTCCTAAGTAATGAATCTTTTATTCATAAAACAATCATTTAGAGAGATTTACATATAAGATATGTTTTCTAAGAAATTATAATATTTTCCATAGATGTTCTCTATGCTCCTCCTATGTACGATAATATATCAATATATCGTCCAAAACACGTGTACACATGTTTCAAGGTACTATTAAAATAATCCATTCTTTAAACTCATAAATATCCTTGTGCATTCATTAATCAAAAAGGTACTACTAAAAATTCATAATGTCCAAAATGTGTCTTAAATTTGGCCTTAGGAGTATCTTCTTCCTTTATTCTTTGTTGATGATATTCCAATCTTAAATCTATTTTTAAGAAACACTTTTGCTCCTTTTAGTTGATCAAACAAGTCATCAATTCTAGGCAAAGGATATTGATTCCTTGGAATTTCTTTGTTTAATTATTGATAGTCGATACAAAGTCTCCATGATCCATATTTGTTCTTTACAAATATCATGGGCACTCCCCATGGTGATATATTTGGACATATAAATCCCAGATCCAAAATTTCTTGGAGGTACATCTGCAACTCTCATAACCCTAGAGTCGTCATTTGGTAATGGTACGTGCCTCGACCACCACCACAGGCCAGGCATGCATAATTACACTAGAACTCCCTCCAAGATACTTTGATACCAATCTGTGACATACCCAACCATCAAGGTTGAGCCATGCTACCTCAAGAACCTCTTCTTGAACTGATTTCAAATATTTGATACCAACAACTAAATAAAGAACCATGAAATAACACATGCAGTTATCAAGATTCATGTTAAATTATTAAAGAAAGAAAAATATTACATGAAAACCAATAAAAATCAAGTAGATGCATTATTAATGCATATCTCAGAGATAATAATAAATACACAATGGAAATAATTATGTATAAGAAGAGAAACACCATGATAGAGATAATTTATCTTTAACAAAAATAGTCATCAACTTGCTACAGACCAAGGATGTTCCACCCAACCTTAAATTTTATTGTTCCAAGTCTCAATAGGTGGTCACCCCTGATCCAGGTCTATGATTCCACGAGGACGGGTTCCAGGATGACACTTAGCTTCCCAAACTAGTCAACACTAAGCTCTCAAAGGTTTCTCAACACACAACAATCCAAATTTCATCAGCTCTCTTCTCCCAACCTACAAAAACAAAGAGAATGAAACCCCTTCTATGTCACGTGGTCCCTTAGGTTTTCAACCTCCTTCCAGAGCTCCAGTACATCTAGTGAATAATTTCATTGTTGGAACTCTCCAAGACTTGCAGTGGTGACAAGATTTATTATAATTCCAATGCATCCAGGCACTCAAGCATTCATTCATTCATTGTTGGGTAAACACCATTTTTTTATAGCCAAAAACCATGGATCTTCTATTTCCCTTAATTCATTTCCCATGCCCATACCAAGAACAAGAACGAATGAGAAACCAAATGAATGAGTGATTAACCCCCAAGACAATCAAGAACAAGGTTTGTGTATCAAAGGCACTCAAGGGCCAACATGGTCCCCCCGAGAGACTCATGCACCCCCTCATATGCCCCCCAACACAACATGGGTGATAATTAATTGAAAATAAGCATAAATGTTTAGTCCCTCAATTTCCCCCTCTCTCATGGAATCATATCCCCATATAACTCTTTTCCTTTTCCACCATGCAACCAGCAATGTAATTTTATTATTATAATGTTCAAAGCATTACATTTCCTTGGAAATCCGACCCATTTAATTCTTATAGGCATGGTAAGACCCTTGTCTTCTCCGCATGTAATTAATCATGTTTAATGATTTCCATTCCATGGAAATATAAATATTATAATTATATTAATGTTTAATTGGAAAAATTCCAACCAACTGACTAATGGGTATATACTTAAAAGTATTGGCCATGATACTACTAGAGGAATGAGAGGAGGTTATAGTAAGATAAAGGACCCAAGCCACCTTGTTGAAACTTGAAGTAGTATTTTGGAAAAAATTAAGTTATTTCCCTTGACTTTGATTTCAAGGAAAAATCAGTTAATGAGGGAGTACTAGTGGTTAAGAAACCAACCACCCTCAATGAATGGAAGTATGGATGGTTTCTTGAGGTGACATAAATTTTTTAGTTAGAGGAAAGTAGGAGAGATCACCACGAATCCCCATGATTGACCCACGGGTTTCCTTCTTATGGAAGAAAGGGGACAGGTTGAGAACCTTCCTAAGGGATGCATGCAAGAGAAGCACATGAGTGCAGACAACAAGGGGAAGAGAGATAGATGAGATCATAGTTTTTAGTCTAAGAAGGA
This sequence comes from Picea glauca, assembly GCA_000966675.3. Classification (NCBI taxonomy): domain Eukaryota; kingdom Viridiplantae; phylum Streptophyta; class Pinopsida; order Pinales; family Pinaceae; genus Picea; species Picea glauca. Next base: position 715,216 of record JZKD02S2120260.1, read on the forward strand.
AGAATGTAGGAGTGGTGTGAAGGAGAGTGACCTTCACATACCAAAAATTACCCTAAGAACCCGAGAAATATTTCTCTAGTGGTATCATGGCTTGGCACGAGGGTGGCCTACTGCCAAAGTTACTGAGAAAGAAGAGACTATAGTTGGGTGGAAAAGTGTACACCCATAGTCAGTTGGCTAGTTAATGTTTTCATTGAATAGATAAGTATTATTGTGGTTGTGTCCATTCCATATTAACAGTAAGGATAAACGGTTTATTGTTCATGTAATGAATGTGAGAGAATGACTAAATTTCTATAGTGAATTCCTGAGTTTGCATTCCTATTACTAGGTTGATTTCTCCTTTTATATGAAAATCCTTGAGCTTTATTGAATGTGGAAATTATGTGAATTCTAGAGGTCTTGTACATATAAACATATGAACACTATGATTGGTTCTGGAGAGTAAAATACCCTATATTGGTTAATGGATGCAATTTCATGATAATTGGACCAAAATATGTAATGAGAATGAATGGTTGTGTATTATTGTTCAGGTGTTCATAATAGTATATCGTTGAATGGGTTTCATGTGAAAGGTCACTGAACTACTAAGTCTAGGAATGAATTTTAACCGTTGAAACCCTTGTGTTTCCCTTATCCATTGAAATGGAATTTTTGCAGGATGTAATATCCTTCACCAAGATTTGAGGTATGGATGACTTAGTAAATTTAAGAGTGAAATACAGAGTCAAGAAGGACTGTAAAAAACCTTGTGATAAGCCTGAAGAGATCCCAAAATGGTTAAGTTCAAGATTGGACTATTTTCCTAAAGGAGAACTTGAGTTCAACCGGGATGATTTGGAGTCATTGGATTGGTGTGGTGAGCATATCTAGACCATTGATCAGATGGGGTACTCATCAGATCAATCAAGGGATATATTGTAACAGGACTCCGACGAGGGAAGTTCTGAGTCAATATGGCCGATTGATTCTGTCGGAACATGGCTATGGTGGATTTTGGATTGTTGGATCCAGTTGATAGTTTATTGGTGGAAGACCAAAAAGAGGCTTGGAAAGGAGATTAAAAGAGGGATTTTGATGATAGGTATTTTTAGTTCTATAGATATCCCAAAGGGTGTTGAGGGACCACAATCGTCAAATATCATGAGGACCACACCTGGGAAGAGAACGTTTCTACCTTATCTAGTGATTGGTTGGAACTTCCGAGGTAAAATACATCCATGGGATCAAATTAGTGAGGAACCTTTGATCTATCATAGCATGTGTGATCAGAGTGGCTGACTCAGAGTAGTCAATAAAGTCAAAATAGAGACACTCTAATAAGAAGGAGTTTTGAGAGAAAAGATAAATTGTTGATCAGGGAATGGGAAATATTTAATCCCAATCGTTAATTGACGTGGACCCCACTGAAAATGTTAAATACAAAGATATGATAGGAGGGAAACCATCGATTGAGTAAAGGATCTGACGAATCCATAGCCATTTAACTGGGATATCCGAGAGTCGTTAGATCCTTAAGTAAATTTTTCGAACCATTTCCATTGGAGAGAATGGTGATTGTTGTAGGAAAATCTCCCTGCGGACAGGTAGATCACCTCTAAGAGCTTGACCCTAAATCTAGACAGAAAATGCTTAACGTGGACACTGAATTCCTTTCAAATCTATCTAAGCTAACACATGGGAAGGAAGGATAATTGAAGTACCTCTTTATCGACGTTTTTCCCTGCACGCTCCTAGTTGTGCTTCGATCCTTTGCTTCTCGTTGGACCCTGTGGACAAAACAAGATACGACCACTTCCTTCCCTATTGATATTAACTTGAAAACAGATCTATCAGTTAATGATAAGTTCACGTAACATTAGACAGAAACTAGAAAGAAACAGGCCAAGCGTGTCATATTGATGAGAATAACGACAGCAATACTTACAATCGTAGATGTGAGTGCGACAACTTCGTCAAGTCCTCTTCGTCTAACCCTTGCCTGAAAGATCCACAACCTGGACAACAGTAGCTTCACTGATCACTCTCCTTTGGCTGACTGTGTATTTTCTCCAAGATCATAAGTTTCATACTAGTAGTTCTCCCCCATCAACTCTGTTCCAGCACCACTTATGAGATCATAAGTTTGGTGTGATTCTCCTTTTTCCATTCTCCTTTCACCATTAGAAAGCTTGCTTATATAGAATTGGAGAGGCTTTAACCACTTGATATATCCTTGGGGAAGTTGAGGATTTTCCTCCTTCAGTTGAGGATCTTCCCTAGGATCATGGCTGGACTAGGGATTCGAATCCAACTGCCTCCCAAGAATGAAAGGATTCTTCCCCCATTCATCTCAACATCTTAACCACTGCCCAGAATAGGTAGCGCTCCCTCAAAAGTACCATCAGAGCGCTGTAGCGCTCCCTGAAAAGGTTAAGGGAAGCGCCAACGCTCCAAAATCTATAACACTCCCTCAAAAGGGCCAGGGGAGCATTATAACACTCCCTGACAGTGTAAGGGGGAGCATCGGTGCTTTGAGATAGTGTAAGGGGGAGTGTTCCCCTCCAAAAACTCATTTTTTGAGGTGCTTTCAGATGGAAAAAGGTTTGCAAGCCTACTGACTCATTTATCCTCTTCCAAATCAAATGTTTGAGGTGTTTCAAGTGTCTTTCTCATGTTGTTATAGGCACGACATAGGCATCATGGCAGTATGCTTCCCTAACACTTGCAACACTTGTGAGCAACATGCGACACTTGCGACCTTGTGAGCAAAATGTGACACTTGCGACCTTTGTAATGACGACACTTGCGACACTATCAATGTGAGTAATTTTGATGTGTAATAGATTGCCCCCCAAAGTATGAAGTTAGAAGATAGGAACTGATAACTGAAATACTTTGTAGACTCTCAAGCAAGGGTATAGACTCGGAGAACCTAACAAAAGATGCACACAAACATCCAACAAATATCATGACATATTTCAAAACCCAAGGCAGGCATACCTATGCTTGGGTGATCAAGACTTGCAAGATATGGCCGCCATAAAATACACTGCGGATCCATAATTGTATTGACAAGAAGGTATAGCCACCGAAGATACAATGTGGATCTATACTCTGATGACTCGGACTGCTCATAGCCAAGAAGAATACACAGTGGATCTACGGGATGACAAGACATATCCACGACCAATACAAAGTGGATCTATGTGACAGTGTATGTGTTCTTTTTCCAATAGAAACTCCTTTGCAGCCTGGGCAAGGCATATATCAAAGTGGTTACTCAACCTAGGGTCTTCTTACCAATCCCAACGTGGTACGATCCTAACCATGTGAATATATGTCTTGATGTTGAACATGGCAGAAACCACTTGATTACCGGTCAATGGTGTGAACCGTTAACAAGTGCGAGGGAGATCACCATTAATGTCAATGATTCCCAAGGTACCCTAGTACATTCCAACGAATGTGAATGGATGATATGAAGTCGAAAACCTGTGGAATCATTCAATCAGAGGTCAATGATGTAAACCTACTGTCGAATGTGAGGAGGCCTGCCATTGAGGCATGCAGGTCCCAAAGTACTAACTGGTTTCTAAGTCTGATTCTCGGATAATGTGTTGAAGTTGACAGGAATAGACTCGTCGAGGGAGGACCTTGATGTATCCCCCATCAACGACACGAAACAGACATGGAGATGTACTTGGCAGATTAAACGGACATGGACTGACACAGGTTTTGAGGCAAGATATTTGGGATGGTTGACTCTCAAGGCGGATACTTCCCTTGAACACTGAGGCACAACAACAAAATGTGACATGGACCAAAACTATGCAGTGGGTATCGTGACTTGCGTCGGGTGACCCAAAAGAGCGAAAGGAACTCAGAGGATTGGTTCAGTGCAGAGGTTCAGGAGATTATGATATGTGCAAATGACACAGTGTCGTATTCAAGGGCGACTATAAGAAGTGTTGGATGATGTTCTCAAGAGACTGATTGGCTTGCTCCTTTCAATTTTTCCCCCATCTAGATAGATGAGTAGATCTTTTTGATTTAATGAGCTCGAGGAGGATAACACATGCTCTATATAACTCACCTTCGGTAAGTTCCTCTTTCTGTGTTTAACGAACCGAAAGAAGTAAGGGTTTGGTCCCATATGGGCCTGTCGATGTGTGCTTTAACGAGTCCAAAGACACAAAACTCGAAGATTTTTCTAGATTATAGAGTTTGGAAAAACACTTAAAAGAGAACTCTCTCAGTTCCTTTTTCGTACAGTAGTCCAACGAGACTGAAAAAGGGTTAAACTATCGCTCGAAAGACACCCTTTCTGACCTTTTAATGAGTGTGAAAGGAAGCAAGGTCACTCGACAATATTTTCATATTTAGAGAGTCTGAAAAGGGTTTAAAGGAGACTCCAGGGGGGGTTCCTTTTTCATGTGTTCGTGTATTCGTACAGGTCTGAAAAAGAGATAAAAGTTTACCCGGTTGCATTCTCATGTATTTACGAGCACGAGAAAGAACAAAGACTAAGCTTGGTATGCCCCCATCTTGAAAGCTGGTGGCTTAGCTCCAGAATGATCATCAAAGGCTAGAGACATGCCCCCCAAGCTTCAATTCATTCACCGACTTTGAGGTTGTCACCAATTTCTGTGCTAGATGGAGAAAAAGGATAAAAGTGGATGAAATGAAGGTTCAAAATTGAGACCAAACAAAAGACTCAACTCGACATCTACGAGATCTGGCGAAAGACTCAACTTGAAGGGAGAGGTGATTGTTTCATTTTTTAATGAGCTTGACACAGGAAAAGAACTATGCTCAAGGTTCCAGGTTTGATCCCCAGATTGGTGTTTCATTTTTTAACGAGCTTGCTATAGAGAGGAAAACTATGCTCAAAGCCTCTGTTTCATTTTTTAACGAGCTTGCCACAGAGAAGAGAAACTATGCTCGTGACCTTTGTTTCATTTTTTAACGATCTTTCCATAGAGAAGGGAAACTATGCTCGTGACATGCCCCCAGCATGAAAGCTAGTGGCCTTTGTTTCATTTTTTAACGAGCTTGCCACAGAGAAGAGAAACTATGCTCGTGGTTGCTTCTTGATCATGGCTTCCAAGAGGATAATGCTCTGGAAGGATACCATGTCAATCGACAAGACTCGGTCATGGCTTCCAAGATATCTTCGTCAGATGGAAGAGAATCACTCTGGAAGGAACACATGTCGAGGGTCGTGATAGGGGTAAGGAGATCATGCTCCAATAACCCTACCAAAGAGATCACCATGTCAACTACCGGATCCAAATCTTCGGAAGTTGAGGTCATGGGAGACAACGCCACATAATTGACATGCGGCGAGGGTGATACTGTCTGCATATAAGAACCACTTAGGGAGGTAGCCCAGTCAGGGCCGATTTATGAAAGTTGATCAATAGTCACAATTCTTCCATCTTGAGGGAAAGATATCACACGGAAAAGGGTGGATACAAGAGCTTTCATAGCATAGACATAATCCTGCCCAAGGAGTAAAAAGAAATCCAAGGGGTCTCGGACTACCATGACATCGATAAAGACAGTTTCCCTCCCAAAGTTACAGGAAACTGAGGGAGGATCCCTAAAGGTTGACTAGTTCTTCTGTTAAAAGCTAACAGATTCTGTGTAACCGGTGCAAGATGTGGACAAACCAAAGAATACCAAGCAACAGAAGACAAAATACTAACGAATGCACCTTCATCTATCAGCGTTTGAGGAACGTCCCGACCACGAACCTGTACTGTAATCTGGAAAGGAATGTGGGAGAGAAGACGAGGTCCAGTTAGCGCACCCCAATCAAAAAGGATGGCTTCAGTACTTGGAGGGGGTTCCACAGGAGGAGGAGGAATGCCCCCAGGCATGGTAGAGTCTATATTAACAAGAAAAACATGGGTAGTATCGGGTTTACTCTCTAGAAGGAGAGTAGGATCGACCGATGATTGGATCAAATCAACCAATGGTGGACTTGGATGGACCACTTTAGCACTCTTTAGAGGAAGAGTGGGACTGACCAAGGAAGGAACTGGATTAGTCACGTTGACATTCCTCAATGGAGGAATGGGATCGACCGATGGTGAAACTGGATCGACCACTTTGGCACTCTTCGGAGGAAGAGTGGGACTGACTGAGGAAGGGACTGGATCAGTCACTTGGACATTCCGCAATGGAGGAATGGGATCGACCGATGACGAAACTGGATCGACCACTTGAGTTTCATTCTCCAAGGTAAGAATGGGGTCGACAGGTGGAAACAGATCGACCACTTTGGTGTCACTCTCTAATGGGAGAGTGGGGTTGACCGAGGATGAAAATAGATCGACCACTTTGGTGTCACTCTTTTGATGAAGAGTGGGGCTGATCGATGATGGAACTGGATCAGCTACTTGGGTTTGTGGTTCAATCGAGGAGGAAACTAGATTGACCACCTGATCAACCGGATTGACCAGGATGGAACCGGATTGACCAGTCCATCAACCAATGATGGGTTGGAGGAAAGCTTACGATAACCTTTTGGAAGTTTAAGTTTTTCCAAAAAAGAAGAAGCCTCATCCATGCGAGGACAAAGGTGAGAGTAATGATCACCTTTACATAACATGCAAGGGAAATTGACAGTTTTCTTCTTCTTACCAACCTGAACATCACTAGTTGACGGGATATCATTGACATGACCGACAGAGGTCGATGACGTGGAGGACCATGTTTCTAAGACCTGGGTAAGACCGAGGCAATCCCTCAGAAAGTGATCACTCTTACAAAGGTTGTAAGGTAATTTGGGTTTTGGATTCTTCATTTTAATCTTGTTGATCTCATCAACACTCTCAGTACTATTAAAAGTAATTGGTTTCTTAGAGCCAACATCTGATGTTGTTGGGGCCTTGGTCCTTTTCGGACTCTTCTTCTTCTTCTCTTTCTGTTTCTTCTTTTTCTAATCGACCTAGCTACTTGATTTAGAGCTTTCACTAGGCGAAGAAGGAGAAATGGAAGGAGACTTGATGGGCAAAGAAGGTGAAAAGTTGACGTGAGGTTGATGTGTGGGTGGTGTATTGACATCCAAAGTATTA
>JZKD02S2120260.1:722332-780112 GCA_000966675.3 Picea glauca
TGGACTTACGCCTTGGTGCAAGATTCCACGCAGTAATTGTGGATTTACCCTCCAAGGAGCCCGAGTGAGTTTGACCAATGTCTGCTCCAGGTACAGTGAGACTTCCCGTCACCGTTACCTTGTGTAATACCCTAAATATTATGGCCACTAAGGTTACCAATTCGCAGTCAGCCCCTGGGCGGGAACAGTCGACAGTCCGATCTGAACGTACGGGCAGGGTATTGATCCCGAAATCAACTAAAAGGCTTCCACACAGTAATTGTGGATTTACCTTGAAGCGATTCCCATAATACGATAAGACCACCACAATCAGTTAAACCACGGAGGGTTAGTCTCCGTAGCTCACCCAAATGCGACCTCGTGCGTAACCCCTGTGTGAGAGGGGGATCCCAGGCAGACTTATACGATAACTGGATTTGACTCTCCCTAACTCAGGATGCTAGTGTTTTTTTTGGAAACTTTGGAGAGTTATGCTCATAGCCCTAATCCAAAGTACTAAGCCTATTCTACTGTTGGTGGAGGATCCTAGAAAAGAAAAAGTTCCAAATAACTTTTAATTAGCGTTGATTTTATGGTTGTTCTTTATGAAAAGGGGTGCATGGAAGTGAAACAGATGGGATTATGACTTAGACCCAAAGAATGCATCAAATATGATAAGCAATCATTTCTTTTCAATGAACATCTATCTAAGGGAGAGAGAGAGTTCTTCTCACTAACAAGCACAAATAAGGAGTGTCCTCAAATAATTCTTTTTCTCAATCAAATCCTGATGCAATGATAAAACTTTTGAGATGCCTTCTAACATGCACAATCAATCATGAAGATGCCTTTTATTGTTTGCATATGAATAATGATAATTTCAACGCAATGCTCGTCTTGCTAATTATCTTCTTGTATGAATGAAAACCAAACTAGCACAAGCAAAAGTCATACAAACAATACACCCTTTCGTTGCAATCAAAACGAAAAGCGAAAGAAAAGAAACAATCAAAGAGAAAACAAACTTCAAACCCAAAGGAAAAGGTTGAAGAACAATGATCTTGACTATAATCAAGATGAAGAGGTATGTAGGCCTTTGATGATCTTCACCAGGGTTTTTACTCAGTTGATGAGAAGAGAAAAACAATGCATGGGTCTCAAACTCCAATCAACAAAAAAAAACAATAACAATAGTGAAGAAGGCTACAAGATCCAAGTAGTAAGATGTTCATCCTTCAAAAAGACAGATGTCAAGGCTGAAAGGGAAGAAACATTGGCTCACAAGGTTACTCAGCAGAGAAGACACAGAGGCAAAACCCAAAAAAAGAAATTCTGGAAGGTTTTTTGGGCCAAAGAGGGCTGGCGCTCTGTTTCCAAAGGCAAGGAGAGTTATAGCGCTCTGTGCAAAGCTATGGGGAAGCATTGGCACTCTTTTAACACTAGGATAGGGGTGTCAGGGTCAAAAATTTCCCAAAAATGTCAAAAAAACAAAAAATTGCAATCCAACTTCGACAATTATGCTGAGTATGATGAGGTAAGGAGCCAATCAGCTCATGAAACCAATCAAAAGAGGAGTGAACCAGGTCTGAAACAATCAAGGGATAGAACAAGGTCAATGAGTAGAAAATCAAAACAAGAAATTTTGATTTGAGGTTATCTCCCCAGTTGAGTCGCCAGTTTCTATTGTAGGAAAATCTCCCTGCGGACAAGTAGATCGCCTCTAAGAGCTTGACCCTAAATCTAGACATAAAAGGATTAACGTGGACACTGACTTCCTTTCAAATCTATATAAGATAACACATGGGAAGGAAGGATAATTGAATTACCTCTTTATCGACGTTTGTCCCTGCACGCTCCTAGTTGCGCTTCGATCCTTTGCTTCTCACTGGACCCTGTGGACAAAACAAGATACGACCACTTTCTTCCCTATTGATATTAACTTGAAAACATATCTATCAGTTAATGATAAGTTCATGTAACATTAGACACAAACTAGAAAGAAACAGGCCAAGCGTGTCATATTGATGAGAATAACGACAATAGTACTTACAATTGTAGATGTGAGTGCGACAACTTCGTCAAGTCCTCTTCGTATAACCCTTGCCTGAAAGATCCACAACTTGGACAACAGCAACTTCACTGATCACTCTCCTTTGGCTGACTGTGTATTTTCTCCAAGATCATAAGTTTCATACTAGCATTTCTCCCCCGTCAGCTCTGTTCCAGCACCACTTATGAGATCATAAGTTTGGTGTGATTCTCCTTTTTCCATTCCCCTTTCACCATTAGAAAGCTTGCTTATATAGCCTTGGAGAGGCTTTAACCACTTGAGATATCCTTGGGGAAGTTGAGGATTTGACTCCTTCAATTGAGGATCTTTCCTAGGATCATGGTTGGACTAGGGATTCGAATCCAACTGCCTCCCAAGAATGAAAGGATTATTTCCCCATTCATCTCAACAGCTTAACCACTGCCCAGAATAGGTAGCGCTCCCTCAAAAGGACCATCAAAGCGCTGTAGCACTCCCTGAAAAGGTTAAGGGAAGCGCCAGGGCTCCAAAACCTATAACGCTCCCTCAAAAGGGCCAGGGGAGCGTTATAACGCTCCCTGACAGTGTAAGGGGGAGCGTCGACGCTCTGAGATATTGTAAGGGGGAGCGCTCCCCTCCAAAAACTTAGTTTTTGAGGTGCTTTCATATGGCAAAAGGTTTGCAAGCCTACTGACTCATTTCTCCTCTTCCAAATCAAATGTTTGAGGTGTTTCAAGTGTCTTTCTCATGTCGTTATAGGCACGACATAGGCATCATGGCAGTATGCTTCCCTGATACTTGCGACACTTGTGAGCAACATGCGACACTTGTGACCTTGTGACCAAAATGCGACACTTGCGACATTTGTAATGACGACACTTGCGACACTATCAAAGTGAGTAATTTTGATGTGTAACAATGACCCTGGAAAATAAGTACTTTGATGGTTGTAAGTACAAATTAACTACAAGATGCTAAGAGTGGCTAAGAGAGAGAGTGATGTCATATTGAAGAGGAGTGCCAATGTGTCCAGAGGATGACACATGTCATTATGTAATTTGTAGAAAGGATCGAGTGTGAGCCCCTGTCAGTTTTATGTCTGGGGATAGGTACATTACTCCTATCCCTCATATATATAGGTTGATATATCTCAATTGTTCATCGAAGGAGTGATGGTTGGAGTGAGTTGCAATCCTAGAGGAGATTCACTCCAATGGGAGGTAGTCCAAGGAATGATATATACCATTTATCGATGAGTGGGAACGATGTAATGATAGTCATCGATCTGTTATGGGTCCCACATGGTCAAGTAAGAAACGTTTAAAGGAATGGGAGATAAACCCTGAGTAGGTAAAGACTCTGACGTGATCATAGCCATTATTTTTTCAACCTCGAGGACCATTAGAATCATCAAAGGGATTTCCCTTGGAGTGGGCTTGTTAGAGTGGTTTTCGTCACTGGAATGAGTGAACTATGATGGGAAGGATTCTGAGAACGAATAAGGTTTGTCAATTAGGAATATGGAAAGATTCATTCTTAGTCGTAGATATTTGTGGGCCCCACTTAGGCTAAGCTCAAGATGAGTGTGAGAGGGCCCTTAACCTTCCGTTAAGTTAGAGACTCTAAAGTAATTAGAGCCATTGATTTCTGACTACGAGGACCATTAGATCTGTCAGAGTTCACATTGATCGGAGTGTGCTAGATGGAGTGCAATGTGACTCTAATGAAATGGAATGCATCGAGTGAATTTGAGTCGTTGATTTTGGGGGGGATTATGGGCCAGGAGGAAAGCACCACTTTAGCACCACATTGGATGGCACAAGTGACAGAGATCCACATGGATACCATGTGGTAATGAGGTGGACCTTGGTCAATGAAAGATTGAAAACTTTGAGAGGTCATTACTTTCGATCCAAAGATTGTAATTGAGCATGGTTATTGTTAGCACTTGGTAATTTCTATGGGTTGTATCAAAGAAAACACAAGGTAACATAAAACCACTTTAGGTTGTGTTCTGACCTATACAACTAGAGAGGAATATCTCAAATATGTAAAGACTGAAAAATACTCAAAAATATTTAGCAATGAGAAAACAGAGGCTATATTCTGCAATAGGACAGGTTTTGTTTTTGGTTTTAAAAGGGTAGGTAAGACAAGCAAGAGAAAGAAACCATTGGGAAATGGAGTCAAGGTCTGAGCTTAAATATATTGAGTTAATGGATGGTTGTTCCCTTTCGGAAAGAAGAGTCAAGGTAAGTGATGTTTTTCAGCAAATAACAAGTATTAAGATGGCAGCAAAAAAGAGAAAAAGACAACCCATTACACTAAGAGCACCTAACAAAGGGTGATTTCTTAATGTAAATTTAGAATAAAAATAGAAAGGAAATAGATCATCATTAATAATAACTCATAGTTATTAATGTATGGCTTATTGATAATAACTCATTAAGGAAATAGTTCTTAATGTATGGTTTATTGATAATAACTCACCATGCAAGTTCTGTAAAGATCGTCATTAATAGGCAAAGGGATCGAGGATATTTCTCATTCAACCACATTAAAGCACGATTTGGTGAAGATTATATTATTTTTATCTCTCTCAAGTGCTCATTGAAAATATTATCTGGATTATAGGAACACTCTCGTAAACTTATGGTCGCAACAACTCGACAACAGTTCTGCGATGATACTTTGAATATTTTGGGCATGACAATGATAAATTTCAATGGTCTAGAGAATATTCTTATTATTCATCCCCTTATACTAAGAAGGAAGTGATATAGACATCTAGAATTTCTTGTGTAGGGTGTGTCCCTGAGGTTTTCGACTGCAAGGAACTTGTTGCATGGTGGGTTGAGAAATACATACTGATTCAATGGATTATTCAACTTCAGTAACATTCTCCCATCTCTCTTTCACCTCAAGTGTTATGTAATAAATTGCTTGGTTCTTCACTAGGGTGATAGGCCAAGAAAGTATCATGAACATTTCCCGTATGATTCTTTATATATTATATTTTACAGTCAAAGAGAAAGCTATTTTTGATTGGGGAAAACTAATTTCCATTGAAATCTCATCCCAATTGTCACAGTAAAAAAAATACAAGAAATTCTTTATGGCTTCTTATTTGGTGTTTGTGATAGCATATTGTTGTCATTTTCCAAAATTGTTTATATGTAAAAGGGTGAACTGTGAACTTGATCAAGTTACCTTGCGGTACCAAGCGTTGTGGAGACAAAAAGATTTTTTGAATTTCTATGAAGTTTTCAATGATTTCATTTTCGTTTTCAAAGGATTATTGTTTGGAAAAAATATTCCCAGAATATCCGACCAAGCAAATAAATTCCTCGATAAAAAGGGGATGTTGGAGAAAATGGAAAATCACAATGTTATCAGGATTTTTGGTTTTAAGGAAAATATCTCCTTTATTCCATGCCATGTATCTAATAAAATGTTTATTAAGGAAGTCGCAAAGCAGTATAATTTATGGTTTCACTTTTTCCATGAGAAACATAAAAAGAAATTCATACCATTTCCTTGAAAAATTGGGGACTTTATATTCAGGAATATAAACAAAATCGATGAATTTGCAAACCACTTCCACAATCGAAATTTGAAATATGATGAAAATATAAAATGGTTTGACCCTAACAGAATTTTCGTGGAACATATGTTGGCGGTAGGATTCAACAATTCATTTATCTATAATGTTATGAATGAATACGAAGATAATAACTTAGGTGCTCCTTCCCACAATGTTGGTGACTTGGAGACAATACTTAGTACTAATTAATTTTACAAGCAGAAAGGAAAGGGTCCTAGTGAGAAGAGCGCCCAGTCCCCAATTGTCACTCCTAAGACTACCACATCTCGGAGCAATGCTCCAGCATCCCAGCCAACCAGGAAATTTAACAACACTAGTTCCAGTAGTGGAGGAGAAAAGAATACCCAATCAAGAAAAATCGAGAGCTCACACAAGCTTCCTCTAAGGAAAAAGAGGAAACATTTTGTGCAAGAGGAAGAATACCACCACATAGAAAGTGACATCAACAACTTATCCCTTGAATATATGGAGCTTGAGGTGGATATCGAGAAAAAATTTCCCACAATGGATCAACCAGGGAATCCAGCCCATCAGAATTCATCATTGGAAATCATTGAGAAAGAGACCTTCAATGAGGAAGATTCATTTCCTTTTCAGAGCACTGTCTTTAATAGGGAATCCAAGAAATTAATTATTAAAAAAGGTGATGTGAAGAATAATAAAGGAAAATATCATTCATAGGTTGACCTAAGAGATATGCGGCCTTCCCAAATTTCTAGAATTATAAGAGCAACTGAGGATGCTCTGGATGACTCCATTGGTGGTCTTGAAGTGGAAAAAATGAAATTGAAAGAAAGGATCAAGGAACTGGAAGACGCCTTAATGATTCTTCCACTACTTTCCAGTCCTTTGACAATAGTCAGAACCACCACACCCACTTCTAAATTGAAAGGATCCTCGAGCCTACTTACATCAGCCAGGAGCTATGTGGAAATAAATATTAAGAAAATAATGGCATTGATCACAGAGGCATGGGAAACTTCAAAAACATTGCTTCTTTTGGATTGAGGGTGCATTCCTTCCACTATTATTTGCAAGATGACCTGAAAAACGAAGAAGGTTTTTACCTTGATGGTGTACTACCCTTTGGAAATAGTTTTTCCAACATGAAAAAACTAAGGAGAAGAGAGGACAATCTTCCCTCCCCGAGTCGGATAAAACAGTTGAACGGGCATTGGAAAGAAAAGATAAAAAACTTGAATAATATTGTTCAATCATGCAGCCAAGCTATATCAAAGAGGGAATAATTATTCAAGAGGCTCATGGAAATAGACTTAGCCGAAAGTACTAATGAAGTACAAGACCCCAAACTAATTCTCAACTTGATATTCCTAACAAAGAAAAATTTTGAAGAACAAGTTGATATTTTTAAAGGGTTGTCATTTGAAAAGTTTTATGTTATACTTGAATATGATGAGGACAACATAGACAATTGGCTAGTGGACTACTCCGTGAAGAATCAGGACATTGAAGAAGCATTACATGGAATTTCCCTTGATTTGAGAGACTTGGAGGGTGAGATGTTCAACATCAAAATCCGACATGAGATCAACTTGGCACCAATGAAAAGTTAGATTGAAGAATGGCTCAAGAAATCTATCGATAAATTGACCAACGAGGGGCAAGAAATAGTTGAGACGATTCCTGTAACCGTTAATGAAGACAATAAAGGGACACCAGCAAGCAAGTGAAAAAGGACGAGAGACCATCATAGTAATTTTATGTTGATCACATATTTATTTCTTTATCAAGTCCTTCATCTAGTTACTCCGCTTCTTTGAATAGAAAGGTTTAACTGAAGACTGGTAACTTCTCTTTTTTTCTTACCAGGTCTTGTTGTTCTTTTACCGCCCACCATCTTCCATCTACAAACTTCATTCTTGTGTATATTTTCTTTATTTTCTGTGGGAGCCCCAATCCCAATATTTAAGACAAACACATTTTAAATTTCAAAGAACATGTAACAAACTATATATCTTTTCGAAATTTCAAGAGAGTTATTTCGAGATCAGTTTTGATTGTGCTTTGTAACTATGATTTTTGAGTATAAAGTATTTGAGATTGATCTATCATTATATTAATTTGAGCTTCCCATGTGTCCACTCTATTAAAGTTCTCTTATGCATGAAGATCACCTTCTTTTTTTATTTGTATGTGATCATAAATCTTTATTTTTAACTATGATGGATGTGAGGAAATTTTTCTTTTTGGTTTTAAATGTGTGAATGTGTGTGGTTCCTGGTCCATTCTCATGAACTTTCTTTAAAAAGAAACAAAACATTTTTTTTTATCTTTCTTACAATCTTTATATTTCTTTGATTACCACGACGAACTTCTATCAAGTCCCATATTTTGAATATTTAGAATCCAAAGAAAATATTAAAGTAAATAGGAGTACCACCTCTATAAAAACACAGGGGAATTTACATCCTCGTGAGGTTGTCATTTTGGTCCTAATGGATTCAAGCGTCAACATTTTTGGTGACCATACTAGGGAATGAACTAAAATTTGGAGCCTTGTTTAGCATATTCTTTTTAGGATATATGACTTTGCCCCAAGGTGATCATTCCCACTTGGAAATTGGATTAAACAATCAACGAAGCATCTTACATCAGTTATACAATCAATTAATAAAAACAGTCGAGACCCTAGAAGAGTTAGAAAGGTCCTGGCAGATCTAAGTCCAAGAAGAAGAAAGAGAAATCCTCTAGAGACAGAGGAGAGATGAGTGACAAGACCGGAGAAACCAAAGGCTAGCTAGAGCAGCACAAGAACAAGGTCGAGATTGAATTTGGACGAATACAAGGGACCCATTACCAGAAGTAAAATCAAGAAACTCTTTATTCTGAGAAGTGAAAATCGTATTCCTGGAATCTCTCTGGATATGGTAGAAATAAATGAACAACCATAAGAAAAGCATCATGAGGAGAGACAAGTAGGTGGAAGAGATGTTGCAAGAAATCAAGAAAACCTAAGGTTTGAAAATACAAGAAGAATAAGATATTCCCCTTTGAATCTTATAGGTGAGCAACACAATCTCCATGTTCTCCCTAAGGGCACCTTAAAGGAATTTTCTGGAGACAAAGCAATCGATGCAAAGAGGCATCTGCACTTATTTCTTGATGTCTTTGATTTTCATCGTGTTGAGTATGACGATGTCATGGTAAGGTTATTTATGCAAAACTTATCAGGAAGAGCGTATGAATGGTATACGACATTACCTAGTATATCAATTCTCTCTCTTAATGACCTCAAAACCATGTTCCTGACTATGTTCTCCCCTCTAATTGCTTATCATACCCTTCTCACTAATTTCACCCAGATTGGTTTGAGGAAGAATGAAAAAATATGATATTTTAATCTCAGGTTCAATAAAACCTTGAGTAAAATTCCATAAGATAAAAGACAAAATGACCCATTCGTACTCGGTTGTTATAAGAATGCAATGCCCCCAAATGTGAAATATGCTATCAGAACATCCCAAATGGATACCTTGGAGGAGGCAATGACCAAAGCCACTGATATGGAATAAATTATGATTGAGATGGGTGTCGACCCTGACATTATACTAGGAAAATTACAAAGGCAGCTGGGAGGATTAAGTATCGATAATCAAGGAGCCTCTAGTTCAAGAAAAAACGAAGAATTCAAGTCATGAACAGCTCAAAAAAAAACAATTGGAGGAGGAATTTTCAAGGGAACTATACCAAATGTAAATGTAGACCCTGTGGCAGCACAAGAAACTAGGCAAAGAATTGAAATTGCACAGATGAACAAAACTATCAAGCAAATACTGAACGAGATAACTAGACTAAGAAGGGGGGATAATTATGTCGAAAATATGAGAATTCTAGTTCCAAAGCAAAGAAGGAACCCTCCCCAAGAAAACAGAGTGAGGTTTGAAAACACGAATAATCCGCAAAGACCAATGGTTCCCAGGCAGCCTACTCCCAATGCAACTATTCTAGATGATGTGTATGATGAGAAACTAGTTGAAAAAGAGAATTATTACTCACCTGATGAAAGTTTTGAAACTGTGAAAATGGACGAGTGTGGGACGTCCATGTATATTTTTGAAGAAGACGACAATGACCCCAACTCGCAAGAAAATTTCTCCTAGACAAGAGGATTTGTAAATAAATCCAAGAATAAGTATGACTCTGAAAAAGAAAACCAAAAAGATAAAGAAAAAACAAATGAGAAAGTGATGGATAACATTGGAGGTAAAAGGAAACACCTGACGTCAAACTCCATTCAGATGACATATAATGTCGTAGAGGAATTTAGTAAATAAAGGATAACTCTGCCTTTTACAAAAGTTGTGAAGATTCCCCGAAAAAGGGAAAACACTTTGAAATTGTTGGATGATCCATCTGAAAGAGAAGAATCTATTGTTACCAGTCTAAAACAAAGCCAGAACCATTCAACTACCAAGTCGAGAGGAAAAATTCCTCCCTTTTACATTTCAATTGAAAATCATGAGGTTGCACTACATAATTGTTTAGTTGACACTGGCGCAACAAATAATATCATGCCAATGGAGGTCATGGAGGCATTGGGCATGAGTTGTACCAAATATTATGAAACTGTTGAAAGTATATATGCAATTGATTCTAGAAAAGTGTCATCTTATGGACAAATCAAGCACTTTTATGCTTGGATCACGACATCCCCCCATATTATTATAGTTTTCAATATTATTGTGGTAGACCCTCCTCTGGCATATGGAGTTGTGTTGGGAAGAGATTGGACATCCATGATCAGGAGATATATAATGAACAATGGAAGTTTCATGATGATGCCAGGCAAAGAAGGAGCAATGATTAAGGTACCCTGTGAACCTAGGAAACCCTTCTCTTTCAAGAAGAAGGATAATGAATTAATGGAAAATTATATAGATGTTGGGATTGGAAACTATGCCATCCTAGACATGGCACATAATGAAATCCTAGAGCAAGTTCAAGATACGGAGAAACGAGAATGTATGTTTGAAGTTTATTGGAGAATGTCATTCGATGGAGCTTGTTCAAACTACGAGAGTGGAGTTGGAATTGTATTTATGAGTCCAAATAAGATTATGCATCCACATGCTATTAGACTGGAATTTTCATATACTAATAATGAGGCAAAATATGAAGCTTTGATTCAGGGGATGATTCTTGCATAAGAAATGAAGATAAAACATCTAATTGTGACTGGCGACTCTGAGTTGGTGATTAATCAGGTCACCCAGGGGTATAAAATCAAGAAGGAAAGACTTAATTTATATTTCAAAAGAGTTAATGAATTGGTGGAATATTTCAGTTCTTTCAACATTCCGTTCATTCCAAGGGAAAAGAATAATAAGGAAGATTCATTTGCCTTGGCAGCCTCATTTTCAAACCTAGATGATATACAAAGAAAAAAATATTTTCAAGTTGAAAGAGCATTCTAACCTGCTATACCCGATAACATGGAATATTTAAAAGTGTTTGAGAATGATGAACAAATGAAAAAAAAATTGTTGAACGATGATGATAATGAAGACGATCACATGTATGTTGTACCTAAATATTGTATACAATCTGAGTCTCTTTTTACAAAAGATGATCATGCTAAGAACCTCACGGAAGAAGTTTCAATTCGAAAAGTGCAAGAAATAAGAAAAGTCAATATTGGAACTGGAAGTTCCCCGAAATATGTCAACTTGGGAGTTGATTGCACCATTGAGGAAGCTGATCAATATGTTGCATTGTTTAAAGGATACATTGATGTGTTCACATGGACCTATGATGATTTGAAATATTATGATAAAACAATATTCCAACACATCATTCCTTTGAGAGAAGAAGAAAAACCTGTCAAGCAAAAAATAAGGATGATGAACCCCAAACTGAAACCTTTGGTAAAGATTGAATTGAAGAAATTAAAGAAGGCTAGAATAATATATCCCATTAGACATTCTGACTAGCTTTCAAGTCCTGTGATAGTAAGAAAGAAGACCATGGAAATCAAGATGTTTGTCAATTTTAGAGATCTTAACAAAGAAAGAATAAAGGATAACTTTCATTTACCTAATATGGAGTTTCTTCTCCAACAAGTCACTATATCAGCTTGCATGTCCATGTTGGATGGTTTTTCTGGATATAACCAATTCTTGGTTTCTAAGGAAGACAGGGCAAAGACAACATTCATAACACCTTGGGAGACATATGCATATGCTAGAATTGTATTTGGTTTGAAGAATGTTGGAGCCACATTCCAGAGGCCCATGGATCATGCATTTAGTGGGTTGATAGGAAAATTCATGTAATATTATCAATATGACTTGACAGTGCATTAAAAAACGAGGGGTGATCATATCCATCACTTGAGAAAAAAATTTAACAGATGTAGATTATATGGTGTCTCTCTAAATCCAAACAAATTCTTATTTGTTGTAACTCAAGGAAAACTATTGGGTCATATTATGCGAAAGGAAGGGATTTATATAGATCCAGAAAGATTTAAAGCGATAAATGAACCCAACCCCCTGTCATCTAAGAAAGGAGTTCAATCATTTTTTAGCAAGATCAATTTTGTGCAAATATTTGTCCCTAACTATGCAAGTATTGTAAAGCCGATCAATTTATTGTTGAAAAAGGAGCAGAGGTTTGAATGGACAGCATATACTAAAGAATCCTTCAATAATATGAAAAGAGCAATTACAACAACTCCAGTCCTCATTAGTTCATATTTTCAAAGGGATTTTGTCATCTATTCATTCACTATAGAAACAAGTGTTGCATATATGCTTATTCAGAGGAATACCAAGAGTGAAGAAATCCCAATTAGTTTCATGAGAAAAACCCTTCATGATTATGAATTGAGATATTCAAAACTAGAAAAGCAAGCCTTGGATCTTGTAAAAGTGGTGGAACACTTTCTAACATACATACCAAATTATCATGTTATTGCTTATGTTCCATCATCGCCAGTGAAGATGCTTCTGAATCAACAATTGAGAGAAGGAAAATGGGTTAATTGGATGGCAAAGATACAAGAATATGATATTGAAATTAAACCTTTAAAGGATGTCAAAGTACAAGGTTTATGCAAGCTCATCGCGAATAGTGATTCTATGGATGAAATGATTTCAATTTCAATAGGAAAACCATTGAATGATTTAGAATGGTATGGAGAAATTGTATTCTACTTGAGGTCCAGGCAGTTTCCTGTCACCATGAATCCTAATGAGTGAAGAAAATTAAAGATGAAGGAAAATAAATATGTGTTGATTGTTGATATATTGTTCAGGAGGAATTATGATGGTATACTACTGAGATGCGTTGATGAAAACCAAGCCCAAGAACTAACGAGATAATTCCATGAAGGAATATGTGTTGGACACTTTTCACCTACTGTAACCGCGCATAAGATAATAAGAGATGGGTCTTATTGGCCATCAACCTTTAGAGACTAATATGCCACAATAAGGAAGTGTGTATCATGCCAACAATTTTCAAGGAAAATGAAGAGATTTGTGATGTTGTTACACCTCATAATTGTAGAACAACCATGATCTCAATGGGGACTTGATGTCGTCAGGCCAATAAATTCAAAGTCGAGCAAGGTCCACATGTACATTATGACCGCTACAAATTATTTTACAAAGTGGCCAGAGGAAGTGGCATTAAAAAGGGTTGATTCTAGAGAATTAATCAAAATCCTCAAAGATAATATTTTGTCGAGATATGGTGTCCCAGATAAATTTATCACTGATAATGGTTCGAAGTTTACAGAGTTCTATGGAGAATATGGAATTATCATGGGTCAATCATCAAATTATTATCCACAAGGCAATGGTCTTACAGAATCTACAAATAAGACACTCATTCAGATATTAAAGAAAACTATTGACAAGAACCAAAGGAAATGGAATATGAAGCTAACTGATGCATTGTGGGAAAGTAGAACGACTCCAAAGGACAACACTGGGATTTCCCCGTATACATTGGTTTATGGGAAAGAAGTGAAAATTCCAATTAGCCTTGAAATCAATGCCTTGAATTTCGTGGTTAATGCAAAAAATACAGAAGACAGTTCACCTATCCAAAGGAGGATCAACCAGTTGTTGAAATTGGAAGAAAAATGAAGCAAATCCCTAAATTGAACTTATAAGAGACAAAAAATTATCAAAATATATTTTGATCAAAGTGAAACTATAAAGAATTTTCATAAGGGAGAATTGGTGTTACTTTGGAACAAGGCCAAGGAGAAACCATTGATGCATACAAAGTTTGAAGCACTCTAGATTGGACCATACATTGTTGAAAAGATCATGGGTTTTAATTCCTATATCCTCCAAGACATGAAGGGTAAAATATTAATGTTTCCTATCGACAGGAAAAATTTCAAAGGTTTCTTCACCTAAAAATTTATCATTTTCCTTTTACATAAATTTATTTTTCAGTTTGTATAATCTTACCTTTGACTCCATATCCCAATGGAAGGAAGCGCCTAGTCATAAAGATTTTGGATTCTTGACAACCCCCAGGGGGTTATCATCCCACAGTTGGAGCCAGTTATCGATATCAATTAATGCTTCTGAATTTTCCCTCCCCTTTGTATTTTCCCAACTTCTTTTTTTTTCCATTAATTTTCCCTCTTCTATACCTATCCTCATTTCCCCTTTTCTTTTCTCCCTTCTCCTTTCCCTCTCTAGTTACTATACTTAGTCGTTTTTTGAAAATGGCGGGCGCGCGGGTTGATGGACTCATGGATCTTAACTTCATTCCTACTCCCATATCATGAGTCTGATCGACCACCGTGTTTTTCTATACTTAACCGTTTTTTGCAATCGCGGGTTCGCGGGTTCAAGCTTTCATATTCCAAGTTCTGTGATATCCATTATGCACCAAAAAATATGTGATCTACATTATGATACTCAGAATTATCACAGGTAACAAGATCCTAAATATTTAATTTCTCTTGTATCCAAGTCTGACCAACCGCTCCTAACACTTAGCTTATTTTCTATCATTCGCAATCGCGGGTTCACGGGTTTGCGGGTTCACGGGTTGGAGGGTTCACAAAAGTTCCCAAATCCTAATTTCTCTCGTCCCTCACCGCCACCTTAGTGCTTTTCCCAATACGCATTTGGTATGTTTTAATGCTAATAACTCATCATGGAGGTTCTGTAAAGATCGTAATTAATAAGCGAAGGGAGGTATTTCTCATTAAACTGTATTAAAGCATGATTTTCCA
The DNA here is from genome assembly GCA_000966675.3 of Picea glauca. Classification (NCBI taxonomy): domain Eukaryota; kingdom Viridiplantae; phylum Streptophyta; class Pinopsida; order Pinales; family Pinaceae; genus Picea; species Picea glauca. The sequence goes on from JZKD02S2120260.1 coordinate 737,171, forward strand.
AAGATTATATTATTGTTATCTCTCTTAAGAGAACATTTCAAATATTATTTGAATTAAAGGAACACTCTCATCAAGTTATGGCTACAACAGCTCAACAACAGTTCTACGGTGATACTTTGAATATTTTTGGGTGTGAGGACCAGAACTTTTAGTGGTCTAGAGCGTATTATTACTATTCATCCCCTTCTGCTCAAAAGGAAGTGATATGGACATATTAAATTTCTTGTGTAGGGTGTGTCCCTGAGGTTTTCAACTACAAGGAACTGGTTTCATGGTGCATTGAGAAATACATACCGAGTCAGCATATTATTCAACTTCAAGACCATTCTCCCATATCTCTTTCACCTCAAGTGTTATGTAAGATGTTGAAGCTCCTTGAGCCAACACTTACTTTTAAAGGAGAGGATTAAAGGGATTTTCTAAAAAAGAATGAAAATGGCATGGACCTCTTTCCTAAGTTCTTGGAGAATCCTGCGGCTTCCCTTGAAGAAATCACCAGGTTGCAGGTCGACTCACTCAAAAACCCCTTTCCAAAAATGGCTAGGTTATTCACCAAGGTGATAGGCCAAGAAAGTATCGCCAGCATTTCCTGTATGATTATTTATATCTTATATTTTATAGTCAAATATAAAGCTATTTTCGATTGGGAAAAATTGATTTCCATTGAAATCTCCTCCCAATTTTCATAGTACAAAAAAGACAAGAAATTCTTTATGGCTTCTTATTTGGTGTTTCCGATAGCATATTGTTTTCATTTTCAAAAATTGTCTATCTGTAAAAGGGTGAACTGTGAACTTGACCCAATTACTTTCTGGTACCAAGCGTTGTGGAGACACAAAGGTTCTTTTCATTTCTATGAAGTTTTCAATGATTTTGTTTCAGTTTTTAAACTATTATTGTTTGGAAAATATACCCCCAAAATATACGACCAAGAAAATAAACTCCTAGATAAAAAGGGGTCATTGGAGAAAATGGAAAATCACAATGTTATCATGATTTTTGGTTCTAAGGAAAATACATCCCTTCTTTCATGTTATGTATCCGATAAAAAAATTATTACGGAATTCGCAAGGCAATATGATTTTTGGTTGCACGTTTTCCATGAGAAATGGAAAAATCAATTCATACCCTTGCCTTGAAAAATTGGGGACTTTATATTCGGGAATATAAACAAAATCGATGAATTTTCAAACCACTTCCACAATCTGAATCTAAAATATGTTAAAAATATAAAAGGGTTTGACCCTAATGGAATTTTTTTGGAACATATGCTGGAAGTAGGATTAATAAATTAATTTATCCATATTGTTCTGAGTGAAGAATAAGATAATAACTTAGGCACTCATGCTCACAATATTGGTGACTTGGAGACAATACTTAGTACTAATGAATTTTACAAGCAGAAAGGAAAGGGTCCCAGCAAGAAGAGCGTGTTGGAGTTACTTCACACACACCTAGGATTTATTTTTCCTAATTTGTTTCCTTGTTTATTATTCAGTATCCAATCTCCTATAGTTTAGGGAGAATATTCCTCTAGGAGAATATTCTCTTCAGTTTTCACTTCAATTTGACTAGTTGAGTTGAGTCTAGATGTTGCATTAGTTTTGTCACAATGAAACATTGGGATCATCACCAGATAATTCACATTAGCCTTGGTATCATCACCATACTAGAGCATTACCCATGATTCCCTTATCTCCTCCTCACTTCACTATGTTTCAATCAGTTAACTGAAGACTGGTAGACCAGTTAACTCAGCTAAGTGGAAGTTCACTCCCATAACTTCCTAAGAGACTAATATAGGTGGCATTTCCCTCCCGTAACTATTGGTGTGTGTCCATATCACTCTATACCACCACCATGTTGCATTGGCTTCACCTCTAGTGCGCATTGGTTGAGTTATACATAGTATATCATGTGTAAATTATTCATTATTCATAACGGTTAATGAGAATTCTTCCATTCTTTCTCTCTTGCTTCTTCTTTCTCAATTTCTCTCTACAAATGTGTGTGGTATTTTCTAGATAGATCTACTATGTGTATTTTCAAAAAATTTACATGGTATCGGATCTGATGAACTACTAAGAAAAAGATACACCAAATTATTTTTGCAGGTACCAAAGATTCAAGACAGCGGAAAAATGGAATTCCCAAAAGAATTCATTCTTACACCTTACAATTACTTTGCATGGAAGGAGAGAATAATCATGCATGTCTGAACCAGAGGATTATACAGGTTAACCTTGAATACATAGACAAAACCAACATCATCCATAGAAAAATACAAGTATCTAAATCGAATGGATGAAGCATTCAAAACAATTTACAGTCTCATCTCTCTCAATCTCATTTTTCACATATCTTCCTGTAAAAACCCCAATGAAGCCTAGACCACCTTGGAAGGGATATTTGGAAAATAGTATGAGATGAGGGGACATATTCTCGAGGTGTAATTGCTCACATTGGATCCAAAAATATTTGACAATCTCCAAGATTTCTTTACAAAATACAAGGATTTACTGTCACAACTCAAATCTTGCGGGGTTGACCAATCTAAGGAGGAGAAAAAAATGGTTCTCACCATTCTCTCCAAACTTGGTCCTGAATTTTTCATGTTCATATCCACATTCCATTCAGTCAAATTCACCTCTAGAGCCACCTAGAAAATGCCTTCTCTTGAGGAGTTTATTGAATCCCTAACACAAGAGAAAACTAAGCTCATCAACATGGGAAAAATAAAAGGCCCAGAGGCGCATTCACTTATTATGAAATATGGTAGACATCAATATCATAAATCTAAAGATAAATACAAAATTAAATCTCATGCAAATCCGAAGAAGGAAGGGTATTCAAAACCCTTCACTGATGCCTCCAAATCCAAAGGTGGAAAGGGAAGAAAAGGGGAGAAATGCACATACTTCCATAAAGGATTCCATCCAGAATCCACATGCATGAAAAAAAAATAGATCTAATGACTCAAATAATTCAACAAAACAACCTTGTAGATCGCATCCCCGAGGGTGCCAAGAAGAAGAAGCCAGAAGATCATAATCCCAAGAAAGGAAATTCTAGCAATGCCTTGATTTCCATCAACTCCTATCCTGGTGCTTGGATCGTAGATTCAGGAGAAACACATCACATGGATGCCATTGGATGCATGCAAAGGTCCTCCTATTCTGATGGGGGAAAACTCTCCAGTCGATTTCACTAGCAAAGGAAGGATTGAACTCACCAACGAAAGCTTCGAGAATGTTTTGCACGTTCCCAAATTTTTTGTCAATCTTCTCTTTATGTATCAGATGAAGAATTATGGCACCGGAAAGAAATTCATATTCATGCCTAATGAAGTGGATATCTATGTCATGCAAACCAATTCCATGGTTTCTACCGGTGAGGTAAATCATCAATCTAGATTGTATACATTTTCTGAATTTATTGAACCAGATTCTACTTTACTACTTACCCATGTTGATGAAAGTAGTAGGATATGGCACGAAAGGTTCGGGAATTTGAATTTAATATATATGAAACAAATTAGAAATCAAATATTGGTTGATGGTCTACCATACATCCATTTCTCCAAAGGAATCTGTGAGGGATGTGTTCTTGGAAAACACCCTCAAGAGAAATTCAGCAAAGGAAAGACTCAGAGAGATTTATCACCTTTAGATCTGATCCATAGTGACCTCATGGGTCGTTTTCCACATCCATCAATCAGAAAATCTAGGTATGTTCTCATTTTTGTTGATGATTTCTCATGTTTCACATGGATTTACTTTCTCAGGAAAAAATCATAGGTCTTTCAATACCTCAAAGATTTCAAAGCCCTGGTTGAGACACAATCAGGAAAGAAAATCAAAATCCTTCGAATTGATAATAGGGGAGAGTATCTCAATCATGAGATCCATAATCTTTGTCATGAGGCAAGAATTTAATTGCAGCACACAGTCCCCTATACTCCACAACAAAACAAATCTCTAAAAGAGATGGCATTTTGCATGCTACATTCAAAGTCACTACCATAGAGATTATGGGCCGAAGCACTTAATTGTGAAAACTACATCCAAAACAGATCTCCCCATATATATGTCAAGGATAATACCCCCTACGAGGCTTGGAGGGGCCTCAAACTGGAAGTGACCCACTTTCTTATTTTTGGTTCACGTGCATGGGCTTGGATTCCCTCTTAAAAGAGGAAGGCACTTGATCCACAGAACACAGAGTGTATCTTTTTTGGATACCCCGACGGTGTGAAGGGATACATACTTATTGATCTTTCCTCGGACTGGCTCATCATTGAGAGAAGTGTCCAATTCGAGGAAAGTGTCTCACATGTACCTAAACAATCGCATGAAGACACCTTCATTCTTCCACTTGTCTAAGATGATGAGCATGCACATGCCAACTCTTCCTTAGATTATAGTTTTGATTCAAAAGATTCAGATGATCCAGATACAAAGTCAGTACAATCATATAAAGATTCAGTGCATCCAGATGTAGATGCAGAGCCACATAAGAGGCCCAAGTGGGCCCAAACTACTCTTCAGGATGCAGGGGATCTTGTTGGTGATATAGTTGATACTCGGAGGACTTGATCTGATTTCAAGGAGCCTCCTATTGCACTCATTTCCACTGAACCATTTCCATCCAAACATATTTTCTTGGTTCATACTTCATATCCATAGTCTTATGGTGAGGCTATTGGAAATCCCTTTTGGGAATCCGCCATGAAGGAGGAGTACAACTCCCTCCTCGAGAACTAGACTTGGGATCTGGTTCCCCTTCCTTCTGGAAGAAAACTTGTCATATGTGGATGGGTCTATAGGACCAAGAGCACAGTGGATGAACAAATTAGCATATACAAAGCCATTCTTATTGCCAAATTCTTTCAGCAGTTTCATGGCATTGACTATGATGAGACCTTCACTTTAGTAGCAAATATGGATTCTATATGATTGGCACTTTCCATTACAGCAACCAAGGGATGATAATTCCATCAGATGAACATGAAGAATGCATTTCTTCATGACAATCTCTCTGAGGAGATCTATATGGAGTAGCCCCAGGGATTTATGCAAGATTCCTCTTTGGTATGTTGACTGAAGAAATCTCTTTATGGCCTCAAGCAGGCTCTGAGGGCATGATATGCCAATATGGACTCCTACATGCTGTCAAAAAACTTTGTACGTTGTAAATAAGACCTATATGTCTACATAATCATGACAACTAATTCACTTCTACTCTTAGTTTTGTACATTGATGATTTGTTGATCATCGATTGCTCGACTTCAATGATTGTTGCAGTCAAGAGGATTATACATGAAAGGTTTTTGATGATGGACATAGGTCTGCTACACTTCTTCCTTAGACTTGAGATCACTCAGGATGCATTAGGAATCAAACTGTCTCAGGCCAAGTATGCTCGAGATCTCCTTGAGATATTTCACATGACAGACTACAAGTATGATCTGACTCCTTTCCTATCACGATTCAAACTTGAGAATGGCGGGGACACTCCACTAGTTGACAGCACAATGTAAATACAACTAGTGGGGATCTTGGTGTATTATACACACTCCATACCATACCTCTCCTATGTAGTTGGCGCAATTCTCAGGTTCATGTAGGAGTTGCATGAGCTACGTTGGAAGGATGCAAAGCATATCCTTCGATACGTATAGGGAACCATCACCTTTGGGATTCATTATGCAGAAAAATCTACATTAGATCTCATTGGGTTCACTAATTCTGACTGGGCTGGCGATAACACTGATCGCAAGTCTAAATCTGGTTACTCACTCAGTCTTAGTTCCAAGCCTATCTGTTGGTCAAGTAAGAAGTAGGTTGCTATTGCTCTTTCTTCATCCGAGGAAGAGTACAGAGGGGTAGTTAGTATAACCATTTATTCTATGTGGCTACAACATTTTCTCACTAAGTTGGGAATTCTATTTTATCAGTCGATCGTCATCTGGGGTGACAACCAGAGCACTCTAAAGTTTTGTAGAGATCCAGTTTAGAGGTAGAATATGAAGCACATCAAGATCCACATGCACTACATATGGGACTTAATACATGAAGGGATCATCGACCTACAGTTCTTTCCTTCAGCAGAATAGATGACAAACATCTTCACCAAGACCTCCACTGAGCAGAAGTTCCATTCTCTACGAAGTCGTCTTGGAGTGAAGGAAAAAATTTCCTAGCAACTTTAGTTCTTCTTTTTTACATACATTGTACCTTGAGGGGGGGGTTTCCCATGAGGTTTTCCCTCTTTCCTCACTTTATTTCATTGTATCATTTTTATTTGGGTACCTAACATGGCCTCGTTGCGGGGACCCATTCTTTATTTTCACCATAGTGATGTTCAGGGGGGTGTTGGAGTTACTTCACACACACCTAAGATTTATTTTTCCTAAGGTTTTTCCTTGTTTATTAGTCATTATCTAGTCTCCTATAGTTTAGGGAGAATATTCTCTTCAGTTTTCACTTCAGTTTGACTAGTTGAGTTGATTCTAGATGCTACATTGGTTATGTCACCATGCAACATTGAGATCATCACCAGTTAATGTGAATTATCCTTGGTATCATCACCAGAATATCACATTACCCAGGATTCCCCGATCTCCTCCTCACTTCACTATGTTTCAATCAGTTAACTGAAGACTAGTAGACTATTTAACTCAGTTAGGTGGCAGTTCACTCTCGTAACTTCCCGAGAGACTAGACTAGGTGGCAGTTCACTCCCATAATTGTTGGTGTGTGTCCAGATCACTCTAGAACATCACTATGGTGCATTGGATTCACCTCCAGTGTGCATTGGTTGAGTTATACAAAGTATATCATGTGTAAATTATTCATTATTCATAACGGTTAATGAGAATTATTCCATTCTTTCTCTCTTGCTTCTTCTTTCTCAATTCTTCTTTGCAAATGTGTGTGGTATTTTCTAGCTAGATCTATTTTGTGCAGGTTCAACACATTTACAGAGAACCCAATCCCCAACTTCCACTCCTAAGACTACCACATATCGGAGCAATGCTCCAGTGACCCACCCAACCAGGAAATTTACCAACACTAGTTCCAGTGGCGGAGGAGAAAAGAATCACCCGTCGAGAAAAAATGAGAGCTCGCACAAGATTCTTCTGAGAAAAAAGAGGAAAACTTTTGTGCAAGAGGAAGAACACCACCACATAGAAAGTGACATCAACAACTTCTCAATTGAAGATATGGATATCGAGGCAGATATCGAGAAAACATTTCCCACAATGGATCAACCAGGGAACGAGGCCCATCAGAATTCATCATTGGAAATCATTGAGAATGAGACCTTCAATGAGGAAGAGTTATTTTCTTTTCAGAGCGTTGTCTTTAACAGCGAATCCAAGAAATTGATTATTGAAAAAGGTGATGTGAAGAATAATAAAGGAAAATCTTGTTCATAGGTTGACCTAAGAGATATCCGACCTTCCTAGATTTCTCGAATCACAGAGAAACTGGGGATTCTCTGGATGAATCCATTGGTGGTCTTGAAGCAGAAAACAAAAAATTGAAAGAAAGGATCAAGTCACTGGAAGATGCCTTAATGCCTCTCCCACTGCTTTCCATTCCTTTGACAATAGTCGAACCCACCACACCTGCTGCTAAATTGAAAGGCTCCTCAAGCCTACTTACATCATCCATGAGCTATATGTAAAGAAATATTAAGAAAATAATGGCATTGATCACAGAGGCATGGGAAACTTTGAAAAACATTACTTCTTTTAGATCGAGTGTGCATGCCTTCCATGAGTATTTGTAATACGAACTGAAAAATGAAGAACGTTTTTACCTTGATGTTGTACTACCCTTAAGAAATAGACTTTCCAACATGACAGAACTAAGGAGAAGAGAGGAGGATCTTCCCTTCCCAAGACGGATAAAAACGTTGAACACATGTTGAAAAGAAAAGATAAAAAAATTGAATAATATTGTTCAAGAATGCAACCAAGCTATATCAAAGAGGGGAGAATTATTCAAGAGGCTCATGGAAATAGACTTATCCGTAAGTACTAACGAAGTACAAGACCCCAAACTAATTCTCAACTCGATATTCCTAAGAAAGAAACAGTTTGAAGAACAAGTTGATATTTTTAAAGGGATGTCAGTTGAAAAGTTCTATTGTATACTTGAATATGATGAGGACGACATAAACAATTGACTAGTGCACTACTCTGTGAAGAATCGGGACATTGAAGAAGAATTACATGGCATTTTCCTTGATTTGAGAGACTTGGAGGGTGATATGTTCAACATCAAAATACGGCATGAGATAAATGTGGCACCAATGAAAAGTTATATTGAAGAATGGTTCAAGAAAGATATCGATAAATTGACCAACGAGGGGCAAGAAACAGTTGAGACAGTTCTTGTAACCGTTAATCAAGACAATAAAAGGACACTAGAAAGCAAGTGAAAAAGGATGAGAGACCATCATAGTAAGTTTATGTTGATCACATCTTTATTTTTTTATCAAGTCATTCATCCAGTTACTCCACTTCTTTGAATAGAAAGGTTTAACTGAAGACTATAACTTCTCTTTTCTTCTTACCAAGTCTTTTTGTTATTTTATCGCCCACCATCTTCCTTCTAAAAGATTCATTCTTGTGTATATTTTATTTATGGTGCATGGGAGCCCCAATCCCGGTCTTTAAGACAAACGTAGTTTAAATTTCAAAGAATATGTAGCAAACTATATATTTTTTAGAAATTTCAAGAGAGCTATTTCGGGATCATTTTCGACCGTGCTTTGTAACTCTGAGTTTTGAGTATAAATTGTTTGAGATTGATCTATCATTATCTTTATTTGAGCTACCCATGTTTCCACTCTGTTAAAGTTCTCTTATGCATGCAGATCATCTTCTTTTTTTTATTTTTGTGTGATCAGAAATATTTATTTTAAACTATGATGGATGTGAGGAAATTTTGCTTATTGGATTTAAATGTGTGAATGTGTGCGGTTCATGTTCCATTCTCAGGAAATTTCTTTAAAAATAAAATAAAACATTTTTCATTTATCTTTCTTAAAATCTTTATATTTCTTTGATTACCACGACGAACATCTGTCAAGTCCCATATTCTGAATATCTAGAATCCCAAGAAAATCTTAAAGTAAAGAGGGGTACAACCTCTATAAAATGCAGGGGGATTTACATCTTCGTGAGGTTGTCGTTTCATTCCTAATGGATTCAAGTGTCAACACTACCTTCACAAAAACTGGGACAATTCTTTGACCTGTTGGATGTTGCACGCCCAAAAATCTCATATACATCTTCCACATGTCCTTACTTGCCCGAAAAATTGTGTCTTTCATCATACTTCAGTTATCATTTTTTTTTAAATTTCTCTTTGATGTGATCCTCATCCCAAGAAGGAGTTAACCCATCAACAAATATAGTCTTAACATGTGCCATAACTTCCTCATCATGCTCAATGAATGTCTCTGCAAATTATACCCTTGCAGTTCTATCAGTACCCAATACAACATCTTGTTTTTGTAGTCGTTTATACAAATTCATGGCATCTGAACGGGTTGAAAAATCCATAAAGGAAAAGTACTGATCCATTCCCTCATTTTCAGGATCTTCAACTAGAGTTAAATCCTCAAGATTATCAATGCTAAATCTTTTCAACTTTTCTCTTAGAGCTTCCTTTGTCCATGTCTTGCATATATTTCATAATAAAAGTGTGTCATTGTCCTGGCTAGGTGAGACCCTGCAAACTTTATTATTAACTTATGGATTATTGAGTTATGTGCAAGAACGCTTAACTTGATCAACAATTTCATAGGGTATAAATGCAAATCCCTTTTTTTCTATGTTTGTGCATTCATCATAAGTCATATTTCAATGAATTTTCCAACTTGGTGTGATAATGATGAACCTTAAAGCATAGAAAGTGTTTGGTGAGCATATCCAGATCTATCCTTGCAGATAAATTTACTTCTTGTGGAAATTTATATTTAATGCTTTTACCCACTGCTATGCATCATCCATGGTAAAAACAAGTTTTACCTTTAGCAATTTCTCCCTACCAGCAAATATTTTCCTCGACATGTCTATAGCGTTCTACATGGATTTATAAACTTGATAGTTTTGGCATATGAACTGTATATGGACAATGTCGATAACCTTGAGATCTATTTAATAACACTTATGTGCTCAATTTTGAAAATTGGAACCATAGAAAATCCTTGCACAGTCCTCCATTATATATGTTTGTTGTCGATTGGTGCTTTGTATAGCTGGTAATTTTTTGTTAATGTTGTGGGAATTATCCCATATGTGTCATGTAAAAAATATTACATATTTTTATATATACGGGCCTCTTAACCCATATTTGACATGTTTTGCAATGAAATGCCCATTGTGGGATCCTCTCTTGATGGATTTGGAGATTGATAGCTTGGGCGCTTGATTTGGCATGTGACATGTATGGCTCTTGGGTGCTTGGCTTGTGGACTTAGAGATTGGGCTTAATGCCCAATATTTTTTTATTAAAAATAATTAAAAATCCTCCATATAAGCCCGAGGGCTCAATTTTCTTTACAAATTAATTTCCCCTTTTTTATTTGCTAATATTTGAAATAATTCACCCAAAAGAACCAAAATACCTTATCCTTGAAAAACAATTCACTCAATCCAAAACATAACACCATCACCCTGCAAAAACCAACTTGGAAAAATTTGCAAAAAAAAATTACAAAAATTTACATGTACTAACATTGGCTCCAATGGGGATGTTGTCTTCCCTGCGATGCAGCAGAGAACATGTAGACCGAGTTTCTAACCATTGGTTTGTTCTCAATCCATATACTGTGACCACCTGTACTTTCTATTTTCCATACCTTCAACACACAATTGCAAAATGAAAACGCAGTAAAACATTGTTGTTGAAAACTAAAAATGAAATTGACTATCACTGCAATCTAAAAACACAATGAAACAATGTTGCAACTGTAATCAACTGTTCAAAAACTACTTATACACATGTTGAAATGAGAACCTATGAAATTTGAAAACAAACTGAAAGAACTTGATGAAAACAAACTAGAATTTCACACTCAAACTAATAATAATGCTTGATCTCCGAGCTTATTTATGTACACAATCCTACTCTAACATGCCGAAGAAAATTGTTGAATCAAATTACACTGAAATTCCAATGCAACCAATAAAGTAGTTGCTCAGCTAACATGGCTTCCTAACTGTGCTTCAGCAAGATCAAAATTGGAACATAAAACAACAAAGGCAACTGATGATACTTTTGTTTCTCATAGTGAAGACATGGCTGCAAATTTAAGCTGATAAATATTTCCATATATTCAGCTACATGATCATAGAAATCATGGTTTCCAAAGTTTGTTTATTGATCCCCAATATCAAAGGGAAAAGGTAGCCATGTGTCATTTTGCTTCTTCTGAAATAAAACTTCACAAGGAAGACTCTGAAATGAAAGAATTTGGGGCATTTCTTGATCTTCTAATTCTTTGAGCTCTCTCTCAATATATTTGGTAAATTCATCCAAAAATTGAATCTTGGCCTCTGAGCTACATTTACATGACTTTAAATAAGAAGACAAAAATGCAAAAAAAAATTCATCACCCCCATCTTCAATGCACATATTGTTCCATTCTATAAAACTTTGAATGGAAGGAGAGTCAGCCACAAACTTTGCCTCCTCCATCCATGTTTCCAAAACTACAACCCAAAAAATTGTAATAGTTCTAATAGATCTAGAAGGAAAATTTTCAACCCAAACTTTACACTTTTCTTGGAACAAATCGTGAAACATTCTAAGGAAAACATCTTCATGTTTGACTCTAAGAAGCTCAGTGAAATCATGAAAATTTGATAAATGATTCAAAGTCAAAATCAAATCCTCACTATTAAATTTTGGATCATTCCTTAAACAATATCTTTAACACCCCTGTTTCCCCCAGCTTGTTATTAATCACAAAATAGGATTACCATGCTAAGGCATGTGGACAATGTAAATGTATTATTGTTAAACTGCCCATAGCTATTTATTGGAGGGTGAAGCCTTGAAGTATGAGTCATGATATCTCTAGAGGAAAGAAATCAATTAATGAAGAAAGGACCAATGGTTGAATCATCAACCACCCCCATGAATGGAAACATGGTCTAGCTGCAGGATGTCAGCTCGAAGTACAAAGAGACCTGTAAACCTAAGCTTCCTTCTGACAGAAGGAATAGGACAGGTCAAAAAACCTTCTAGAGGAGGGAAGGTAATATACATACAAATACAAAACAAGAGAGGACACATGATATGAGAGCACAATATCATAAGGGAGATGTGCAAACCCAAAGGAACTACCAAGAACATGTCCTGAAGGACCCGAACGCGAGTTGGATTTTGGGGAAGCATCCGATAAACCTCGTAGGGTCGTTGTGACAGAGAGAGTTTCTCTGAGAGATCACATAAACTCCCTAGTGATATCATGGCTTGGAATGGAGGTGTCCATAGTGCTAAGAATGAATGCCTCTGAGCCTATGGTTGGGTGGAAAGGCGCACACCCACAGTCAGTTGGTTGGATGAAACTTGTAATAGATAAGTATTCTCATACCCTGTGAAATTAAGTTGTAATTATGTAATGAAAAGGGATATACTGTGAAGGACCCAGGGATGTGTATGTTTTCTTAATGGTTATATTGTATCTCTTTATTCTTGTTTAAATTGTGTATTCAAGCAAGTATGGATTGGACATGTTTTGTATTCGTAAATGCTTGCACCCTATGGTGGCTTAAGCTAGATCCATGAACTGTGAGTTCGTCGACGTTGGGCACAGTTTCATGTACACATGTCGACATTCCTAATCGTTCTGAGTCCCTTTGAGGAGGGAGTCTATTAAATATTAGGAGATAGTGCACATATACATAGGCTCTTTGTGAGGTAGGCAAAGATCGAGAACCACTTAAGTTCTAGAGTTTATGAATGAGCGTAAGGGGTGTGCGGAAGGATTTTTCCAAGTGTTAAGTTCAAGAGAAAGAGCGCAAATCTCTTAAGCCTTTTAGATCTAATGAAGCTCAGGGAGAATAGTGATGTTAAAGTCTCGAAAGGGAGGGTCCCTTGTTTGGAAGACGAACGAACAAAATCTGTTCAGAAGAAGCCATGGTCTCCTGTGACTATTGAGTACAGGAAAGAGTGTGGGATTTAACCCTGGATTCATTCGGACTTCGCAAGTTCGATGAACTGAGAAAGTTTTTCATAAGGGAGGTGAAATCCCTGAAGTATCGAAGTTAAATCTGAGCCTTAGATATGAGGATTCTCAGGAACTGTCCCGATCGTCATATCTAGGAGGTAGACGATAGTCAAATTACCATAACTACCCATGACTTAAGAATAGGACAGCGGACATGTTAGTTCACGTCTGCAATCAACCTACATCATTGATCTCGTCGAGAATGGAAGATCAAATACTAGGATTAGACTAGATTCAAGCGAGAACTCCACCGATTGTGGAGGTTGAACCACGCAATCACTGTGAATCGTCGATCTATGAATGGAGATCAAGGGTGGGGAATCATTGTGGAGAATGAAGGTGAAAGGAGTGGATGCACTAGTTCGTGGCCCGCAATTCACCAACGTTGTTGATCTCATCGAGCTAGAATATCAACGATTCCGGTTAAACCAAGTTGGGTGAGCACTTTCTAGATTGTGGAGGTCGAACTCTTTGAAAAAGAGCACGCATGTTGGGGCCCCACAATTACTGCGAATCGTCGATCATCGTTGACCTTCGATATGAGTTTAACAAGATCCTTGAAATGCAAGGAGTGTGTGGGAAATTGAGATCTTCAAGAAGATCAAGCTCAGAAGAGATAAGAACTTTTCAGAAGTGCAGATGAGGTCCAAGAGATGGACTCGTAGGAGGAACAAAGGTCGAGGCCTTTGAATACTTATAAAATACTCTAAGCTAGAGGAAGTCGAAATCTCAAGAGGAGGAGTGACAAAAGCCATCATATCAGTTGTGGAGAGGAGCTTGGACCATTAGATCAACTTCCAGTGAACAAAGTAAGCACATAGGAGAGGAATAAATCCCATCTTTTGGATCTAAGCTCGAAGGACTAGTAATTGTTGGATCTGGAAGTAAGTGCATGAGACTTAACCCTTGTGTACGCAGGAGAGTGGACTTGTCAAAGTCCCGAAGTAATTTGGGACCATACATCGTCAAGGAGAACATGTGGCATAAGATCCAAAACTTTAGAGGTTTGTGGACAAGGAGGAGGAAAAACAGCCAAAGTAAATCATGGTCGTTGATTTCCAGGGGGATACGTATCAGGAGATCATGTATTTCGGGTAAAAGCACTCCGGAGAAATGGGTGCATAAGAGTTTGAAACTCTCGAAGCACCGAAGAGACAAAGTGCCGAAGTTTCGAAGAGCTGAAGCATAGAAGATCCGAAGCGTCGAAGGGACAAAGAGTTGAAGGTCTCTAGACCGTTAGATCCAGAGAGACACGTGGCGATAGATCACAAGCTTTGGGTAAATTGCATTGGAGTTTTAGTTGAAAGTTGAAACTTCTAAAACCCAAAGACCCAAAGGCAATCTGGGTTGTCAAACCCAGAGGCAGGTGGAAGAAATCTATGGATTTCGGGTAAAGAGCCGAAGTAAAAAATCAATCGTTCAATTCAAGAGGAAACACGGCAGCAATCCGCATACGTCGAGGAGGAGTGAAAGTTGAGAATTGAGAAATCCAAAGTCTGAAGGCATGAAGGGATCGCAGTTGTTGATCCGAGAGGGACACACGTAGTGGATTATCAATTTAAGATAAAATACATTGGGGAAAGGTGAGAGTTGAGATTTGAGATTTTCAAAGTCCGAAAATCCGAAGCGACGAGAGTCGTCAATGTGAAGGTGGACACACGGCACTAGATCTATAACTCTGGAGGAAGAGAGAGGGGGAAAAGGTTTGAAGACCTAGAGAATATCTCGATTATTGATCAAGGAGGGAGCTGAAGGACCATTGATTTGGTTGAGGAGGCCAAAGTCTCGAAGCGGGAGCAGAATCGTTGATTGAGGAGGACGTGTGGCAGATGATCTGTCGTTTCGGAGAAATCTCTCCGAAAGAAATGAGAGTTTGAGAACTGAAAATCCTGAAGGCTGGACTCACGGAGGAAATCGTAGCCACACATATGTAGTGATAGGTGTCAGCATATCTTCCACTCCGGAAGATATCTATTGAGGAGGAAGTGAGGGTTGAGAGTTGAAACTCCCGAAACCTGAATCATGAAATAAATCGCAGTCGTTGATTTAGAAAGGTTAGATATGTTCTGTAGATTTGGAAAGGATGTATCTGAGCCGTCAATTTAGAATCACCATCAAGGTCGATGAGATCGACAGTCCCATCGCATTGCGGGGACCGAAGGTGCACAAACTTTAAAAATTTGAGGGTGGGCCGCAATCTAGACCACGGTTTAGGAGAAAGGAAACGTCGAGGCTTAAGGTGAATTGTAGGGTGAAAATAAGTTTGGTTTCAAACCACCCTTGGACGCACCTTCAATCATGTGGTTACATAAGCTCATCACCCAAGGTCATATCAAGGAAGGGTCTTATCTGAAAAGGAGCTAGCGCCCACACTCTGAGATTTCGTAGGCACGAAGGGGAACGTCGTGGGTACCATTAGACCTACACCTAGAAGTTGAAAGGGCCTGCGTTTAATTACAGAGTGAGACCATCAGGGTCTCAGAGAGTCGTTTGGCTTCAGAATCAGAGATCCTTGATCGAGACGTTGGACTGGTTCCCCGACTTTCCAAATTGGAAACCATGAATGGAGAATCTTTCCTTCAAGAAAAGCGAAAAAAAATTATGCCCTGTTGTGGGTGTGTTACAAATTTGTATCAGAGCATGGTTACAACACTTGGCCTTTTTGGAATAATGTATGAGTCGCATAAGGAGGTATTTTTATCTGCATTTACTCCTTGAAGAGAAGGACTGCAAATTGAACCTGTGATTTTGGGAGTTCTTGTTGAATTTCAGTAGAAGAATTTATTTATCCCTTTGTCAAAGTGAAAAATAATCTTACCGAAGTAGGGATATGCTAATTAACATTTATAATAAGACTTGAATGTGGATAGTTGAAGGTGGCAGGGTTTTTTCAAGAGAAATTGAATCCCGAAGGACGGATGACCTGGTGTTCGTAAAATTGCTTCTAAGCATGGGAAGTTGGAACTTCAGGCACTAATGATGGTGAATTATATAATGGTTAATACCTTTGTGGGATTAAAGGAATCTGATAGGATCAGGTAGGATCCCTGGAAGTTATAGTTACTGATTTATATTAAAATCGGAGTATATAACTCCTCGTGACTAGAGAAAAGTGAGATGGGTAAAACCCTATGGACGTTGAGGCAAGAAGGTTTTCTTGCTAGACATTGTCGCATAAAGAGGAAAGTGACCCTGGTTGGTTATTGCCTTGAGAGACAGCAACGTCAATATGAGATATGACTGTGAGATTAGTCTTGTAAGTGACTGAAATCTCAAACTAAAGGACATTAATGATGAAATTAAACTATCAAGTGAATGCATGAGGTAAAAAAGTGCAAGAGATGCACCTACTGATACATGAATGTGTATACATGATCATAAGGATGATTAGAATATCCTTGGGAAAAGGATATAGAAGCCAGATATGTCCATGTGTGTGAATGACATGGAAAAAGTGCAAGCAATAAGCTAGCATGATAAATACTTATCTATGTTTAAGTATGCTTGAGTGCATGGGTTTAATGCATTGTGGAGCTTCCTAATATGAAGCCCGATATTAATACCAGTTAGGTATGAATGATATTAAACATGCAAGGGATGCACATGTATTATGTAAGAGTATAGTTATAGGTAAAATATGGTTTCCCTAATGAGTGAAATATAAAGCAAGAATTTCCCTTGTCTAGAATATGTATGGATACATAATGTGGGTACATGACAAAGATGCATGTTTATATTCCTTATGGGATATTTGGTGAACTGTTGAAGCTAACTCAATGTTGAGGCCATCACAAATAGTGATGGATATGCAATAAGGAATTTGCATGCTAAAGGAGTTCCATGTGGAGGAACTATGTGAAGACTCTATCAGGAAAACAAATTCACAACCTTAATGACTGTTGAGAATTAAGCAATGAGCCACAAGATTATATATATATATATATATATATATATATATACACCAGAATCCTGGATTCTGGATTACATTTTGAAAAACATCATGTAATGAATAGAAGACTAATAAATGAATACTAACCATTCTGATAACCAAATGGTAATGTGCAGGATGCACAGGTTCGTGATCTATTATGAACAAAAAAGTTTTTTATTAAAACATGATGATGTATTACAAAAAGGGTTAGGGTGAGGCCTAACCAAGGATACTCAAGGAAAAGAGCAGGAAGATCCCAACAGGGAGTAAATTACAAAATCAGAGAAAAGATAGTGAGGCCTTATAAATAACTCAGTTGGGCTGAAAAGTCTAAGGGGATGTAGAAAGAATTTGAAGAAGTGGAGAGCCCTCAATTATTTTCTTGTTGTGTATTATGTTTTTCTCTGGGATGAGAAAGCTAGTATGTTGATGAAAGTAAATGTTTTGACACCATAGTGATGATGGTTGTATTATTGTAGAAACAATTGAGAACTGTTGTGTTGCACTCATGAAAACATTAAGGATAATGTGATGCAGTGCATACAGATATGCTAGGACATGTATGAAATTTTTTTATTAATTTAAATGCTATGGTACTTGCATTTTTAAATTTCATGACGACTAATGTATTTATGATGTATGTCATGTGTGGAAAGAAATAGATTGGAACTATTGAGAAAGATAGTTGCCAATAATGAACAACCTCAATAAGAGGATGACTATGAGAAGGTTCTTGTTGAAAGATTGTTGAAGGGACTTTAAAAGTCCCCATGGAGCACAACTAATGGGATAATATCAGAGGGGGTGCTAACAACCAAAACAAGTATAAAAATGTTCATGCCTATGTGGCACAAGGTATGAAGGGATTGGGTAAGAATCCCTTCTGAAATGTTTTACAGTCTTAATGTTATGTATGAAATGTTGAAAGGTAGTTGTATGCCTTCGATACCCAAGTAGGGTATGATTTAGGAAGGAGAACCTGAATGATGGAGGTGTGAACCTCTGGTAGTAAAGACTGATTGTAATCCTTGAAAGAATTAATAAACTGATATGTCATGAATACATAGACCAATCAAGGAACAATTGGAAACAAAAGTGCTTATAGATAGCACGTTGCATGGAATTGCTTCAAGGAAATGCATGTTTGCATAAAGGACAGACAATGGATTTCCCATTGAGGAAGGAAGACCTTCCAACATTTCTACTTACATTATGTTAGAGAAAACCAAATTTGGGTGGCCATGAGTGTTGGCACCCTGGTTATTAATAAAGGAAGAATGCTTAAAGGCATGCATGTGAAATGTTTGAGTTTCATGTGTACTGATTTGGGATCATGATCATCCTGTAGTCAGAAGCATAGTCCTACTGCAAAAATGAATGAGAATGAATAATCCATATGGTGAAAATCTTGGCTAAGCTCCAACGCACCATGGCAAAGTACAAGTCGTAAAGTGTGGGAAACTTAAAAATCAATGCAAGGGTGCATTGGGTATGAAGGTGGCCACGAATGTTGGCACATTCACTAAAGTCAATTGATATCTGAATTACATTCTGAAAAATTTGATAGGCTGAAATGATGCATAGGTAAGGGATGATGTTCCCTTTTTCTTTGTATCCTTATATAGATAAAAATGACTTGGATTGTTAGTATGCATGATTTTGAAAAAAAAATAAAAATGTGCATGAAAACTAACAATTTGTTTGGCTGAGGAATGTTAAAATTGCAGGAAGAAAGAGTCTTGGATATGGAATTATTGTAAGCCCATAATGAAGACCAATTGCCTACTAAGTCAAACTTCAAGGAATGGTATTTCCCTTTTTGAGAAAGTGAATTTGATTGTTAGTATGCACAACTCTGAAATTTTTTGTGATGACGTTATAAAGGTGTAATAAAATATATGTGCGTGGGAAACTAACAATTTGTTTCGCTGATTGAAGTTGAAAGTGCAGGAAGCAAAGGGATATTGGATATGGAAGCGTTGTAAGCCCATTAGGAAGACTAATTGGATACTGATCCAAACCTCTATCGAAAGGAAATTCCCATAATTATGAATCTAGTTCCTGTGCAAAACAAATATGAGAACAAAATGTGGAATTTGGAAATCTGCAGGTGACAGATTTACAAGAAAAAATTTGAATTTAAAATTTATGATGTCTCGTGAATTTTTGTATACCTGTGATACAGGTGAAAGGGAAAGATCTGTGAAGAGTGTAAAGACAAGAAACTGAGCTCTCGGGTTCGAGGGAGAACTATGAGAAAGAGTATAATCCGATCACATGAAATAGAGACTGACCCGGGAGAAGGATAGTAACCTTCGTCCCTATATATAATTGAGTTGGGAGAAGGAGAGTAACCTTCGTCCCTAACTATTTATGTGCCAGGAGAAGGAGAGTAACCTTTGTTCCTAACTTTAGCTGAGCCGGAAGGCTGTCAAGCTGTAAAAGAATGAAAAATGGTTATTGTTAAGCCATGAGAACATCGTGGTAAGCCATGATCGCCTAGAATATGTTGTGTTGAGGTGACACAAGACGAAGGGATGCCTCGGCAGAGAAATTCTGAGAGACGCCTTGACTGTAAGACTCAATAGAGTCTCTATAATTCTTTACGTGAGAGAAAACCTTGGCAAGGAAAGATGGATCGCCTGAGGGACTTTATAGCAGAGAAGGGGATGCCTGAGCCTGGGCCTGGAAGGTGAGTAATCGCAAGGAAGAGGATACCTTAATAGTTCTTGTAAACTATTGATTGGGATCATGCACACGATGGGTAGTTCTTCCTGTGTGAGAAAACCTTGGCAAGGAAAGCTATATCACCCGAGGGACTGTATATTAGAGAAGGGGATGGATGAGCCTAGGCCTAGAAGGTGAGTTACCGCAAGGAAGAGGAGACCTTAATATTTCTTGTAAACTGTTGATTGGGATCATGCACCCAATGGGTATATCAAGGAAAAATAATGAGCCTGGATAACAAAACAACCATGTCGATACAAATCCACAAACTGTGCAGATAATTATTATGCTAAGATTATGAAATTTTCCTAGAAATTTTTATGCAATGTTTTCGCATAAGACTATGATTAACATGCTTGTTGTCCAAGAATTATTGAAAGAAGGTGACCAAAATTAAGGGTCTGAAAAAGGACTTGACTGAGGATGAAGGATCAATATTTCTGAAACAACTGAATGAGAAAGGCATGACAGGTGTTTTTGAGAAAGAACACCGAGGACGGTGTTCCTTTAAGGGGGGGGGAATTGTAACACCCATGTTTCCCCCAGCTTGTAATTAATCATAAAATTGGATTACCATGTTAAGGCATGTGGACAATGTAAATGTATTATTATTAAACTGCCCATAACTGACTATTGGGGGGTGAAGCCTTGAAGTACGAGCCATGATATCTCTAAATGAAAGAAATCAGTTAATGAAGAAAGGACCAGTGGTTGAATCATCAACCACCCCCATGAATGGAAACATGTTCTAGCTACAAGATGTCAGCTCGAAGTACCACAGAGACTTGCAGACCCAAGATTCCTTCTCACAAAAGGAATAGGATAGGTCGAAAAACCTTCCAGAGGAGGGAAGGTAAGATACATACAGAAAAATAGCAAGAGAGGACACACGAGACGAGAGCACAATCTCATAAGGGAGATGTGAAAACCCAAACGAAGCACTGAGAACATGGCCTGAAGGACCCGAATGTGAGTTGGATGTTGGGGAAGCATATGATAAATCTCGCAGGGTTGTTGTGACAGAGAGAGTTTCTCTGAGAGATGGCGTAAATTCCCTAGTGATATCATGACTTGGCACAGGGGTGGCTAGAGTGATAATAATGAATGCCTATGAGCCTATCGTTTTGTGGAAAGGCACACACCCACATTCAGTTGGTTGGATGCAACTTGTAATAGATAAGTATTCTCATACCCTGTGAAATTAAGTTGTAATTATGTAATGAAAAGGGATATACTGTGAAGGACCCGGGGATGTGTATGTTTGCTTAATGGTTATACTGTATCTATTTATTCTTGTTTAAATTGTGTATTCAAGCAAGTATGGATTGGACATGTTTTGTATTCGTAAATGCTTGCGCCCTATGGTGGCTTAAGCTAGATCCACAAACTGTGAGTTCGTCGACCTTGGGCACAGTTTCACATACGCATGCGACACTCCTAATCATTCTAATTCCCTTTAAGGAGGGAGTCTGTTAAATCTCAAGAGAGATAGTGCATGTATGTACAATCTCTCTATGAGGCAGGGAGAGACCGAGAACTACTTAAGTTCTAAAGTTGACAAATGAGTGTAAAGGGTGCACAGAAGGATTTTTCCAAGCGTTAAGTTCAAGATAAAGAGTGCAAAGATATTAAGACTTTCAGAGCTAATTTAGCTCAGGGAGAACAATGAGGTTAAAGTATCAAAAGGGAGGGTCCCTTTTTTAGAAGACGAATGAACGAAATATGTTTGGAAGAAGCCACAGTCTGTTGTGACCGTTGAGTATGGGAAAGAGAGTGGGAGTTAACCCTGGAGTCATTCGAACTTCGCGAGTTCGAAAAACTAAGAAAGTTCGTTGTAAGGGAGGTAAAATCCCCAAAGTCTCGAAGTTAACTCTGAGCCTTATATCTGAGGATGCCCAGGAACCATCTCGACCGTCAGATCTAGGAGGTAGACAATATTCAAATTACTAGAACTACCCATGACTTAAGAATCTGACATCGGACATGTTAATTCATGTCTGAAATCACCTACGTCATTGATCTCGTCAGGAATGGAAGATCAATGACTAGGATTAGACTAGATCTGAACGAGCACTCCCCTAATTGCGGAGGTTAAACCCCACAATCACTGCGAACTGTCGATCTATGAATGGAGATCGAGGGTGGGGAATCATTGCAGAGAGCGAAGGTGAAAATAGTGGACGCGCTAGTTCACGGCCCGCAATTCACCAACGTCATTGATCTCATCGGGCTGGAAGATCAACGATTCCAGTTAAACCAAGTTGGGCTATCACTTTCCATATTGTAGAGGTCGAACTCTCTGATAAAGAGCATACATATTGGGGCCCCGCAATTACTGTGAACCATCGATTGTCGTTGACCTTTGATATGAGTTTGACGAGATCCCTAAAAAACAAGGAGTGTGTGGGAAATCAATATCTTCAATAATATCAGGCTCAAAAGAGATAAGTGGTTTTTAGAAGTGAAAATGAGGTCCAAGAGACAGACTCATAGGAGGAAAAAAGGCCGAGGCATTTCAATACTTATAAAATCCTCTAAGCTAGAGGAAGTTGAAATCTCAGGAGGAAGAGCGACAGCAGCCATTAGATTGGTTGTGGAGAGGAGCCTAGACCATTATATCAACGTCCAGTGAACAAAGGAAGTGCAGAGGAGAGGAACAGATCCCATCTATTGGATCTGAGCGCGAAGGACCAGTAATCGTTGGATCTGGAAGTAAGTGCATGAGACTTAACCCTTGTGTACGCAAGAGAGTGGACTTGTCAAAGTCCCAAAGTAATTTGGGACCGTCCATCGTCAAGGAGGACAGGTGGCGTAAGATCCAAAACTTCGGAGGTTTGTGGACAAGGAGGAGGACAAACAACCAAAGTAAATCTTGGTCGTTGATCGCTAGGGGGATATGTGTCAGGAGATCATGTATTTCGGGTAAAATCACTCTAGAGAAATGGGTGCATAAGAGTTTGAAAATCCTGAAGCATCAAAGTGTCGAAGAGCAGAAGCATCGAAGAGTTGAAGGGCCAAAGAGCCAACGAGCTTAAGGTCTTTGGATCATTAGATCTAGAGAGACATGTGGCGATAGATTGCAAGCTTCGAGTAAATTTCATTAGAGTTTTAGTTGAAAACTGAAACTTCCGAAACCCGAAGACCTGAAGGAAATCTGGGCTTTCAAACCTAGAGGACGGGTGGCATAAATATGTGGATTTCAGGTAAATACCCGAAGTAAAAATCAATCGTCCAATTCGAGAGGACACGCGGAAACAATCTGCATACATCAAGGGGGACTGAAAGTTGAGAATTGAGAAATCTGAAGTCCAAATATGCGAAGGGATCGTAGTCGTTGATCCGAGAGAGACACGCACCAGTGGATTATCAATTCCGACAAAAATCCATTGGGGAAAAGTGAGAGTTGATATTTGAGATTTCCGAAGTCTGGAAATCTAAAGTGACGAGAGTCGTTGATGTGAAGGTGGACACGAGGCACCAGATATAGAACTCTGGAAGAAGAGAGAGGAGGAAAAGGTCTGAATGCCCGGAGAATATCTTGATCATTGATCGAGGAGGGAGCTGAAGGACCGTTGATCTAGTTGAGGAGGCCAAAGTCCCGAAGTGGGAGAAGAACCGTCGATTGAGGAGGACTTGTGGAAGATGATTTATCGTTATGGAGAAATATCTCTGAAAGAAATGAGAGTTTGAGAACTGAAACTCCCGAAGGAAATCGTAGCTGCACATATGTAGTGACAGGTGTCAACAGATCTTCCACTCCTGAAGATAGCTACTGAGGAGGAAGCGAGGGTTGAGAGTTGAAACTCTCGAAACCTGAATCATGAAATAAATCACAGACGTTGATTTAGAAAGGTTAGATCTGATCCGTAGATTCGGAAAGGATGGATCTGAGTCGTCAGTTCAGAAGCACCATCAAGGTCGATGAAATCGACGGTCTTGTCACATTGCGGGGACTGAAGATGCGCGAACTTTAAAAAGTTGAGGGCGGGCCGCAATCCAAACCACAGTTTTGGAGAAAGGACACGTGGAGGCTCAAGGTGGATTGTGGGGAAAAAAATAGTTTAGTTTCAAACCACCCTTAGCCGCACCTGCAATCGCGTGGTTACGTAAGGCCATCACCCAAGGTCATATCAAGGAAGGGGCTTATCAGAAAAGGAGCTAGCGCCCAAACTCTGATATTTTGTAGGCGCGAAGGGAAAGGTTGCAGGTACCATTAGACCTGCACCCGGAAGTCAAAAGGGCCTTTATTTAATTACAAGGAGAGACTGTCAGGGTCTCAGAGCATTGTTTGGCTTTAGAATCGGAGATCCTTGACCGGGAGGTCAGAGTAGTTCCCCGACTTTCCAAATTAGAAACCATGAATGGAGAATTTGTCCTTTAAGAAAAGTGAAAAAAATTTATGCCCCATCGTGGGTGTGTTAAAATATCCATCATTGTGTAAAGGATTTGGAAAACCATAAATCTGTGAAAAATTCAAACATGCATACCTTGAAACAATTGTAGCGGCATCTGAGTTCTTCATTAAATCTAGTGGAGCCACTAGTACCTTCTTCAAGCTTTAAAACCTTCAAACAATGGATTCGACATTGATACTCTGACATATGGATACAACTGATAATGGAGTTGCCAAGTGGATGATTTACAGCCTCCTTGTGTTTGACTGTTGTCCACCATCAACAATCAGATCTGAACTTTTTCATTTCTCCTAGGGAATATTTCACCTTCGTTCCCCAACAACGATGCCAAAAATGTTAGCACTTGGTAATTTCTTTGGGTTGTATCAAAGAAACCCCAAGGTAACCTCAAACCACTTTAGGTTTTATTCTGACCTATACAACTAGAGAGGGCTCTCTCAAATATGTAAAGACTGAAAATACTCAAAAATATTTAGCAATGAGCACATAGAGGTTAGATTTGGCAATAGGACAGGTTTTGTTTTTGGTTTTAAAAGGGTAGGTAAGACAAGCAAGAGAAAGAAACCATTGGGAAATGGAGTCAAGGTATGAGCTTAAATATATTGAGTTAATAGTTGGTTGTGCGCTTTCTGAAAAAAGAGGCAAGGTAAATGATGTTTTTCAGCAAATAACAAATATTAATATGGCAACAGTAAAGAGAAAAAGACAACCCATTATACTAAGAGCACCTAACAAAGGGTGAGTTCTTAATGTAATTTTAGAAGAAAAACAGAAAGGAAATATATCACCATGGACAGAGCACCAAATCAAGATGAATTCTAAACATGTAATCCGTTACACATAAATGAGTATTCATTGTATGAATAGAGCATCAACTATAGATGAATTCCAAACATTTACTCTTATCCAAATACTAGAAATAAAGATAAGCATTAATAGGAAAAACACATTTATAACAACACCGTAATGAATCTATGCTTCATGAAAGCATTGTACTTATGCATTAACTCATAAATATGTTCAGGAAAAAGATACACAATATAATATCTTTTCTCCTCCTTCGGGTCTAACCCTGATTACATTGCAATCGATAAATTAAATAGCCCTCACATCAGAGAAGTAGTTACCAATTTTAATGAATGAAATATTTTAAAAATAAAAATGATTTGTAAAAAATCTCAAAATATTTGATGGAATGTATTCTAATATGGTAAAATCAGTAGTTGTTCGACACTCTATCACCAAGTCTGGAACTGTTATCTCCATTTGCCACCTGTTTGAACTGTTCGCCTAAAAATTTGAGATTTTTGCTGATCTTTATCTTGAATTGTTGTGCTTCCTATATTTTGTAAATTACCCTCGAGATGGTGAAAATAACCCTTTTCCCACTGCTAATATTTAGGATTAAGTTGTTGGTCTCATTAATACAGGTTTATCTTATCAAAATTACATGGTTGAATGACAAAATAATTGATTTTTCTCGCTTTCATTTGACTGGTAAAGTCTACGAAGGTATACATACCCTACCCCCTTTGGATTTGAACCTGTAACCTCTTAAGAGGAAACGGATGTTCTTAACCATTAGACCCACTCAAACTGTGAATATGCATCTTCATCACTTGTGCAGTGCAAGATCTATGTGCAAGCTCTGTTTCCTCCATAAAAACTGCCACTTAAAATATTGCCTGGAAATTCTCTATCTAATCCTTCTAAATATGGATCTGATTTTTGGTTGACAATTCATTTCTGTCGGGTGTCTTACCACTGCTAAAATGATGCCCGAAAATTGGAATTTCAATTCTTGAATACCTTCATGAAAACTGGGACAATTCTTTGACCTGTTGGATTTTGCGCCTAGAAATCTCAGATACATCTGCCACATGTCTTTAATTTCCCGAAAAACTACGTCGTTGATCATACTTCAGTTATCATTTTTTTTTTTAATTTCTCTCTGATGTGATCCTCATCCCAGGAAGGTGGTAACCCATCAACAAATACAGTCTTAACTTGTGCCATAACTTTCTCATCAAGCTCAACGAATGTCTCTGCAAATGACACCTTTGCAGTTCTATCAGTACCCAATACAACATCTTGCTTTTGAAGTCATTTATACGCATGCATGGCATTTGAACGGGCTTAAAACTCCCTAAAATAAAATCCATGGTTCATTCCCTCATTTTCAAGATATTCAACTAGAGTTAAATCCTCAATATTATGAATGCCAAAGCTTTCAACTTTTCTCTTAGAGCTTCATTTGTCCATGTCTTGCATTTATTTCCCAAGAAAAACGTGTCATTGTCCTGCCTAGGTGAGACTCCACAAACTTTACCATTAACCTGTGGATTCTTGAGTTCTGTGCAAGAACACTTAGCTTGATCAACAATTGCATAATGTATAAAGGCAAATCCCTTGTTTCTATGTGTTTGCGCATTCATCATAAGTCGAATTTCAACAACTTTGCCAACTTGGTGTGATAATGATGAACTTCAGAGCACAACAAGTGTTTGGTGAGCATATCCAGATCTATCCTTGTAGATCAATTTACTTCTTGTGGAAATTTAGGGTAAATGCTTTTACCCACTACTTTGTATCATCCATGGCAAATAAGAGTTTCACCTTTAGCAATTTCTCCCTGCCAGTAAATATTTTCCTCGACACGTCTATAACGCTCTCCCTGGATTTGTAAACTTGATAGTTTTGGCAAATGGACTGTATATGGACAGTGGCGATAACATTGAGTTCTATGTAAAAACACTTATGTGCTCAATTTTGAAAATTGGAACAATAGAAAATCCCTGTGAAGTCCTCCATTATACATGTTTGTTGTCGATTGGCACTTTGTACAGCTAACAATTTTTTGTTAATGCTGTGAGAATTATCCCATATGCATCATGCGAAAAATTTTACATATATTTATATATACAGGCCTCTTAGCTCACATTCGACATGTTGTGCAATGAAACGCCCATTCTGGGAGCCTTCCTTGATGGCTTCGGTACTTGACATCTTGGGCGCTTGATTTGGCATGTGACCTGTATTGATCTCTAATGCCCAATATTTTTCTTATTAAAATAATTAAAAATCCTTCATATAAGCCCGAGGGCTCAATTTTTCTTACAAACAAATTTCCCTCTTTTTTATTTGCTAAGCTTTGAAATACTTCACACCCGAAGACCTTATCCTTAAAAAAATAATGCACACAATCCAAAACATAACACCATAACCTTGCAAAAACCAACTTGGCCAAAATTGCAAAAAAAAATTACAAAAATTTACGTGGGCTAACAATTACAGTCGTTAGAAAGCTCTCGGTGAGTAGAATCCATATATGGAATATTTTTCTTATTAAAATAATTTAAAATCCTTCATATAAGCCCGAGGGCTCAATTTTTCTTACAAACAAATTTCCCTCTTTTTTATTTGCTAAGCTTTGAAATACTTCACACCCGAAGACCTTATCCTTAAAAAAATAATGCACACAATCCAAAACATAACACCATAACYTTGCAAAAACCAACTTGGCCAAAATTGCAAAAAAAAATTACAAAAATTTACGTGGGCTAACAATTACAGTCGTTAGAAAGCTCTCGGTGAGTAGAATCCATATATGGGGTTAATTTGCTAAGCTTTGAAATACTTCACACCCGAAGACCTTATCCTTAAAAAACAATGCACTCAATCCAAAACATAACACCATCACCTTGCAAAAACTAACTTGGCCAAAATTGCAAAACAAATTACAAAAATTTACATGGGCTAACAGTTATAATCGTTGAAAAGCTCTCGGTGAGTAGAATCCATATATGGGGTTCACTGAGAGAAAAAATGAATTGAGAAAGATGAATTTTGAAATACTTCACACCCGAAGACCTTATCCTTAAAAAACAATGCACTCAATCCAAAACATAACACCATCACCTTGCAAAAACCAACTTGGCCAAAATTGTAAAAAAAATTACAAAAATTTACATGAGCTAACAGTTACAGTTGTTGGAAATCTCTCAGTGAGTAGAATCCATATATGGGGTTCATTGAAAGAAAAAATGAGTTGAGAAAGATGAATTTTGACACCCCATTAGCCTAAGTAAGGATTAGGGGTTCAGGTGTCTTACAAAGTGGTATCAAGGCAAATTTCAAACATTAGGCATGGATGGGCCAGAGATCAGTAATAAGATTAGTATAAAAAGGCGAAGATGAGCATGTTAAGAAGAATTTATCTTCATTAAAATTTTGGTTATTATCTGCACAAGATTCCTTGAGAAGAAGGACTATAGATTGAGATTTTGTTTTGCATTTTGTTCAAAAAAAAATCATTCTGTCCTTGTTGGACTTATAAATACTCCTACATAAGTGGGAATATACTGACAAGCAATTATGGTAATAGTTCAATGAAAAAGGGAAGAAATGGTATAATCCTACTGTAGGGTTGCATGAGTCCATAGAATGAATGAATTGGTGGTTGTAATATTTCCTGTAAGTATGGGCTATTGGATCCCTGACAATCATATTTGTTGTTTAAATAAAAACACTGATCCATGTATGTATAATTCCTCATCATCAAAAGGGATGATGGAAAATTTGTAAGGTTGGTTTACTTGACCTATAATGAATGAAAGTTGTTGCTAGAATAATCTAATTAAGCAAGAGAAAAAGAAGTCTGTTGGACTATTGTTAGTCCTCATAAAAGAAGTGAAATGACATGAATGTATGAGCCAGTTTATGAGCTTATGTTTGTATTAAAGAAAATGTGTATTCCTATTAACCTAAGAGTAGGTCTATGCATGAAAATGCAAGATGTGGATATGTTGTAATGCATATGGTAATGAGTAATCATGTATGTAACATGAAAATAGACATATTATAACTTATGGAGGGTTGTAAAGTATGGTCTATTGATGTAATTTAGTTGAGGATGATTTGGTATCAGCAAGAAAGCTAGTAGTATAAATAAATGTTGATAATGGTATTGCATATAACCCTGTGAGGATGAGATAGAATGACTAATGAAGGGTTGATGTAGAGTTTGGTAAAGGAAGTGCTAGATCATTTCTAGGTGACCAATGGGTCATATTGACATCTAGAGGTGGATGATAGCCATATGGGTATGGCATAGTATACTCACACAACAATGAGAGGGAATCTAGGAAAGGATTTCCTTAGTAAAGTTCTGTTGACCAAGAATGAAATGAGGCATGAAGAGAGGTTGGAATTGTTATCTTGTTTCCTTGGGTAATGTTGTAAACTACCTAGTATGTATTCTAAATTGTAAATGATTTTTTAGCAAAAAGGAAAGAGTGGTTTCTTTCCAGTTGTGTCCATGTAGAAACGAAAGCATAATTATGAGTATCCCTATGAGACTTGTCATATGAATGGTTGTAAGGTCTCTGGGAGGAATGATATGGAAATTTTGAAATGTCAATGTGTGTGGATGACATAGAAAAGGTGAAAGTAGTGAAATTGCATGCTTACATCAATGTGTGTGTGTGTGTGCACGTGTGTGCTTGAGTGCACGATTTCCTAATTTGAAGGAATATGTGAATAAGTGGAATGTGAGGCAAGATTAGTGCTTTCCAGGTTTGAGTAATGTTGTGGATACATAGTTGACTCTGTTTTGAAGGATCTGTTTGATTTCTTGAATACTAGCTTGATGGTGGGGGTAGTACTCCATTGCTTAAATAGAGTTAACATGAAATGTTGGAAGAACAATGAGCAAGGATGCTCTTTTATTATGAGTAGAAGGAAATATAATTATCCCTTTAAGGTTTGCATGTAAATAAACTATGAACAATCACGAGTGAGATTATTTTAATAAATATACATGTGAACTTTAAAGTGTGACTATGTTGGACACACACAACATGTTAATGCATGAGGCTAAGTGTATGAAAGCACCGTTTGGGATACAGTATGATAGATTAATGCATGAGTGTGAATGCATAACCTTAATGCATGATAAGAATGCATGCTAATATTCCTTAAGGAATATTGGGTGAATATCTAAAATAATGAAGTTGAAGTTGAATCTGACTCTAGATTGAGGGCATTTCAGAAAGTGATGGATATGTAACAAAGAATTTGCATGTTGAAGAAGTTCCATGTGGAGGAACTATATAAATACTCTGTCATGGAATAGATACATAACATTAATGACTGTTGAAAATTAGGCAGTGGGATACGAGGCTTATTTGTGTAGAATCCTGGATTACATTTTAAAAACACAATGCATATATAAAATACATGCAAATGAATGTTGACCAATATGATCTATGCATGGTAAATGTGTCAAGTGCATTGATTCATAATTAATTTGTGAGCCAAACCTTGATGTTGTAATATGTTGATTACATCCAGGAAGGGTCAAAATAAAATTGATTGAGACCGCTCAAGGAATGGAGAAGACAGATCCCAAAAGGGGATGAATTACATAAACAATAAATGAAAAGAGGAGGAACACTTTCCTCACTTTGAAAACTCTGAACTATGAGACAAAGTTGTGTGCTTTAAAGGAACAACTATGAAATCCAAGGAAAACAAAATTAAAAAATATGTTTAAATGAATGAGATTAGTTAAGCTATGTAATGCAAAGGCACTGATGCCTTGGAAATAATTCAGTTGAGCTAAAGGTTCCAGATTGTATAAGGGATTTGAAAAATGGGAGAATCCCCTTCCTACTTTATTGTTGATTACTTTGTTTCTCTAGGATGAGAAAACTAACATGTTGTCATGTGTGAATAATTTCAACATGATAATGTTGATAGTTGTATGGTTGTAGAAACAACAGAAACCTTAATGTTGTTTGTACTCATGAAAAACATTGAGGGCAACATGATAGAGTGCATATATATATATATATATATATATATGTTGGAACATATCTAAAAATGTTTTTTTGAATTAAATGCTATGGTACATGCACTTTGAATTTTTCATGACGGGTGATATAATTGAGAATGTGATGATGCATGTTATGTGTAGAAAAATATTGAAGTTGTTTGGGAAGGACAGCTACCAAGGGTGGACAACCTTGGGTAGAGGATAAATACAATAATGTTTCCAATATAAAATATTGGTGAAGGGGACTTGGGAGTCCCCATAAAGCACCATTTATGAGGTAATATCAAAGAGAGTGTTGGCATCCAAAACAGGTATAAATATTCCATGCCCATGTGACATGAGAATTGGAAGGGATTGGTTAAGAATCCCTTCTAAAATATATTATATCTTGATGATATGCATGTCAGTTTAATTGGTTGTTGTATGTCAATGACACCCAAGAAGGGTAAGATTCAGGAAAAAGAATATGAATGATAGAGGGAAGGAATGACACCCAAGAAGGGTAAGATTCAGAAAAAAAGAATATGAATGATAGAGGGAAGGACCTCTAGCAACCAAGTATGATTGATATCCTTGCAAGAAAATTCATGAACAAGAGTGCTCATAAGTAGCACATTAATCAAATGCACTAAGGAAATTCACATTGTGGGAAAGAAGGTTGGTATTGGGCTACCCATCATGGAAGGAGGACCTTCCAATATTCCAACAGAGTTGTAAAAATGTTAAAGAGAGGAATTGGTTGGCCATGAATATTGCCACCCTAGTTACTAGTAAACAAAGAATGCTTGAATGCATTCATATGAAACTTTGATTTCATAGTATATTATGTTGATTTGAGGATATGATCAGTGAAAAGTAGGAAATATAGTTCTCTTATAATGATAAATGTGGATAGAGAATCCATGTGGTGAGAGGTTGGATGAGATCCAACACACCAGGGAAAATTTCCCAACATAAAATGAGGTAATCCAAAATCAACGCAAGAGTATATCGTGTGTGAAGGTGGCCTTGAATATGGGCACATTGGTTTGATTGCATAAGACACTTAATTGAATTTTGAAGAATCTTGGTATGCTAAAATAATGCATGTGGGAGGAATGGTAATTCATTTTATCCATACATTTGAATAGATGAGTGATTTAATTGTTAGTATGCACAATTTTAGAATTGTTCATGGCCCGCTACAAGTGTGAAATGAAAATGAATGTGCATGAGAACTAACCATTTGTTTGGATGTGTGAAGAATGAATTGCAGGAAGAAGGGTCTTGGAAATGGAAATGACATGAGCCCATAAGGAAGACCAATGCTTGTTGACTATAAAAGAGCCAAATTTCCAAGGGAAAGAAGTCTTAAGCTTGTGGAATTTGGTTCCTATATGGAACGAATCTAAAAGTGGAAATGTGAAATTTGAAATCTATAGGTAACGGATTTGAAATTTTTTATTGAAATTAATGTTGGTATCCCACAAAATTCATTGTATGCATGTGATACAGGAGATATTATAGAACTGTCCTCGAGGGAAAAATGATGGATGTCAAGCTAGAAGGCATGGAAATGGCTATTGTTGTGACATAAGAACCATGCGATATTCCATGATCACCATAGAGAATGTCATGTTATGGTAACATGAGCTGAAGGGATGCCTCAAAAATAGAAAGCCAGAGGGATGATTGTTATAACCCTAATTTTCAACAGACATGCATACCTAGCAGCAGGCCATCTTACTTACTATTTTTTCCAAGCCAATACTAAATAGCTCTTCTTAAAAACCAAAGTTTTGAAGATGTGTGTTCCCTGCACCACTATTGCCCATGTATGTACACTAGCTACACAATTATTGCCCATGTACATACACTAACTGCACCATTACAGCCCACGTATACCCACAAAATTTGCAAAAAATAAAAAGTTGCAAGGGAATACGGGATTTTGGGTAGTTTCCTAACCAATTGACTGCCCATAGCCCGTCACCCAACTGAATAACTATATTTTTGGCATATAAAAGAATGTGTTGGGGTCGCATTCTAGAGAGAAGCATGAAAGTAGTGAAACTTTGCCCATTTCCTAATCCCCCCTTGCCCCAAGAATTTGCAACTACATTGTGAGTTTGAGATAGAATTCCCCATTCTTTCCCTTTTTCCTCATCCATAAGCTTATGCCTATTCTATAGAGATAAGTGTGAGAGAAGAAGGATACGTGGAAGCAGTTAGATCTTGGTGAAGAGGAGCCCAGGACCAGGTTTGAGGAGTAGTCGTTGATCTCGTTTTGTAAGTGACATTATGAGATTAATATAAAGAAGTACTTGTGTCGTCCCGCCATATGATGTGTTTTATCTCTATGTACAATTTACATTTTGTTATGAAATCTAACCCATTAATCCATACATAGAATGTTTGTTCACAGTTTCTTGTTTGTCTTTTGGTGAATGAAGGTCAGCCTTGGAAGGATATTTGCAGTTGAGAAACAACCGAACACATTGGGATCTACACTGGACGTGGAGTTCAAGGTAAGACTATCGGATCCCTATACTTTGTACTTTATGTATGAATGTGGGGTGTTTTCAGGATAGTTGTTAAAAGTAGGAGACATTAGATGGTTATCTCTACCTGCACTTTAGAACCCTAGTGTAGTCCGTAGGGGGGTTTTCCCACTATAGCAGAATTGGCAACCATACTGGGGAGCCATCCGGGTTTTTAAGAGATTTTTTGTTTTAGGGTATTTTTAATTGGTTTATTTACTATTTTTTGAGTTTCAGTGAGTTTGTGTGTCTTTAAGGGATTCTGGTCTTCCATACCAATACTCCATGCATGTGCTTGACTGTTAATTTTTCTTTTTAGAGAAGTCACAGAGGTGTATGCAGCCTGCAGTGGGTCTTTACATGTATATACGTGCCCTATCTTTGGACAGCCCACGTACATACGCAGGCTACTGAAGTATCAATTGTGTGCCTATGTCAAGAAAATCTTTTTTAAAAAAGAGGCAGTCATCCTCTTCCCTGAATGAAGCCATTTTTCTCAGGGGTTTTCTTGATTTATCCCTGGTCTCTCTTTCGTACAGTCTTTGGCCTAGGTCTGATAGCAGTTAGCTTTTTCTTTATCAATTTTTCTTGTGTTTTCTTGATTAGGGTTTGAGACAAGTTTTGTGAGTTTTTCTAATTAACTTGTTTAGTATTGTCAATAACTCTCTGTGAGCCGCAGTAGACCAGAAGTTGGTTTTTGGTCTCATCTTGTCTTCACTTTTCCTTTTTTACTTGCTTTAGAAGAATAGAAAAGAATTCATTTTCAATTTTTTTATTTTGGAGCATATAAATATATATATATATATATATATATATCAGTTTCTTGTTTGGTTAAGTAGTTAGGTTAGTTGTTTTTTAAGGAAGAAGAGTGCTTTCTTAAGTTCTTTACTGAATACTTAGGACTTTAAGTATCTCATAGTCGAGCGAAATTTAGTTTTGAGTTTTTCTTTTAAAATATCTTAGAAAGAAAAGTTAGTTAAAGAGTGTTCAATTTGCAAATCTTTGTTTGTTGAAAAAAATAAGTAATTTTGTTTCCAACATATGTTCTTCTCTTTTGTCTCTTAACAAACACCATCAGTTTCATTTCCATTCCTTTGACTTAAGATAAACCACTTAAAAATAACGCTTAATTAAAATTAATCAGACTTTGTGTTTGTAGGGTCCATTAACTAGATTAGGCTAGAGCCTTGATTTAGGTTGGAGAGGAAACTCTTGAAGTCTATAAAACAAACATAGGAGTCTGTGCTAGGGAGTGAAAAAGTCCAGTAACGTGGAAACTATCCGGGACCCCCCTCTAACACAAGGGATAAACACAAGGTCACGTGCGGAAAGGTAGCGGAGATAACCCCTCCAAAGTTGGACCAATCATAGCAGAGGAATGCATATAGAAGACTTATCTTGGGATTACGATGATCGCATTTTCCACGGAGCTTTGTGGGTATTGAATCCATTCGAGGTCCTCAATCATCTTCCAGAACACTTTCTTTCGATACCCTCGATAGGTTTCGGGCTTGATACCCTACTCATTATGGTCCACCCAACTGTCAATTGTACCTACCTGGTAGTTTTTCACAAGATGGAAACCTAGTTTCCTTTGATTTTAGGGACTTACACAGGTGACTGCAGGGGTATAGCACGGTACCTAGGGTAGACATCAGGCCATGCTTTGCAAAGTATACCCGAAGGGTGCTTCCATGTTTGAGTTACACTTGTACCAGTAAGTTTCTCTAGTGTTGGTTGTTGTAACTTCTCTTCCAACTAGTAACAGTGGTTTGCTTGTTGCATCTCATAAGAACTTTTTCTAGTGTGTGTTTTAGTCTTCAACGATAGAAAGCCTTAGTGTGTCATTGATCCTATCACATAGTGGAAGATCAAGAGATATGCCAGTAGAGAAGGATTTTGGGCCTACCATTGATTAACTTGGAGCCACTACCACCACCTCAAAGGTGAAGAATTGGTCAGGAAGGGTCATTTGAGGCGACCGGGCCACAGGAAGTTGTACCCAAGCCATCTCCGAGAGGAGAACATTCGTTTTCAGAGGGACCAACTATTTCTGACCTTGGAGTGGAAGCTCTCGGTCCGTATAACTTTCCGATCACTGACATTTCGGCACCACTTATGATACATATTTCCCCTCCAAGGGTAACATATCACGAGCGTCAGATAATCCTACAAGCAGCAATGGAAGCAAATGTTGCTACTTCATCAAGGAGTCCTCATACTCCCTCTACGGCTACCACAACTGGGGGTGTTCCACCTCCTAACTCACCTTCGTAAGTTTGAGCCACTATGGTCTTGACCGCGTCTACCTCGGGAAGTGGTTCGATTCCATCCATGGCGGCAATCACTTCACCATTTACGCAGAGTGCGATGGGCCCTCCGTTTTCATACGGGATGCCCAACTTTGACACGAACTCGATCCTCTCCTACTCTACCTTACAGACTTTGGGTCTAGGGGAAGAGAGCTCCAACGCTCCTCTGCAAGGGTCCATGGGGGGCACCTCAGCCCCTTATAATGCTTTCCCTTATGGTGAGGTTCATATACCTCAGTCGTCTCCCTTTCTCAGTGGCGCTCCTCAGCAACCCGTATGTCCGACCATGAACTACAACCTATCTGGAGAAGGTAGTCAAGGACCTTCTTCTAGTACCACACTGGTGGGTTCTTTGTTGTTCTTTTTGTTCGATGCATTCGGTAACAACGCATTCTCATCAGTTTCCATCTCGGCCGGGAGTAACCCTAGTTTTGGATCAAAAAATCTTGTGTAGGGTATTATTCCTGCACAAAGGACACACACTTCTCAAGGACCTTGGAATATGTGGCAGGGATTAGTTCCCTCGTCAGGGATGTCGACTGGGGCAACCCCTTCCATGGTCAATGGAACCCCGGGCAAGGCTCAGGACCTATGCCCGTCGGATCGACAGGGGGCAACCCTTTCCAGAACCTTTTAAACACTACATCAGGAGAAATCCCTTCTCAGCCCTCAACGTCCTACTACAGGAGTCATTTGATGACGTCTCAACAAGCACATGATCCAAATGTCGACCTAGGCCATCATTTTTACCAAAACCTAGGCCAGCACCCTCGTCAAGTATGTCGACCAGGGAAACCCCTTCCATGGTCAATGGAACCCCGGGCAAGGCTCAGGACCTATGCCCATCGGATTGACAGGGGGAAACCCTTTCCAGAACCTTTTAAACACTACGTCAGGAGCAATCCCTTCTCATCCCTCAACATCCTACTACAGGAGCCATTCGATGATGTCTCAACAAGCACATTATCCAAATGTCGACCTAGGCCATCGTTTTTACCAGAACCTAGGCCAGCAACCTAACTTTTCCTGGCAACCTGGTACCAGCCAAATCCCAGACTCCTATCCTCCTGTACATACTCAACAACATTGTTTCTAACAAATTTTCATTTGCCATACTTGTCAAGATTATTTAGTCACCCAATCTATCACGATCCATGATGGCCTGCTATGCCGACCAAGTTTCCCTCAGACATTCCAAAGTTTGAAGGAAAACCTAATGAAGATTCAGGTGATCATGTGACCACATTTCATCTATGGTGCTCATCCAATTCTTTGAGGGATGACTCCGTTCAGTTGCATCTGTTTCAATGCACTCTTATCGAGAGTGTAGCGAAATGGTACATCGAGATCGACCACTCAAGATACTCTACTTTTAGCGAATTGGAAATGGTTTTCTTAAACCATTTTCAATTACCTATGAGAAACAATGTTGGCACAGAATTGTTGGACAACTTTGAGAAGACAAAGGTTGACCATATCTCTGATCACATCCGAGAATGGCGGCGCCAGAGTTTGATTAAAGTACCAGTTCCACCAGCATTCCTGCTGGAATGGTTCCTTAAGTCTTTGGTACCCCAACTATCCAAGGATGTAGCAACTTCGGGGGTCTTTTCGAAGGAAGAAGCGATAATGAGAGATCAACAGCTAGAGATGATTTACTTTCAGTCTGGTTTACTTTATGAAGTTTTTCCAGATGCACCACGGTCTATTCTTGACAATACCAGACATAAGTTTGGACCACATGTTGATGGCATTATTGGTTCAACACAAGCAAAGCCCACTGATTTGTTGTCAAACCAATTGCAACAATTTTCGATGTAGCAGACAGTAGCCAGCCCAACTCCTAGTTTGGTTGCTCCCCCTGCCCAGACATCGGATGTACACAATGTGCAATCGACAAACCCAAAGGCAAGCCAGCAAGCCGAAGGGAAAAAAAATCAGTGAAAGAAGGGTAAGGGGGATAAGAAACCCACCAATAATGTTGGTAGGGGAAACACAGAGAGAAAGAAGTCGAAGTATTCGTGCAACCTCTGCACAGAAGACCACCCGACTCACCTGTGTCGTCAACTTGCGGAGGCCCAAAAGTTATCGGCGCAGTAGTATCCTGCAGTGTTAACGAACCCATTTCCTCATGGGAAAAATTTAACTCAAGCCTCTTCGAATGTGAATGGGAGAAGTCAGGGACCCCCTTCATCATATAGCAATCCCTCGACTTCGAACGTCTATATGTTGAAAGGTAAAGCTTACATAGATACTAGGGAACATGATTGCGAAACGCCAAGTACTTCTAAAAAGAGCAAAGAAGCCGAAAACCCATATGTTCCTCTCCAGATCGATAGAACAATGGGTGAAACAATGACACACATCCTGAAAGGGGCATTCAAGAAAGCTTCACATAATCCAAATGCAAGGGCCGCCCAGAACTACTATGTGGTGGAGGATTTGTCACAAACCCCTTGTGCGATGTCTGCTTTGGAGGTCCTTTAGAGCTTCCCTTTGCAGAGAAAGGCTCTGTTAGCCACCTTAGGATCTGTTGAGACATGTAATCCAGGAACTATCATGCTTGATGCAATTGACTTGAAACCTCATCTCCCATACCACGTCACATTTTAGATAGTGGTGACTCACCCCACGAAATTGTCTACCCACAATATTTTCCATATGGTGGTTGATGAGGGTGCCTCGACATGTGTAATGTCATGGGTGTGTTGGAAGGCCATTGGCCAATCCATTTTATATCCTTCACCTACTCTTCTCACAGCTTTCGATGGTTGTTCTTTCAGACCGCATGGAATCATTCCTTCTTTCCCCGTGCAGTTAGGAGGGAAGACTGTGTGCATTGAAGTTGAAGTGGTCGATGCGCCTCTCAACTAAAACCTCTTGTTAGGAAGGAGTTGAACATATGCCATGCATGCAGTGTTTGCTACATTTTTTTGGGTCTTGTTGCTTCCACATGAGGGTCGAATCGTGACCATTGATCAATTGTCTTTCTCTAGACCTGACCCTTCATTGGGGGAATCCACAGTCCCAATGATTGATAACCCACAACCTGGTGTCATCAGTGTGGGGGTTGGTTTGTGTCCACCTCTCATGGGTACATTCGATTACCTGCCTCCTTTCGGCGATGTCAAAATGATATTGGTTGTCCCCGACTAGCCTAAGGCTGAAATCTTTTCAATGTCGTCGTTCTGCATGACTTACTTTAATGATTTGTGGATTCTTCCTTCCCCATAAGCCATGATGGAAGGGACGGGGCACCATGGCATGTCCATGCCCTTGCCCGAGGTAGAAGTTGCATACTCTATAGTCCATCAAGCTTCATCTGACCCCAATCTGACTCCTCAACTGAAGTTATATCTAATTCTCGAGCCTACCTAGGCTCAAGGTTCCCTTGCCACTACCGATTCCTTAGACTTGGCATTTCCCTCTAACGAGGCGATTTTAGAGGCATTTACTGGTCCGAACAGACCCTAGTATGATCTCCATGATAGATCATACTTCCTCCCAGAGTTAGGAAGAATAGAGGCGGGAGAATTTGTGTTGACTATGTCTGGAGATAGGTCTTGTCCTATTAATCCTCTAGCTACGTGCGCAGTTTATGCCAAGGGTAATATGGAAACCATCCCTAAAATGATACCTATTGATATATCCATAACCTTTGGCATCGTGCAGAATGTCTTCATCAAAGCGGATTGTTCCCCTGAGAAGATTCAAATCTATACAGATTTATTTAAATAATTTTGTGACATTTTTGCCTAGTCTTATGAGGAAATGTCAGGCATCGATCCAATAATCGTTGAACATGAAATCACGACTTACCTTGAAGCCAAGTTGGTTTGGCAGAAGCTTCATCCGGTTAATCCTTGGAAAGCAGCAGATATTAAGGTTGAAGTAGAGAAACTACTCAAAGTTGATTTCATCTACCCTGTCCAATTGAATGAATGGGTGTCGAATCCCGTTCCAGTCAACAAAAAGCAGGGTATGATTCGCATATGTAAAGACTTTCATGATTTTAACAAGGCATGTCCAAAGGATAATTTCCCCACCCCATTTATTGACCAGATTGTC
Source organism: Picea glauca (assembly GCA_000966675.3). NCBI lineage: Eukaryota > Viridiplantae > Streptophyta > Pinopsida > Pinales > Pinaceae > Picea > Picea glauca. The sequence goes on from JZKD02S2120260.1 coordinate 777,236, forward strand.
AATGAATGTATAGGCTGCGAGGTATTTTATTTCATGGATGGTTTCTCAGGATACAATCAAATACAGATCAAACCCTAGGACCAACATAAAACATCTTTTATTTGTTCATGGGGTACATTTTCTTATAAAAATATGCCTTTTGGCCTTAAGAATGCTGGAGCCACTTTTCAGCGGGCCATGTCTTTTGATTTCCATGATCTCAACCACCTATTCGAGGCTTATCTCAATGATTTAGCATCATGATCTCGCAAGAGAGTTGATCATCCCACACACCTCCGACTTATCTTTGAGCAATGTTGCTACTATCGGATTCGATTGAATCCAAAAAAATGTAGTTTTTGCATGACATCGAGTTGTCGAATAGATTTCATAGTTTCTACAACAGGGATCCTGGTCAATCCTTTAAAGGTTGAGGCGATAGTTTAGTTGTCGGCCCTGTGCACAGTCCCTCGGCTTCAGAGTTTACAAGGAAAAGAGAAAATTTTATGGAGTTTCATCGCAAACTATGTCAATATCACAAAAGGGTTCATACGTTTACTAAATAAGCATGTTCTTTTCCATTGGGATGAATCCTCTCAGTGCTCTTTCGAAGCATTGAAATGTGCCCTCATGTCTTCCCCCCTACTTTCGGCCACCCAATTATGATAAAGATTTCTTATTGTATTTGGCCGCTGCAGAGTCGACCATCGACATGGTCTTGGTTCAAGAGGATGATTTTATTGAAGAGAACATGATATATTACCTAAGCCGAGGCCTAGTTGGACCATAACTCAACTACTCCCATGTTGAGAAACTTGTGTTGGCAGCAGTTCATGTTGTCCAACAGTTCCATCACTACATCTTGTTTCGCAAGACCACCATCATTGCCATTGTGAATCCATTCCAATATGTGTTGACACGACACGTAATCGACAAAAATATCAGTAGATGGATAGTTATCCTCTAGGAATTTGACTTGGATTTTGTTTCAGCGAAATCCAAAAAGTCGTTGGTCTTTGCAGAACTCATCTCGGAACTTTCGGTCGAGTCAGGTGATGTTATACCCAAAGAGTCTCCTATTAAAGAAGATATGTTTTTTATTTCATCTTTGGATTCCTGGTATGGATATATACTAGTCTATATCCAGACTTTGAAGTGCCCCACTTCTGCTTTTCGTGATGAGTGTCGACGTATACGTCATCAGGAAAAAAACTATCTTATTCTCAAAGACACTTTGTATCGTCGAGGTATAGATTGCATCCTTCGTTGATGTCTCACCCATGAAAAAGCAAAACTCATGCTTAACAACTACCACACTAGAGCATGTGGTGGTCATTTGTCTGGGTTGGCAACAACCCAAAATATTCTATGAGCCGATTACTATTGGCCGACATTAATCAAAGATTGTGTTGAATCGGTCAAGAAGTTCCACCCGTGTCAGATCTTCTCACAGAAGATGAGGGCACATCCTTCTCCCATATTTCCCGTCATCACAGTTAGCCCCTTCACCAAGTGGGGGATTGATTATACTACATTACACCCCCCCATATAGGGGGCACCATTATATCATCGTAGCAGTAGACTACTTTACCAAGTGGGTCGAAGTTATGCTGACATTCAAGGATGATGGAGAGACAACAACTCTCTTCTTATTTAATCAGATAATAGCAAGGTTCAGCGTCCCAAAGGAGATTGTCACTGACCATGGCAGTCACTTTTAGAAAAAAATGATTTATGAATTAACATCAAATATTGGATTGAGGAAAGAACACTCATCACCTTATTACCCACAAGTGAATAGTCAAGTGGAATATGTGAATAAGTCGCTCAAGACCATTCTACAACAAACAATCAATTCTTCCAAGTCAAATTGGAATTTGATGTTATACTCAACATTGTGGGCCTACCAAACATCTGTAAAGACTTCCACTAGTTTCTCACCTTTTCAACTTGTTTACAGGTTGGAAGCAGTCTTTCCTATAGAATGTTAGATCCCATCTCTTAAGTTGGCAGTACAGTTATTTCCAGACACTTCACCGCTTGAGGAATGCTTACTATATATCGAGAAGCTCGATGAGAAAATATGTGATGCAACCTTGGCTAATGAGGCTCACGAGCAAAGATTCAAGTGTCAGTATGATCAGTTCATTCATCCTTGGATTTTCTTCGAAGGTGACCTTGTCCTGGTCTATGACCAAGATAAGGATCCCCTAGGGGTAGGCAAGTTCAAACCCATGTGGTTCGGATCGATCATCATGAAAGAAGTTTTAAAGAAGGGAACTTAATGTCTAGTTGAATTTGAAGGGAAAGCTTTAGCGGAGCCTAGAAATGGGCTCTACCTCAAGAAGTATTACTCGTAGGTGGGTCGCCTTGGGTGACTTCTTGTACATATGTATAGTTCTTATACATTTTTAGTTTTTGTCTTTTTAGTCTTATAGATGTGTCATTTTGATGTCATATTTTCACTGTGGCAAATGTCAAGTGAATCAGGATGTTCGTTGGATTTGCGGACGGTGCTAGCTGACACACTCATAGGTTTGCTTTTGCAGCTTCGGTGATTTTCACACCTCAAGGCCAGTTGTTATCTTTTGGAGGTATTTGTTTAGGTGATGGCACAAATAATGTCATCGAATACAATGCAGTAATAGAGTTTCTTTGTGACGCCTTGTCACATGGTATCTCTTACCTCCGGGTCTACCTAGATGCACAATTGGTTGTGTCCCAGTTAAATGGGGTTTATCGCGTTTACGATCGTACTCTACATCGACGATTTCTTAGGGTACGTCTCTTAGAATGTTGTTTTGATTACATTACGTATATCCATGTTCCTAGGAGATTGAATCAAATGACAGATACTCTAGCTAATCAAGTATTAGATTGGCATATTGCACACATGTA
>JZKD02S2120260.1:780162-802311 GCA_000966675.3 Picea glauca
TATATATATATATATATATAAAGTATCAGAGTACATAGGTGGGTGCAAGCACCTCAAAAAATAGAGAGTCCGGTATATAACGCGAGGCTTATGCCCTCAAAAATATACAAAGAGTGCCCCTGACACAAAAATGGTCCAACCTAAGCTAAGCACGAGGTTGGTTGGCCCTGCCATAGTGGACTACAGTGTTTTCCAAACGCTGAAATAGCTGGACCCAGGTCTGTGGCACCCCAACAACATGAGGCTGCATAGATGGCGGGAGATTCTCGATCTCAACCATAGGAACAGTACGAGTGAGTGCAGATAAATTTCACTCCACTTGTCTCAAAAATCTCTCAGCCTCACCTGCTGGAGGTACACCTGTTGTTGTTGCTAGTTCGGTGGTTGTTGTTGCTACCTCTAGTCATGGACGACACCTACTCCGCACAAAATCAGTTGGACACACTGGTCCCACATCTGTACATAACAGATACTTAGTTTTCAGGTTCTCTAGTAAACATTAAAAATGATATATATAAAAGAAATAAAAAATTAAAAAACTTTTAAGGAAAAATGTACCTAATTCTCCTCGCTCCGCTCCGGGAGGTACAGGCATGTCAGGATGTCTGGAGAATTTGATCCCGGCATAAGGGTACTCCTCTATAGCCAGAATCTATAGATACCACCAGTCAAAAAACATATCATCAAAGACCTCGATGGTCCTCCCTGCCCCCTGTCATGGCAACAGTGTTGCCCACCTGCACAATGTTGGGAAGGAGGCCACGTGCCCCCGTATAGTCTCTGAGGGACTAAGACTGGGTACCCTCTTGAAGAAGAAAGAGAAAAGAACATCCCTGAACCCGAAGTTCTTGTTGTTTCACCCATGACACTCTCTGATTTGTCTCTTCATGCACTCTAGCATGGTTGTACTCCAATCGAGCACTCATGCATTTAAGCACTGTACCATGCAATGCATATGCGCCCGGGAGGCCTGATGTAAAGCCATAGATCCACTGAACTGCCCAATAAGTAAAAATATCACTTTCAATGATAGGTTGGTGATTTTTTGGATCAGTACTTGGGAACCCACTTTAGTTGTCCTAGCCTCACAATGTTGTTCAATCAGCTCGGAAATGTTGTGAGGCCCAAAGAAAAAAGCACGAAGGATGACTGCTTCCCCTCTCCTCGAGAGGCCAGTCAGAAAATAAATATATTCATTCATTAGAGTCAATGAATGTCCCTCGAGAATAAAAAATCCTTTGCATCTAGGTGCCAGTAATCCACCAAGGCATTCAACAGCCTGGGTTGTTCCCGCATGAGTGGACACCAAAAGAATTTCCACAAACCACATTGTTTTAATGCGGCGACAACAACGGGGTCTTCCTCGACCATTGAATCAATGTCCTCATGCTCTTTCTCTCTCCAATGGACATACATCCTACAAAATCACAAGTTCAAAGGAGAGTAAAATGATGCATTTTAAAAATTTTCATATGTTTGACGATGTACATGGGTTGTATTGAGGACATTTATGTATGTACGTAGGTAGAATTTTCACTATCCGCATGCATACGCGAGTTGTTCTTGGATAGCCTACGTACATGCAGGGCTGACCTTTTTAAAGGTGTGTGACCCTCCCAAAAACAAAAAGAAATGAAAAAAGAAAAATTGGGAATGCAAGAGGGACTAGATTGTACTTATTGGGTCCAAGCGGAAGTTTGTTTCGTCCACTGAAGCTCCTGGAATCAACTTCTATCACAAAGGGGTGTTTTTGTCTTTTTGGTCAATTCTCAATTTGCAACGGTGATAATGAGCTACCAGCGTCTATTTATAGACTTGTTTGGCTCTTTTTGTCATTTTTTGACCCCCGTTGTCATTTTTTCTGGCTTGAAAATCATGTAATGTGGTTCTTGAGTTTCTCATTGGATGTTACGATACATTTCACTTTTGGTTCGGAGAAATTTTGAGAGTTGGGGCACTTTTATGGTCCTTTGGTGAAAAGTCATTTTTTCCAACTTTGTGCATTTAAGTTAGGATTCCACCTCCACTTGTTGCACCTCATTGTCTTTTTCTCTTTACCATAGGATCGAACCCACCGAATTGCGACACGGAACCATCATTGTTGCTCTATAAGTGTCGTAATTTAGTGGTAGAGCCTACCCTCACATGGATTCCCTAGGTAGATCATGGTTTCATTTTGGTGTCCATGTCGTCGCTAATGACTATAGGCTTGGGAGTCCTTTTATTCTTGTCTTGATTATGAGTTTGAGCCTTCACGTGTCTGATATATTATCACTCTTGGCATCACCCTCGGGACTACCAAAAAAACAAACGGGTCTTCTTTTAATCCCTTTTCAGACCCTCTAAACATGAAAATATTGTCAAGCAATCTTGTTTCCCTTCACGCTCGCCAAACTAAAATTTGAAGTCACGTTTGTCCGGCGATAGTTTACCCCTTTTTCAATCCGGATGGTCAATTGTACGAACAAAGGTATACTCTAGGAACTTTGGTTCTCTAGAAGAGTATTCTCAGGTATAAGTTTAACCCTTTTTCAGGCCTGAGGAACTAAATTTATGAAAAAGGAACCCCCACGGATTCCATAGTTAAGCTCTTTTAAAAATCCCTAAAAGTGAAAATATCGTCGAGTGAACTTGTTTCTTCACACTCGTTAAACTAGTCCAGAAGAAAATCCATTATGAAGTCCATAGTTAATCTCTTTTCAGACTCCTTAAAATTGAAAAGATCATCGAGTGACCTTGTTCTTTCACACTCGTTAATTGGTTCAGAAAAACATCTGTTGGCATGAGTTTACCCCTTTTTCTGGCTTGTAGATCAAGGAGGAAAAAGGTACACCTCGGGAGATTCATCTCGCCGGGAGAGTTCTCCTCAGTAAATTTCACTTTGCCTCTACGTCTTGACACCGTGACCCATGGAGGAATTTTCCTAAGTGTCCTTTTCCTGCACATGTTTCCTTGCTCTGAGCATCAGTGTGTTCCTTGCGCTTGGAACTAGTATGTTTGCGACACTCGTTCCTCCTTTGTAACGTAACATTATTTTATTCTTTTTCAAGATTTCAAAATATTGAAAAAGACAAAAAGTCAAATATACCCCAAAAAGAGGATGGGAAAATTATTTTCTTTTTATGGTAGCACAATGAGTCGCCCTTGGAAAAAGAACATTCTTATGTTTGTTTGTCAAGATCTGGGATTTAATATGACCTTAGGGAGTTGTTCTCATAACATATATTTATGTCCTCCTCCATTTGGTCATTATTCCAAACATATGGAGAGTTTGTGTTGCCTCCTGCATCGTAAACTTATGTCAAAGTCATGATGCCTAAGTTTCATCATTCATCATGATATTGTCCAAGGGATGTTTTACCCAACTTGAGTCGGCCCTTCTGCAGTGTGTCTCTTGTTCTCATGCCTAGCTATCCCGAAAGTCCAATCAAAGTCTTTGTTCAAAATCAATGAAATTCTCTACATGATCACGAAGATCCTCTTGTTTGTTCCCCGACAAGCTGTCAAAGACCTCTGGGTAGTGAAGATGTACACTCATATTACACTCCTACCCGAGTTTAGAAGATCTTGAAGTTGTTTCTCGAGCTCTGAAGACCTCATCTCCAGCCATCAAGCATCGTTAGCTTCTTGAAGACGGATACTATCCATGTATATATTTTGATTTTTAGATGTAGATCTGCTATGTATTGTTTGCGGCTACACTTTATATAGTTATATGACATGGATATACAGTGTATTTGATTGGCAACCATGATTTATTTCATCCCGAGCATGGTTATGCCCGCCTCGGTGAGACAATTGTTATTTTGCATATGGCACCTCCCAAAATCTGGTCCCAGGCTCACTTGCTTCGTATGTTGGTAAAGATTTGTAATGTATTTCAACCATCAGATTCTCTTCTGACCTCACACATTAGGGGGCATCTATTATAACCCAAATTTGCACCAAACATCCATACCTAGCAGCAGGCCATCTTACTTACTATTTTTTCCAAGCCAATATTGAATAGCTCTTCTTAAAAACCAATTTTTTGAAGATGTACACACCCTGCACCACTATTGCCCGCATATGTATGCTAGCTGGACCATTACTACCTGCATACGTACGCTAGTTACACCATTACAGCCCGTGTATACCCACAAAAGTTGCAAAAAATAAAAATTTGCAAGGGAATACGAGCTTTTGGGTAGTTTCCTAACCAATTGACTGCCCATAGCCCGTCACCCAACCGAATAACTATATTTTTGGCATATAAAAGAAGGTGTTGGGCTCCCATTATAGAGAGAAGCATGAAAGCAATGAAACTCTACCCATTTCCTAATCCCCCCTTGCCCCAAGAATTTGCAGCCACATTGTGAGTTTGAGCCAGAATTCCCCATTCTTTCCCTTTTTCCTCATCCATAAGCCTGTGCCTATTCTCTAGAGAGAAGTGTGAGAGAAGAAGGATACGTGGAAGTAGTTGGAGCTTGGTGAAGAGGAGCCTGGGACCGGGTTCGAGGAGTAGTCGTCGATCTCGTTTTGTAAGTGACATTATGAGATTAATATAAAGAAGTACTTTTGTCGTCTTGTCATATGATGCATTTTATCTCTATGTACGATTTACATTTTGTTATGGCATCTAACCCATTAATCCATATATAGAATGCTTGTTCGCAGTTTCTTGTTTGTCTTTTGGTAAATGCAGGTCAGCCTTGGGAGGATATTTGCAGTCGAGAAACGACCAAATGCATTGGGATCGACACTAGACACGGAGTTCAAGATAAGACTACTGAATCCCTATACTTTGTACTTTATATATGAATGTGGGGTGTTGTCGGGGTAGTTGTTAAAAGTAGGAGACTTTAGACAGTTAGCTCTGCCTGCACTTTAGAACCCTAGTGTAGTCTGTAGGGGATTTTTCCCACTATAGAAATGACTCAACTGTAAGACTTAGTGAAGTCTTTGAATCTCTTCTTGTGCGATAAATCCTTGGCAGGAAAGATGGATTACCCGAGGGACTGTATAGTAGAGAAGAGGATGTTTGAGCCTGAGCCTGGAGATGATCGCAAGGAATAGGAGACTTTGATAATTCTTGTAATATATTGATTGGGATCATGATCAAAGTGAGTATGTCAAGGGGAAAATAGTGAGCCGAGTAAATGTGACATCCATATGGATGTAGATCCATGAACTACATAGATAAATATTGTGGTGATATGAAAAGTTCCTCTTGAATTATGAACAACAATAAAATATGTTTGCATAAAACTGGGATTAATATGCTTGTTGTTTGAAATTGGTGTAGGCATGTGCTAAAATCCAAGAGTGTGAGAAAGGATCGGACCAAGAAGAGGAACAACAATTGCTAAAGAAGTTGAAATATTAAGGAATGGAAGGTGTTGTTGAGATGCAAAGAACACCAAGGATGGTGTTCCTTTTAAGGGGGAAGGGATTGTACAACCCATATCTTCCCCACATGTAATTAATCACATTTAATGATTGTCATTCCATGGAAATATAAATATTATAATTGTATTAATGTTTAATTGAAAAAATACCAACCAGTTGACCGGTGGGTGTGGCCTTAAAAATATTGGCCATGATACCACTAGAGGAAAGAGAGGAGGTTCTATTAGGATAAAAGACCCAAGCCACCTTGCTGAAGTAGTGTTTTGGAAATATTTAGTTATTTCCCTTAACTCTGATTTCAAGTCCAAACCAATTAATGAGCGAGGATCGATGGTTGAGAAATCATTCAAACTCAATGAATGGAAGTATGGATGGTTTCCTGAGGTGACATAAATTTTTTAGTTAGAGGACAGGAGGAGAGATCACCATGAGTCCCTGTGATTGACTCATGGGTTTCCTTCTAACAAAAGAAAGGGAACATGCCGAGAAACTTCCTAAGGGATGCATGCAAGAGAAGCACATGAGTGCATACATCAAGGGGAAGAGAGATAGATAAGATCATATTTTTTGGTCTTAGAAGGAAGAATGGAGGAGTGGTGTGAAGGAGAGTGACCTTCACATACCAAAAATTACCCTGAGAACCCGAGAAAGAATTCCCTGGTGGTATCATGGCTTGGAATAGGGGTGGCCTGCTGTCGAAGTTACTTAGCAAGAAAAGCCTACAGTTGGGTGGAAATGAATACACCCACAGTCAGTTGGCTAGTTAATCTTTTTGTTGAATAGATAAGTATTATTGTGGTTGTGTCCATTGCATATTAACAGTAAGGATAAATTGTTTATTGTTCATGTAATGAATGTGAGTGAATGATTGAATTCATGTAGTTCATTCTTGAGTTTGCATGCCTATTATTGGATTGATTGTTCGTTTTATATGAAAATCCATGCACTTTATTGAATGTGGAAATTATGTGAATTGTAGAGGTCTTCTACATCTGAAAATATAAACATTGTGATTGGTTCTAAAGGGTAAAATACCTTGTATTGGTTGATGGATGCAATTTCATGATAATTGGACCTGAATCTATAATGAGAATGAATGGTTGTGTATTATTGTTACTTTTTTCATAGTAGTAGGTTGTTGTAATGAGTTACATGGGAAAGGTCACTGGACTACTAAGTCCAGGAATGAACCTTAACCATTGAAACCCTTGTGTTTCCCTTATCCATTAAAATGGAAGGATTGCAGGTCGTAAGATCCTTAACCACAATTTGAGGTATGGATGCCTTAGTTAGTTTAAGAGTGAAATCCAGAGTCAAGAATGCCTAGTAAAACCCCTGTGATAATCCTGAACAGATCCTGGAATGGTTAAGTCCAAGATCAGACTATTTTCCTGAAGGAGAACTTGATTTCAACTAGGATGATTTGTAGTCGTTGGATTGGTGTGGCGAGAAGATATATACCATTGATCGGATGGGGTACTCATTGGAGTGATCAAGGGCTAGATTGTAATATGACTCCGATGAGGGAAGTTATGAGTCAAAATGGCCTGTTGATTTTGTCGGAACATGGCTATGGTGAATTTTGGATCGTTGGATCCAGTTGATAGTTTATTGGTGGAAGACCGATTGAAGTTTTGGAAAGGAAATTAGAAGAGTGAGTCTAACAACATGGATTCTGAGGACCGCATATATTGCATAGGGTACCGAGGGATCACAACCATCAAATCTCATGAGGACCGCCCCTAGGAAGATAAATTTTCTACCTTATCTAGTGATTGGTTGGAACTTCTGAGACACACTACATCGGCAAGATCAACTTAACAAGGATCATTTGATCTGTCAAAGCATGTGTGATCATAGTTTCTAAATCAAAGTAGTCATTGAATTCAAAATGGAGACACTCTGATAAGGATGAGTTCTGAGAGAAAAAGGTAAATAATTGATCGTGGAATGGGAAATATTTAATAGCAATCGTTAATTAATGTTGACCCCACTAAAAATGTTAAATACCAAGACATGATAGGAGGGAAAACATCAATTGAGTAAAATATTTGATGAAATCACAGTCGTTGAACTGAGATATATGAGAGTCATTAGATCCTTAAGGAAATCTATCATACCAGTCACATCGGAGAGAATTGAGACCTTGGCAAATAAGTACTCTGACGGGAGTAATTCTAAATTATCTACAGGATGTTAAGCAAGGCTAAGAGGGAGAGTGGCATCATGATGATAAGGAGCGTGAACATGTCCATAGGATGACACATGTTAGCCTGTAATTTGTAGAGATGATCGAGTGTGATACCATGTCAATTTTAAGTCCAGGGATAGGTGCCTTAATATTGTCCCTTAGATATATAGGTTGAGAGATCTCGACCATTCATTGGAGGGGTTTTGGTCGAAGTGAGTTGTGGTCCCAGAGGAGATGGAATCTGATGGGAGGTACTCTGAGGAATGATATGGATCGTTGATTGGTGAGTGGGCATGATGTAAGGATAGTCGTCAATATTTTTTGCGTCCCACATGGTCGAGTAAGAAAAGGATAAAATAATGGATGTTAATCATTGAGTAGGTAAATACTTTGATGCGATCGGAGCCAGTTTTTGTTCAATCATGAGGATCATTAGATTCAAAAAAGGGATTTCCATAAGAGTGGGCATGTCAAAGTGGTTTGAGTCACTGGAATGGGTGAAATCTAATGGGATGGACTCCAAGAATGAATGAGGTTTGTTTTTCAAGAAGACAACAAGAATCATTCTCAGTCATAGATCTTTGTGGGCCCTACTTAAGCTAAGCTCAAGGTGAGCATGAGAGAATCATTAACCTACGGTAAATTTAGAGACTCTTGAGTAATGGGAGACATTGATTTTCGACTCCGAGGACCATCATATCCGTTAGAGTGTGCATTGATTGGAGTGTGCCAGATGGAGTGGAATGTGACTCCCATGGAAAGGAATGGATCAAGTGAATCTAAGATGTTGATTTAGAGGGCCTGATGGACTAGGAGGTAGGGGCCACATCAAAACCACGTTGGATGGAGCAAGTGATAAAGAGCCACGTGGACCTTGGTCAATGAAATCCTGAAAAAATTGAGAGGTTGTAACTTTTGATCTAGAGCTCGAAATTGAGCATGGTTACAGTTATTGGAAATTTATTGGTGAGAAGAATCCATCTACGGGGTTCATTGAGAGAAAAGAACTAAGTTGAGAAAGAGGAATTTTTGACACCCTATCAACCTAAGTAAGGATTAGAGGGTTGGATTTCTTACAGTCACTCAGACCTTTCATCAAAGAAACAAATACATTATTAAACTAGGGACTTGAAACCGGGGTATTACATTCCCCTCCCTCTTATTTTTTCATTATCCTTAGTGCATATACAAAAAAAAAATCATAATTTCAAAACTCTTCAAAAAGTTGTGGGTACTCTTCCTGCATGGCATCTTCATGCTCTCAGGTGACATCTTCAAGACCATAGCATGTCCACTAAATTTTTTTCAATTCTATGACTTGATTCCAAAGAAATTTGACTTTTTCATATAATATGTGCACTGGTGGACCTAAAATTCCCCTTTTGGATCCACCTGAATCAAATTCCAATTAATAAAATGGTTAGGATCTTATACATACTTTTTTCATAAAAGAGACATGAAATACATTATGCACATTCATGGAAGCAAGAAATGCAAGCATGCATGCAATTGGCCCTATTCTATCCAATATCTCGAATGGACCAGAGAATTTGGCAGCTAGCTTTGTACAACTTCCCAACTTTATTGAGCTCTTCTTGGGCTTCACTTTCAAAATCACATTCTCTCCCACTTTAAACTCACTAGTTTTTTTTTTATTATCTACATAACTCTTCTCTCTATCTTGTACTACCTTCAAATTCTAATTAATTCTAACCATCTGATATTCCATATCCTTGATAAATTCTATCACAAGTACTACTATGTATGTTGGGTTGTCCCACCTCACCGGAGTATTTCATTTTCCCCCATACAAAGCTTCAAATGGGCTCATCTTCAACAAATCTCGACACCCATTATTGTATGCAAACTCAACTAAATGAAAATAATATTCACACTTAGATGGCCTATCCATCACATGCATTCTCAACATGTCTTCAATTATTGGGTTGAATCTCCCTATCTATCCATATGATTGTGGATGGTATGATATACTAAAGATCAGGTTTGTATCGAATCCTTTAAATAATCCCCTCCAAAAATTTTGAAGTAAACTTTGTATCTCTATCTTAGACAATTTCCTTAGGTATTCCATGCAACCTAGCAATCTCCCTCATGTAAATTTCTGCAGTATTAGTTGTTGTATGAGTCATTTTCACGAGGATGAAATTATAAGATTTTGTCAATTTATTCACAACTACCATTATTGAATCATGTTTCCATGTTGTCGTGGGAAACTTAGTGATAAAATTGATGGTTACCACTTCCCATTTATTCTATGGAATTGAAAATGGTTGTAGCAAACCTGCTAGGTTTCCATGCTTATATTTCGCTCTCTGACATCCCATACATATAACAGTGTAATCATCAACATCCTTCTTCATTCCAGGCCAAAAATATTGGCTTCTAATTTTTTCAATTATCTTCTGGTAACTAGGATCCTCGACATATGAAACATTGTGAATTTACTTTAATACCAAGTTCCTAAGTTCTCCAAAACTAGGAACATAAACTATGTTCTTATGCATAAGTACTCCATCCTCTTTAATATCATATTCTTTGAATTTATGTTGTACATTCTCTTGTTTTAAATTCTCTTTTACCTGTAGGTAATGTTGGTCTGTAACAACAACCAAAATTCTACTCTTTAAATCTGATTGGTGCATACTAAAGGTTGTAGCATGCATGAGATGTACCCTTTTGTTGAGTGCATCAACAACTTTATTCTCCTTTCCCTTAATATGCTTTATGTCAAATTCATACTCACTTAAAAATTCCATCCATCTCGTCTTTATGGCATTCAAATCTAGTTGCTCGAAGAGATATTTCATACCACTGTAGTTTTTTCTTAATTCATATTTCTTCCCCATTAAGTAATGCCTCCACCTCTTCAAGGCATGAACTATGGAAGCAAGCTCCAGATCATGCATGGCATAGTTCCCTTCAGGTTCTTTAATATTTACAGACTCGTAACTAATTACATGTCCATATTGAGTAGGAATCTACCAAGTCCTTATTTGCATGCATCTATACAAACCACAAAATTCTCATTTGGGTTAGCAATATTTAAAATAGGTGCACTAGTAAGTAATTATTTTAAGTTAAAATTATCTTCACACTATGTTGTCCATACAAACTTAGTTCCCTTATTTTTCAAAGAAGTGATGGGATAAGTGATCTTAGAGAATCATTCTATAAACCTCATGTAGTATCTGGCTAATCCCATAAAATATATAACTTCTAAAACATTCTTTGGTGTTGGACACCCTATAATGGATTTAATATTCTCTGAATCTACTGCTATACCTTCTTCTAAAATAATGTGCCCCAAATAATGGATTTGTTTTTGGTAAAAATAACACTTTCTTAGCTTGACATACAACTGATGTTTCCTTGGTACTTGCAACACCAACCTCAAACGATGTTCATGCTCTTCCTCGGACTTAGAATAAATAAGTATGTCATCCAAAAATACAATGACAAACTTATCCAAATAATTTATGAACATGTCATTCATTAATCACATAAAGATAGTCAGTGCATTGGTCATTCTAAATGGCACCACTGCAAATTCATAATGTCCATACCCGCTTTTAAAGGTTTTCTTAATGATGTCTTCTTCCTTGATTATTTCTTGATGTTATTCAGATCTCAAGTCTATCTTTGAAAATATATTTGCTCCTCTTAGTTGATAAATAGATCATCAATTCAGGGTAGAGGGTATTTGTTCTTCATAGTGGCTTTATTCAGTTGTCTAAAGTCAATACAGAACCTCAATGTTCCATCCTTTTTTTTCACAAAGAGTATTGGTCCTCCCTAAGGTGAAACACTTGGGCATATGTCCTCTTTCTTCAACAATTCTTCCAGTTGTATTTGCAATTCTTTTAATTCTAGTGTACTAATTCTTTGATATTGGGGAAGCTCTTAGTACTAATTCTAATACTAGGGTATCTCCTTGTACTAATTCAATAGAGAAATATATCTCCCTCTTCGATGGAAATCCGGGAATTTCTTGGAATACATCTTCAAATTCTTGCAATATTGAAAAATATTTGAGGCTTGGTCCTTTTGTCTTTTCTGGTTCTTCTACATGAGATACATACAATTGACAACCCTTCCTAAAACATATCTTCAGTTGTAAGACTGAAATCTCCCTTAGGGAAATGGGTCTCAGGATTCCTTTCACAATGCTCTGTTTTCCTTCTTCATCAAAGCATGTAAATGTCTTTTCATGAAAATATAGGACAACATGATGCTTGTCTAACCAATCTATTCCGATTAGGATATCATAATATCCTAATGGTATGAGATTCATATCAGCAACTGCATTTACTCCATTCAAATTTATTGGATAACCTTTGACTATCTCATTGATCTTTCTTTTGGTTCCAATGGCTAGTTGAACCAAACTTGATTTTTCAAGCTTACTTTTCTCCAAATGTAATCTGTCCACTATTTTAGGATCAATGTAACAATGAATTTCCCCTAATTCAATTAAAATAGAAACATGTTGATTAATGATATTCCCTTCCACTTCAATCATATGGGATTGGTATTTTGCTTCTCGATCTTCTAAGGATGCATATATTCTTGGAATAATTATTTCCATGTCTTTTACTGTAGAGGCTTCTTGGATTTTGTGCATGGTATTTATTTTATCCCTTCTATGAGGTAAATCCTTTACATGCAGTCTTCTTTGCATTCCCAAAATTGGATTGGTGGTCTTTCCCTTTTTCCCAAGGATTCTTCTCTCTTGGATTCATTCTTATCCAACTAATCTTGCTGAACTTTATTAGGGTTGTTTCTATTGAAAGGAGGTTCGAATTCTTTTTCTTCTCTAATCAAACTTCTCCTTCTTATTATCCTTCCAATAATTTTTCAAATATTCTCTACCCTTGCCTTGTTCATACGGGTACTTATCCTTTCTAATCATTTCTATCAAAGTTCTAGGCTCATCATATTGAATCTTTTCTTTATAAAATGATGGAATTCCACTCAAAAATATATATGTATTTACCTTCTCATCATTGATAAATCCCACATACTTCAGAAATCCCAAGAATTTATTTTCATATTGGTCATGCTCCCCAACCTGAGTTTAAATAGCGCTTGCATCTTATTTTCATAGTAGTATTCTGGAAGATATTCCTTCTGAAAATACCTCTTGAACTACTTCCAAGTGATCTTGCTCTCATTGATGTGTTCAACTTGCTTCAATTGATTCCACCACATGGAATATTTTCCATGCAAATGGTAAGTGCCAATTTTAGCTTCTATATTGGAGGAATAGTTTTTTAGCTGAAAATACTTCATGTTTCCAAGAAACCAGGCTTCAACAACATATTTTCTTTCTCTTTCACCATAAAAATATGGTGGCTTAAGCTTCATGATCTCTCCTTGAAAACCATCCCACTCATATCTTCTTCTTTGATGTATGACGGGAGACACTGTTGTACTTCTACTTGAATCCCCAAATGCATAATACTTCCTAGATGAGTAAGGAGGTGAGTGATGTCTATGAGTTACACTGACCCTTCTTGAATGATTGGATCTTCTGTAGTTATCTGTTCTTTCATGTTGTCTCCCTTCTTCCCCCTGTCTTGAACTTGATACATTCCTTGCTTTCTTATGCAACTAATTCAAGCTTTACATAATTTCAACATTTATTTGGTTATGTTCTTTCATCATCTTCTCATTATCTGATTTGTAACTCTTCACATATATTCTCAAACTTCTCACAACCTCTATTAATGTTTTTGGTTCCACTCTACTCCTGTGACCATTAGATTATGTCTCAGCATTGATATTCTGACCTTTGGATTCACTTTCATGATTTAAAGCTTCCTCACCTTCCTCCATTTCTCAAATATTCATTCTTATCTTGAACTGGTATGTTTATACCCTTAATTCTGCAATAAAGTGTGTATGAAAAATAATTCACCAATCATATATATATATATATGTGTGTGTGTGTGTGTGTGTGTGTGTGTGTGTGTGTGTGTGTGTGTGTGTGTGTGTGTTCTTAAGGTCACCAGTCATATTCTTCCCAATTGACTAAAATATCTACTACTCGAAACAATTTTCTAGGTGCATAAATTGATTCCTTTCTCCAAGAGCTTTCCAAAAACTATTTGTTTACTCAAATCTAAGCTCATAGAAAAAGGTCATGCCCTTCTAAAATTTCTAGCAATTTCCCCTTCTATAGAGGTCTCTCAAGATGACATGGAATCCATGTGGACCCCTCCACTTGTGTTGGAATGTTAGATGAAACAACGTTGACATGGCACCCAGCATGGCCACCATCCCACCGACCCACAGGGACATTGGGATGTCAACACCGCAACATGCTTGGAAACTTTTTGGGTGTCTGGTATGGGCCCACTGGGCAAAACTTCCAAACATTCCCACAATCTGACGTTGATCCTCTCTAGCCACTAGGCCACCATGCCACCAAGATTTCAACTAAGGATGGGGCTTGGAAACGTATAGGGGTTCATAGGTTTGATATGGGCCCACTAGCCCATAAGGGCACCATCCCACCAACCCACCGAGATATCGACTCCCCGCACATGAAACCACTTATATTTTCTAATATTTGATATCTGGGGCACTGACTCACTGGTCAAAATTTTACATTAAGTGTGGGCTCTGTATGGTTCTATGACTTTTTTGTGCTTCACACACAAATATGAAGGATTTCATTTTTCTTATAAATCGTTCAATCAAGATTTTCCCCATGCATGTGGGATAAAATAAATAACATCCATCGTTGATCTACGATGGGGATCCACATGTGGAATAGATACACAAATCATGTGTGTTGTCTCTTCGAAAGGAAGACCGGTCGGTTATGTTTCCAAAATCTCGAATGGGAAGAGATTGTCGGGGTTTTGGGGCCATGGAGGACCTCTTAAACACAACTTCAATGGATATCTTGACATTTTTAAACCCCAACCTTCTCACCCCGATGCTTTCCATAGAAATTTAATTAATTTTACTTCAATAACTTTTGTCTTGTCATGTAGCAAGCGCCTTGAAGGTCTGGTGTTGTAAAACAACAACTCTAATACCAATCTATCACGTGACCCAACCACCACCACAAGTCGAGCACGCCTACTACCACCAGAATGCCCTCCAATACACTATGATACAAATATATTACATAACTAGCCACCAAGGTTGAGTCATGCTACCTCAAGAACCTCTTCTTGAACTGATTTTGAATATCTGATACCAACGACTAAATAAATAAGCATGAAATAACACATGCAGTTATCAATATTCATGTTAAACTATAAAAGAAATAAAAATATGTCATGCACAACAATAACCAACAAGAAGGGACATTATTAATGCATATATCAGAGATAATAATCAATGCATAGTGTAAATAATTATGTATACGCAGAGAAACACCATGAAAAAAAACACTTGTCTTTAAAAAAAACAATCACCAATTAGCAGAAAACCAAGGACGTTCCACCCAACATTAGATGATGTTTTTCCAAGTCTCAAAATCAGTTCACCCTCAATCCAGGACTATGAATCCAAAAGGACGGGTTCCGGGATGAAACTCATCTTCCCAAACCAGTCAACAATAATATCTCAAAGGTTTCTCAACACGCAACAATCCAAAGTTCACTGGCTCTCTTCTCCCACCCTACAAAACCCAAGAAAATAAACCCCCTTCTTTGTCATGCAGTCCCTCAAGATGTACACCTCCTTCCAAGGATCCAGTGCATCTAGTCAAGTATCTCATTGTTGGAACTTTCCAGGAATCACCGTTATGACAAGGTTTATCAAAATGCCAATGCATCCGGGCACTAGGGAATTCATTCATTGTTGGGTAAACATTGGTTACTTACAACCAAAAACCATGGCTCTTGTCTTTCCCTTCATTAATTTCCCATGCCCATACTAAGAGAAAGAATGAATGAGTGATTAACCCCCAAGACAATCAAGAACAAGGATTTTGTATCAAAGGCACTCCAAGGCCAACATGGTCTCTCCAAGAGACTCATGTGCCCCTTCATATGTCCCCCAACACAACATGGGTGATAATTAATTAAAACAAATCATAAAGGTTTAGTCCCTTGGTTTCCCCCTCCCTTGTGGAATCATATCCCCCTATAACTAGTGTCATTTTCCATCCTATATCCAGTGATGTACTTTTTATTATTATAATGTTCAAAGCATTACATTTCCTAAGCACTCTGGCTAGTTTCATTCTTATAGGCACTTAGGAATTTCATTAAATAAACAAATACGTTGTTAAATTGGGGACTCAAAACCGAGGTATTATAGGTAAGGAGGCTTTGTGATAGGTTTTGTTCCTATTTTAATTTCAACTATGATCTACAACTCTCTCTTAGGTAGTAGTCTAGGTAATTCCTTTGGAAACACATTTGAGAATTTTGATAAATGTTCTATACTTATTGTATCCTCCTTCTTGTTCAAATTTCTTACGAAATATAATTTACATCATTTTCTCATACTTTTCTTTAATTGTAACGTTGAAATGAGTCTTAACTACACTCCTCTATTCATCCCTACTAATTTGATTGTGTATCTTATATCGTCTATAAAATAGATCTTCTTATTCTTACAATCTAATAATACTTCATGACTCTCTAACCATTCCGTTCCTATTACTATATCATAAGATTCAAAAAGAGTTGAATACAATGATACTCGGGTTAAGCCTACACCTAAATCAATTTCACAATCCTTAACTAAATGCCCTACTTCTTGCTTAATTATGGAAGCCATCTCTACTTGATTGACATCTTCTTGATTTATTTCCATCATCTTTGATTTTAACAATGCATTATGAGAAATTAAACTTTTTGTTTCTCCTGGATCTAGTAATATTGAAAAATTAATATCATTAATCTTACCTAATGTCTCCAATAAAATGGATTGATGCTCATCTTAGATGTTATTCGCTATTGCATGTATCATGCGAGCTTTACCCATATCACCCATTGTAGTATGACTCTATGCCCAACTAACTCAACTTTGTGCATGTGGATAATCTCTTTGAAAATGTATCCCTCCACATGTCGATCACCCCCTCTTAGGAGGTTGGATATGACTTCCCAAATGGGAAAAGTAGGTCTACTCATCAACTGTGTCAGTCTAGTCTTTTGTATCAATAGATGATATGGTGGTCTCTAGTTACATGTTTCCTATCTCTGGGTATCCATCATCGACACCCTTGGCACATCCCTATGACTTGTTACAAATCTTTGTGTACTAGATAGGTGTGATACTTGTCTCTATCCCTCTAAAATAGAAGGTCTCAATGATCTAAATCGACCATTGTCGGTAATTTCCTCCTCATCTAGTATGGCCCTCTAAACTACCTCATGCAAAGTAAAGGGAATTAATATCCTAACCTTAGATCTGATGTTATAGTTCATCCCATATACAAATTTGTTAACCCCCAAATTTTTTTTGTTCAGAACCAGTGCATACCTCAACAATTCTATAAATCTAGCTACATATTCAAGTACTAGCCTACTATTATACCTTAATGATTTAAACTCATTTAGCTATTTTCAATAAATTCATCTAAGAAGTGGTGTTATCTGAAACACTCCTAAAATAGTTCTCATGAAAATTTAGACATGTCCATCCCTAACTAGGGTAATAGGGTCTTCCACCAAAGCAAAACACTTCCCTTTAGCTATAATATACCCATATGCACCTTTATAATAGAGATGTAGTCCCTCAAAGAAAAACACCTTTCCATATTTTCCAACTAGGATTCAACCACATGTCCATCAGTAGAACCCCAAAACTTTGAAAATTTAACTTTTTCTATCTATGTATTGTGTGATCCTTTGGCATGCATAAACACTCCTCCCTCTTCCTTTCCCAATCTAATCTATAAAATTCCATGGATATTCTAGTGGAACGGATCATCGCAACATATTAATAAATAAAACTAAAATCTACACTATGAAGGTTAAATTCCTTTATATTCTAGAATATTTAGTTACTGATTTTTTTCTTATAAATGAAATAGATAAAATGCGAAAAATAGAGAATACTAAAATACAATCACACACCATCCACAAAATAACACAAATATTTTCTCTAGGAAACCCTTACGGGAGAAAACCCAGCTAGAAGGTGAGGTTGTTCTGCTCTCTTTTCTATGGTATAGAAATAATGCAAGTACAAAGGAGAAGGCACTCTGTATGGAGTTACCTGAGACCTATGTTATGTTAGGATACTACAAAACATTAACCCCCTCTATTATTATCTCTAATTTTCGACTCCTAGTTGTTTTTCTCTACTATGGAACAAAATACAATAATATAGAATGGGACCCCCTCTCCTCCTAGTGGCCCAGTATTTAACATAGCCTGATAGCCATCTAGGGGTATCATTTTGACTTCCCCGACCCGCTATTTTTATAGGATTTTGGACCCCCTAGAATTGTCTTGAAATTACATATGTGGATATCCCCATATGCGTGAGTAATGGGGGATGACGTGGCATCCTATCATACCATGGTGGTCAACATAGTAGGTCAACTTGCGATATGCATAACTTTTACATACAGACTCCAATTGGGGTGATTCTCACACCATTGGAAATATCTCGGTGTGTAGAACCCTTTTAGGACCTTCCAATTGTTTTTTCATAAAAAACTAACATTTGATTCCTAAAAATGGATTTGAACGGTTTTGAACCCCAATTTTCCAAACTGGTACCTACTATTAAAATAACCCTGCAAGTCAATTCCTCCATTTTTTCCACTCTTAAAGCATCGAGATAGATGAAAAATAATATAATGATCTAATCCATATAATAGCTCCCCATTTAGGGAGGCTTTTGGTCCCTAAAATATTTATTGAATGAGGTGAAGAAGCTTTTCCTCTACCTTCTCCCTGGAGTACCACTTTGCTTTTCCTGAAAGTTGTCCATTCAACCCAATATGCCAAAGGTCATGATTCCCTTGTATTGTAGTTATGGACCTCTTTTGCAAAACTATGTCCTCTTCTAACTCTTCTTAAGAATATGGTGTTATGCCCTCTATGGAGGGTAGGACCTTCTCCTCCTCTTGATCCATCAAGGAAGGCTCATAGGGTTTCATATTCTCCACATTCATTACTCAGTAAATGCACATGTATGGGGGTAGATTGAGTCTATAGGTGCTATCTCCCACTTTTTCTAATACATCAAAATGACCATACCGCAGAGCCTCAATATTCTCTACAGGACCCTGTACACTACTTTCCTTATTCATTTGCAATCATAGTTTGTCTCCCTCTCTAAATGTTATCTCTATTTTGTGTTGGTCATGTCTACCATTGTACTTTTTCTATGACTTCTTAAAAGTATCATGTACTTGCAAATAGATCTGTTTGATCTTCTCAAAGCAAATTCTTCTTTTAATGCATCTCTTGTGAGGTCCTCTCTCACTCCTCTTTGTTGACCATTTACAAAATCTAAGCGTGAAGGTGGAAAATATAAAAAGCAAGTTTGAAAAGGTGACTTACCAGTATAATTGTGGACTGCTCTATTACAAGAGTGTTGTATATATATCATATTTTCATCCCAGGTATTTGGATGCTTCTAATTGTAACCCATTGAAATTTTCACCAAAGTCTTGTTGACTACTTTTGTTTTCCCATATGTCTGTGGATTGAATTTTGTAGATCTATTGAGCTTAGTGTCCATATTCTCCCACAATGTATTCTAGAAGGAATTGACAAATATGGTGTTCTTGTCTAAGATGATGCTCCTTGGTATCCCAAAGTGCACCCAGACCTCCTCAAAGAATAAGTTTGTTTCTTTCTGTCCCTTAATGGTATTTTTACGAGGCATGAGAATGCACATTTTTCTGAACCTGTCAAATGCCACAAATAAACAGTCATGTCCCTTCCACATGGTTGGTAAATCACCCAAAAAAATCCATGGAAATACTTTCCCAAGGTCTAGTGGGTGTCGTTAAAGGATGGTATAGACCTTGTTTTATGTTACTGGGCTTGTTGGTAAAACAAAGTATACATCATCTAATATACCATGCTACAACTTCTTGCATTCTAGTCCAGTACACATACCTCTATAAGTTAGAAACTATATTCTCAACACCAAAATGTCATTTGACTTTGGAGGTGTGAGCCTCTCTGATAAGCTACAATCATTCACCTTTAGGAACACAAAGCTTGTCGATCTTGTAGAGTAGACCATTATGGAAATGATAGTCATCCCTATTGTCACCTTGTTTTATATGAATTTAACCACGAATTTGTTAAAACACTTCCTTTAAGTGCTCATATTCTATGTATGCCTCTCTATATGCATCATGGGTAAAAGGATCCATGTGCATCAGAGTTACCAAATTTGTAATTTTGGATGTGGGTGGTCGTGAAAGCATTCTTTCCAAATTGTTTGTGCCACTCTTATTATACTTTATGACCAAATGAAACTATTGTAAGAACCCCATCCATTTATAGTGTCTAGTTTGTTGTAATTTAATATGGGCCCGCAATACTAGACTGGATGGTGATCTATGTGGATGATGGTCTCCTTTCCCATCAAATAGTGCTTCCACTTTTTGACAGCTTCTACCAAGTCATAAAGCTCATTTCCATAGGTAGGGTAGTTGAGGATCACCCATGAAATAATTTATAATGATAGAAAATAATCCTTCCTCCCTTCATTAGGAATTATTACATGGCATAACCACTTGCCTCTGTCCCCACTTCGAAGGGATTCTATAATTTTGGTATCACAAGCACTAGTTGTTGATTAAGGTTGGTTGTCATTGATGTCAACCCTTAAAGAAAGCCCCGTAGCAAAAAGGATAGGTAATGGACCCAAGATTGTTTGATGTAAAGATGACTCATTATTGTCTTATCATGATTGATAATAAGTAGAAATGGATGAAATCCAAAGTGGTCCCCTTATGGTGAAATCCCTCACTGGAAGATGCTTTGCGGATTGAGTTATCCTAGAAGTATGGTTAGAGAACCCATGATTATTTATGGAATAATGAGATGAACTCCAATGAATTTGTCAGTGAAACTATCCTAGATGGATAGTTATTGTCATGCCATTTTTGGTGGTATGTAGAACGTCACATAAATCCTCACGATTAATCCATAACTATCCTAGATGGATAGTTATGGCCATGCGAAGTTGGAGAACCCAGGTTTGGGTAATGGACCCAAGTTTGTTTGATGGATAATGGTATGAGTTTTGATATATTTTCAGGTAATACTATTCCATATGGATAGTAAATTTCATTCAATTTCTAGTGGTATGTGTAACATCACATAAATCCTCACGGTTTGAGAGTTGTGGCCTTACGAAGTTGGAGGGCCCTCATATGTGATCAAGAAGCCCCAAAAGGTCAAAGCAGTCAAAGTGGTTTAAGAGTTTTTAAAGGTAAATAATAAAGTGAAGTGATGAGTGCACTATAATTCAAAGTGAATACAAAATCAATTATTTAAATAATAAATTTAATGGAGAAATTAGAAGTGGGTTAACCCTAAAATAAGGAAAGTGGGCAAAGTGACCTAGAAGATGTTTTTAAGGAAGCTACTTGGAGAGTATAAATAAGAGGCAAGGCTCTCTTATTTAAATTACACTTGAGAATATTGAATACCTATAGGTATCTGAGGTAACCAAATGATATCTAAGCCGAATTTCTAAGGAAAGTGAAGAAAATAAGGCCATAATTAAAGGAAGGATAAATTCTTTTAATGATGTTTTCTAAGGTATGTTTTTTTTAGGTCATCTCACCATTTTCGCAATAAAATTTTTTCTAGAATGATTCAGACCTTGAAATTTTTATTCCATTGAGGAAACATATCCAAGTATCTTTGGTAAAAAATTAATATTGTAGGTCATTTTATTTTTGGAGTTACACTTCGTGGAAAATAGGGTTTGTGGCTAGCCCTGAAACTAGTCAAAAACACGTGTTTCGCGTAAAAACGTCATAACTTCTTCATACCAGATCCAAATTCAGTGAGAAAAAATGAGTTGGTTATATTACAGTCGATAGTATTCTGTGTAACATTTTCAAATCGATTCAACAAACATTTTTTGTGGGGCACGCTCTACAAGGTCGCTCTCTAGAATAAGCCAAAATTTAGCAAGGTATGCCATTTTTTCTATAACTCATTTTCTGAGAGGTTCCAAGTAGTGAAACCGGGAGGAATTACACAAAAAACATTGAATAACATTGTATATCAGTTTCATATCTTTATTCATTACAGGTACACAGTTATCATCATTTCAAGTTAGGGTTGTTGACTAATCCAAAAACTAGTCATGTGAGAAGTTTGATGAAGATACTAGTCTCTTGTTGTCAAAGTTAAGGAAGGTTTGTAGGTATGTGATCATATAAACCAGGTCTATTATAGAGTTGTTGGGACCACATATTGTACCTTTTTGCCCATACTTTTTGCCATTATTATACCCTTCATCACCTGTTTTTAGACTCATATTATCACTTCATCTGATCACTCCAAGGTATACAACGTCCTTTCTCATCACTATATGTTTAATTTGTTTTGCATAATACTTTACATTACTTTTTGACCTAACCA
>JZKD02S2120260.1:809229-886563 GCA_000966675.3 Picea glauca
TCTCAGTAATCCAACACTAGTGCTTGAATGATATTTCTTTTTAGCTCATAAAAGGCCTTCTATTGATTCTCCCCCCACTAGAAACTATTACTACCCACTATTATTTCATAGAGTGGTGTAGCTACTGTTGAAAATGAAGTTGTGAACTTTCGCAAGTATTGTGTTTCCCCAACAAAGATCCTAAATTATGTGAAATGTGTAGGAATTTTCAATTGTATGATGGCCTCCATCTTGGCGAGATATATCTTGAACTCACCTACACTGATCACATACCCAATGTACACCAAATACTACTGAGAAAACTTGCATTTCTTGAGAATGTTCAATAGTTGGTGCTTCTCCAGGGTCTCTGACGCCTACATAAGATGTGAGATGTGCTCCTCTCAGGTAGCACTATAAACCAGTATATCATCCAAATAGACAATAAAAAATGAATCTAAATAAGGGCATGGAACACCATTCATTAGTATCGTAAATGTAGTTGGTGCATTTCATAAACTAAATGGCATAACCAACCACTCATACAAAACTTGCCTTGTCTTGAAGGTAGTATTCTAGGCATCTTCTTCTATGACCCATACCTAGCGATATCCTAATTTCAAATCCAACTTAGTGAATTACTTGGCATGTTGTATCTAGTCCAATAGATCATCAATCCAGGATAGAGGGTACCGATTCTTCAATGTAATCTTGTTTGATTCCCTATAATCGATACACATTCTCCAAGTTTCATCCTTCTTGGGCACAATTATGATGGGTGACCCACAAGGTGAGGCACGTGGTTGAATCACACCTTGATACAACAGCTATTGCAACTACTTCTTTACTTCATTTTCTTCCATAATAGACTGTCTATACATCCAAATATTCAGCAAGGGGGTGTCTGGAAATAATTTGATTTTGTGCTCCACTTCCCTCTTAGGTGGTATCCCTTTAGGCTCTTGGAAAACTCCCATGTATTCCTTTAGAAAATCCTCCAATTAATTATTCTTCTCCTTAGTACACCCTTCCAAGGATGTCCTTATTTTTAACGACTCTTCACCGGACCAATTTTCCCTTAGGAAAAGTAAAACATATTTCATGCTAGAACTGATCAATTTCTTAGCTTGATTGACACTTACCATTGAAATTTTTTACTTGTCTTTGTGTGCATTGATGATGAAGGATTTCTCACCCTTGATGAGGTGGTACTAGTTAGATATTTGCATGAATATAGCATCCATCATATACATGTAGGGATTCCAAACACTACTATGCATACATCTAGTGGTGCTACATCCAATTCTACTTCATTTATAAAATCAACACTTACAACAAATTTAATCTTACACTGCTTTGTTACCTTGATCTCTGCATCTTTGTTTACCCAACCCAATCGATAGGGGCTAGGATGATAGTGAACCTCCAATCCAAGCTTGTAGACTAGATCCATTTCTATGACATTATCATGTGAACCAAAGTAAAACAGAGCATCTATCTTGGTATTCTTGACCTGAATCTTGGTGTGGAAAAGCTTGGTCATCTCCTTCTCTTCCTAGTGATGAAGGCTACTCAAATTCACCTCCTTTTGCACATATGTGTAGATAATATTTTCATCCACATCAAAGATACTTTCAACATAATTGCTCAAATTTGTGTCTCTAAGGTTCTTTCTCTTTCCATGCTTCTTGCATTTCTTTGGGTTCATCTCTGGATGTAGTTTCCATCACTTTTCCTCAGTTTGGTCGTCAATGTTGCAATGATTGCAATGGTTGTTGGGGTATTTTCACTGATGTGTAGTGGTTTTTGTCTTCTTATCTTTTCCCCCTTTCCACTTATTCTTCACCTCCTTGGAATCTTCCTGGTGCTCTTTCTACTTGGAACTTCTTGGATTCCCTTTCTTGTTGCCTATGTTTTATAGATATTTTGTCTATACACATACCTCATCCATTTTCATTGGATTGAAAATCATCACTTACTTTCACAGATTACTATGTAGACCTCCCATATACTTGAGAAGTACATTTGGGTTCTTGGAAGAGATACCCATCATGATGGCCATCTTACTGAACTTGATGGTGTACTTATGTACACTCTACCCCTACCTTTTCCTGAAGTAATGCCAACGAATCCAGTGTTCATCTACATACCTAATAGGATAGAACTAGGACTTAATGATGGTTTTGAAATCCTCCCACTTAGTTTCACCCTCCAACCTAAGCATCTTTATGTGACTTTCCCACCAGCTTAAAGCATGGCCCTATAACTTCAGTCTGGAAAATGATATCTTTTGCTCCTCATCTATATGGTGAACACTAAAATAAACTTCTATTTGTTGCAACCAATGATTCAATTTTAATGCATCAATATCACCTTGGTATGGATTTATGTCCACTTTTGATTTCATCTTGAATAGGGGCTGTGAAGAGTTTATGGCACTAGAACTCAGCTGCTATTTTTTAGGTTCTTTCCGCGACTCCTTTTTTGGGTCCTAATTATCTCTCGATTTCCCATTTGATCTGATCTTTGAGTTCAAGACTCCAACTTCTTCGAAGAATTTGAGCTTGCTTTCCAAATCCACCATGAGGAGGGACATATTGTGAGATATGACAACGAATTGCTCATCCAGCCTTGCAAATATCTCCTTTTCTAGATCTCAAGGGTTGTTATGAGCAGACTCATCAACCATGGCTAGGGTTCTATGAATTTCTTCTTAAACCCATTTCTAGACCCCTACAACTTTCTACAAATACCCCAAGAAAACCTGCTCTAATACCAATATGATCCGTAAATGTTCATGGATATTCCACTTGATAGTTTGTCACAATAGATCCAATAAATAAAATTAAAATCTACACTATGAAGGTTAAATTCCTTTAAATTCCAGAATCTTTATTTACTAGTAATTTGCTTATGCATGAAATAGATAAAATGTATAAAATAGAAAATAGTAAAATAGAATCACACACCATCCACAAAATAACACAAATATTTTCTCTAGGAAACCCTTATGGGAGAAAACCCATCTAGAAGGTGAGGTTGCTCTGCTCTCTTTTCTCCCATATGGAAATAATGCAAGTACAAAGGAGAAGGCACTATGTATGAAGTTGCATAATACTTGTGGCTTGTTAGGATGCTAATTAACATTAACCCCCTATGTTATGCTCTCTAATTTCCAACTCCCATTTGTTCTTCTCTACTATGGAACAAATACATTAACATAGAATGGGACCCCCTCCCCTCCTAGCGGCATGGTAGTTAACATATCTCGACAACCATCTCTGGGTAGGGTTTTAACTTCCTCAACCATCAATTATGATAGGTTTTTAGACCTTCTAGAATCTTCTTGAAATTCCATACGTGACTATTCCCATATGCATGAGTAATGGGGGTTGATGTGGCATCATTTCATACCATGGTGGTCAACACAGTAGGTCAACTTGTGAGAGGCATAAATTTTGCATACGGACTCTGATTAGGGTGATTCTCACACCGTTGCAAAAGGTCTTGATGTGTAGAATGCTTTTTGAATCGTCCAATTGTTTTTGCACCAAAAATTGACATTTGATTCCTCAAAATGGCTCCAGAAGGTTTCAAACCCCAATTTTCCAAACTAGGACATGTTGTTAAAATGACCCTACATGATGATTCCACCTATTTTTTCCACTATGACAGCATCGAGATAGATGAAAAATAATATAATGATCTAATCCATATCACAAAATATTTGTTAGTGCATTGGACATCCTCTAGAATGAACGCATCATGGTTATCACATCTTTAGCAAGTACATGCCTTGGTTCTTGAACATGTTCCTCTTCCCTTGGTGGAGAGTACAAAGGTGTAAGTTGTGGAAGAGGTATATTTGCGCCTCAAACTTTAACTATCCTACCTCTCGTTCATCTTTTGTCCATCTTACTAGGCAAAAGAAAACAATTTGAATTCAATTCAATTCAATTTGTTTTTATAAACAATATTTTTTTTAAATGCAAAAAATAATAAATGGGTCCAATTCCTTATAGTTTTGATCTTGGATCTAATACCACTTGTAACACCCTTCTTGGTGTTAATAACCATACTCTAGCACTTTCATACAATTATCATAGAAAATGATATGCTCAAACATCAATTCAAAGATTTCAATCCACGTTTCTAGAAGTAAATTACACTAGTTTTAGGTTAATAGAGAGAAGAATAACTCCATCATTCCAGGAGTTGATATTGGGTATCAATTCTAACCTCAACATTTAGTTTTTCATCGTGGACCTTCAATGGTGGAGATCATTATTACGAACAAACATTACCATTTTAAATAAATTACTTATCCATTAATATGTGGTTTGATTCCAATATTAATCATACATACATAAATACATACATATATACATATATTGACCCAAAAAAAAAAAAAAAACAATTTAACACCAATTCATTCAATTCATGATATACTAAAACTATTCCAACAAATTTATTCAAATTACATGATATAAGAACAATTATACTTAGATTCATTTTACTAACCGAATGAATATATAGGGAGAAAAAGTTATACAAGGTAAAGCCTTATTATGACAACTTTGACTATCATTCCATACTAAAACTATTCCAACAAATTTATTCAAATTACATGATATAAGAACAATTATACTTAGATTCATTTTACTAACCGAATGAATGAATATATAGGGAGAAAAAGTTATACAAGGTAAAGCCTTATTATGACAACTTTGACTATCATTCCATTTCTTTAGAACAATACAATACACTTGGGTTCATATAATGGCTAACCAATTCACAAATTCAATATCCAATTGGTACAGTTTCTTCCACAAAATAACATTACAATTAATCCAAATTTGATGTGAGAAATTGATCCCAACATAAACAACAATATGAAATACAAGATATGAAAACAGTCGAGAGTTTATATAGCTAAGGATTGAGTTGATTCACCTCTCCTCAGTTTTGTACGATCTCATTTTAGTTCACTTCTTCAATAATGAAATTTTCAATTCCTATTGGATTGATTTTAAATATTTGTCAACAAGATTTCCCAATTAAAATAATATAAATATTTTCACTTAAAAAGTCCATAAATATGTAGGTATGTATTTTTAATCAAAACTCTATACAATAAACTACCAATCCCTATTCAATTAATAATAAATATTTTTACACAAAAGCAACATCATCAAGAATTACCATGGAGTGATTTCAAACTTGATATTTGAGTAATGAACTTGAATTATGATTTGTCCCACCTTAGTGTTCCTTAGATGATCCACTGGTTGACCACCATACCAACTCCAATGGGTATTATTCTTCCCTAAGGACCCTTGAGTTGCAATGAGGTTGTATAGAACATACCAATATAGAAAGTAAGAGAAGAGTGAATCCACTAAAATTGAGAAGGAAATCCCCACTTCACAAAACTCTTTAATAAACCAAACTCTTCAACAATCACCAATAGAAATTTAAGTATTATGATAATCATCCAGCATGAGGGTGCAAAAATTCATTTCCTCTTAGCTCAAGATTTCCTTTTATAGGTTATGTGGCTCAAACCACCTGTTCAACTCATGCAAAAATATAATTTACTAAATTACTAATTACCTATTATGCACCCACCCATGTGTCACTCATGTGCACAACTAATTACTTATTTAGAAATATAAAATAATAATTTAGCTTCACCCAAATCTGAGAGTTCATATTTTCACTCTTAGGTGTTCCCTTTATCTCCTTATCATTTCATATTTGAGTGGATTCACATGGAGTTACTATTGTAGGTATTTATTAAATCTCTTTAACTTCTCCCACCCCACTTTTCTTTACCTACACTTCTATTTGAATTTGAATTCTTGTTCCTCTTTCTTCTTCTTGATTTGTGGGTGCATTAGTAATTAGTTTTAATTAATTTAAATTAATTTATTTTTTATTTCATGCACATTCCTAGAATGTATTTATTTTGTCAGTGACTTTTAATTAACTAATTCATTTCTCTTTGTTATGATATATCGACTAATCTATATGCTCAATCATAATACTATTCATTTAATTGACTTTTCCCTTTATATTACGATGCATAAACTATATGATCATTTTTCTTATATTAAATAAAATATGCATGTTAAGGAAATAATATTGTATATTCTTTAATCACTCTTCTCTCAATGTATACTTGGTAATTTATAACCAATATCAAGGGTGGCATGCTTCTCCATGCCCTTCAAGGGTTACCTTTGAGTGAGTATCAAGGGTGTCATGTTTGTGCATGCCCTTGAAGCATCCAACTTTCTTGGTGGGGAAAATGGTACAAATGTTGAGACCCACGTTAACTCGACCTTTGACATCCTTGTTGATATACCAATTGTCACTAAGAAATAAGTTCATTGCCTTATTTTACTCCTCTCGACTATACCTCATGAGTGACCTAATTGACATCGTTTCTATATATATTCTATTTAACCAAGAAGACTTGTGCATTTTATCTTATCAACCAGGGTTTCTAATGACTTGTGAGATGTCATGCACTGTATGTGTAGGCTACAAATTCCTAACTTGCATTAATTTGTCTAACATTCTTCTACATAGAAAGGAAATTGCATCAATACACTACAAAAGTCTAAAGTTATCTCCATCACACTTTGCAGTGGTCATGTACTTGAACATCGATCGTGCTAACCCTACTAGTACCAAGAAAACACCAGGAAAAGGAACCTTGTTGCCACCAAGGAATCACCAAGCATGATTTGGGCACTTCCTATTTCCATAGATCATAGGTCTTGTTGTTGGAAAAAATTGGTAGAAACTAATATAGGAATTGAAATAACATTACAGAAAAGGAAACACACCATACCTTGCAAAGAAGTAAATCTCATTGCAAATTAGAAATACTTGAATTGAAACTTCAGAAATAAATAAACACCCAAAACAAGAAATGAAATATTACCGATTGTACAGTAATTTTCTCTCATAGAGTGATCTCCCTCCCAAGAACATTGCAGCAAAATTAATCTATAGCACCATAAACTAATTAAACATCAACATATGAATGAATAAATGGAAATCTAAGTCGAAAATCGAATATTAAGCTTGCAGTGTTATTCCATCATGAAATTGGACATTGCTCTAAGAGTCCTCTCCCTTGGAATGGATATGGCACTCTATTTTATACATAATATTTCTTAAAACTAAAAACCCACTTGAGGAAAAAATATTCCCAAGTGATTAAAACAATTTTTTAAATTTACAACTCATAATTAGATTGCTCCAAGATTCTAGCTAACCACATCGAATTTAGAATACCATAGGTTGTCAAATTCATGATTGGTTATGTGGGTTACAATAACTTGCAAAAAATACATTCAAGAGCCATGAAGATGCTAGAATTTGTTTTCTTCTTGAGCTGTAGCTATCAAAATGGATTTGGATCTCACAAATATAAGGAAAAACGTGTTTGCAGACATGAGTATCTAGAAATCCGCCCTCCATAGTGTAAAACGATATATCTCATCTTCTATGAATGTCCCGTAATAGATATAACACCAAATTTGTGGATCATCCATTAATTCTTTGACTGGAAGCTTGGATACCTTCTAATTGTTGTTGACTTAACTATTGGGTGCTCGAATTCATGGCATTTTTATTAATAAATCTCAAAGTGGAATTATCTCCCACAAATCCCTCCAATATTCTGGTGTTGGTTCCATGAAAGTGTTGTGTAGTCCTATAATAATAAAAATCCTTTTCTATAACCTTTGACACCCTACATTATGTGTCAGCTCCACCAAATATTCACAAAATGCACGTACTAGAGCCAAGCAATTTGTCTTATTGAACCTAAAAGAGAACTTTGAGCAATACCAACTTGTAAACCTGCAACAACTTGTCGACACATCAGCCATGATTTCAAAAGCAAATACAAAATGTATGCTAATTCTCCCTAATGTTAATCAAAATTCAATGAAATACTAAGAAATGTGATGAAAAACACTTAGATCTTATATCCCAAACATGAGCATTAAAATAGGCTAATAGGATGGAAAAGGATTAAAAATGAGAAAAAGATGATATTAAAATATGGTAATTTGGTGAGTCATAATCTCCCCCAAATTGGATATGTTGCATGCCCTCATGCAACCAAGATTGTTAAAAACATAGGTCGAATGCCTTCTCTTTTCCAATACATATCAACCAACATTGTTGTCAATACCTTTCCAATCTAATTTACCGTCCAACAGAAAATTACACTAATAAAATACATCAATTTCTTGCCCAGACTATGTAATTCTCTTGCAAACGTGAGGACAATTTTCTACAATTGTGAGGAGAAGATTGCAAATGAGAGAGAATTGGACCAGATCCATGGGCATCCTCTGGTGAGGCATCTTCACCAATACATATCAACCAACATTGTTGTCAATACCTTTCCTTTTACTGTCCAACTGAAAGTTACACTGATAAAATACATCAATTTCTTGCCTAGATTATGTAATTCTCTTGCAAACGTGAGGACAATTTTCTACAATTGTGAGGAGAAGATTGCAAATGATAGAGAATTGGACCAGATCTATGGGCATCCTCTGGTGAGGCATATTCAAATAAATTAATACCTTTGAAACCCTCAGGTAATATATCCTCATGTTCATTCTCAAATCATTGGAATTCTCAAAGTTCTCCACATTCTCATGGTCTTCTACTGAAACATGCTCACTATTTTCCTTCACCATAATATTTTCATTGTCCCTCGTAACCTCATGCCCATTTCCTTGTGCCATTTCAACTCTATTTCATTCAATCAATATAGGTTTATTTTTAGAATCAACTGCTCTTCCTTTCAATGACCTGGAAAATTAACTATGAAATCATAATCAAACTTGGTAGTTATAGGTCTCCACTTCATACTCCTGATTATACACGTTGATAACATAGTGTTGATACATAAAGTATGAAAATCCAAAAAAAATGATTATGAAGACCAGAAATATTTGTGTGACCATTGCGTACACAAGTCCAAGCAGAAAGTATAGTTTAAGTTGAGGAAGTGCTTCTAGAAATCCAACACTACCAAGATTCATGGCCTACTACCAAAGACATATTCTTCATATTAATGGCTTCAATCGAAGGATTTCATCAACAAAACCAAACCATCCATCGACCATGATATTTTAATGATTAAGTTTGCTTGAAACTCCAATGGGCTTTGGTATCTATGTTGGAAATCGATGGAGAAAAGCATGAGGCTATTAAAATGTTGTTCCAACAACTATACTTCCAAGAAATGCATTCACCAGCATAATATTTGTAGAAGACTTCCTTTAAAGTATAGATAATGATGCATAACCTTTGATCATAGTAGGAAGTAGAATCTTGATCTTTTGAGTTTCATTGTACAAAACACAGGGTCCATTTCGAAAGTCAACTCCTAGTGGACCAATTTATGCCATCTCACAAAATTAGGAAATAGATAAACAGTTTGAATAGAATCTTCCTTAAGCATGAATGCTACTACAATGATTCTAATAAATATTGTAGCAGTCTCAAAATGTTGAGAGTTCAAATTCATAGACTTTCCCATAATGTGGTGGTAATCAAGAAGTGGCAAAGATGGGAGTTTTGGGGTGATTTGAAAAAGTAATCGAAGGTGGGTGTCTTCCTAGTATGTGCAAAGTCTTATGAGAAAACATTTGAATATCTTCCTAATCCATTTATTATTCCATCGATATAGAATGGAATCGACTTCTTCCCTTCGATCGTCTCAAATGATGACGCCGACAATTCAATGTGGAATGATTTGGATGCATTAGCATTTTACAGAAAATATAAATGGATCCCTCCTAGCTGCGGGATCACTCCTCAATATGCATGTGAATTATAAATTAATAGAGATTATTGACCAACGATGTGAAAATTAGAAACGCTGCAATTTTTTCTTGGTGTTGCTTTGGGTGCTCTTCACTAACCTATGCCTCTAGTGAGAATCGCCTACAGTTTTCCAGTCAATAAAGACACTCTTAACCACCAAAATAAGCATTTAATAGATTCATTCATCAAGTCCAGAGCACACAAATAACTGTCAGCCAAAACAACCCATAATTTTGCTCATGAAATCACATTGTCATTTGTTTACCATCATACACTGTAACTGAATTCGTATTGGAGTGGTTTCTATGAAATTATGCCCAAACCATCTCCTCCTTCTGGTGATGAATTTGAATTAATATGGCCAAAACCTATCCTTGTTTAGATTTCCTTCAAATCCTGTTAGAACCTACCATGAAGACCATATCCCAGCGTGTAGATGTCAATATTAAAATAATTTTCAAAACCAATTTCTGAGTTGTCAAAGAGAATGTGGTTTATGAAAGTTGTATGAGTGATAGCATCAGAATATGTGTGAAGGGTTTGATAGTTGGTGCACCAATTTTGAATTTGGATGAGATTTGAGTTTGAATCATGTGGCCAAATTGTATTCCTGTAGCTTACAATTTGGATTACAAATCAACCTTTTTATATGCCTTTGCAAAAAGATCCCTATAGCTTACAAGTTGGACTCATAGACTCCTGCAGCTTGCTCTTCGTTTAATTCTTTAGACTCTAAATATGCTATAGCTTGTGCTTGTTTCTATTTGACTTAAAATCTTCCACCTTCCAAGTTATACATTCAATGACTCCTGTAGGTGTTGATTTAAAATCCCAATGTGTTGGATTAATTCACAGCAGTGGTAATGCCATTATTGTAGTGTTTCCTTCGCAAACTTGTAATGTTTTTTCTACAATGTTACTAGATCTCTTTACAAGCTCGCAATATTTTGAACATTTGTTTTTTACAACAAGCTTGCAACACAATTTTATAGGCTTGGGACTTGTTTAATTAAACTAACAACTTATGGAGGTTGGCAAGTTGATAACCAAACCGCTCTATAGCTATGCAATAGTAACAATTTTACTCCTACCTTCAACATATAATATGAAGCTTACTAACTTGATTGAGTGTTTAATGATCAAATTTTATTGGTCACGACCCCATGTATAAGAGAGATTAAATTTCTACTTGGAGGATGAAATTTGATATATGTGAGGCTTCTTCTATTTAAATAAGAGACCCCAATACCTCATCATCTCTCTTGTAGCTTCCTCTCACCGAAACAGACTTAGGAAAAAAAAAATATTCATTCAATTCAAGGCTGCTACAAGTCTGATAAATAACAGATTTATCACAAGCTATAATCTAGGTTTTTGAGAAATTTTGCAAGCATACCTGTTATAATTTATTGCTTCTCCCCTCCAAAAATCACGAGTACCCAATTCATGGATATCAAGATATAATAAAATCATTATCTGCAACACAAGCTTGTAAACAATCCTGTAGCTATTGATAACCAGCATATAACTTCAATACTTTCAATGATTTTCACAAGTAATAATGCCAAAGATATTACAACTGTAAAAATCAACCCACAGCCAATACAACTCCGCCCACACCAATAATAATGACCAAAGAAACAATCCACTTTTCCAATTGACTAATTTGATGTTGTTGTTCCAATTAATTGCTTTGTATGCCCTCTGGCTCACTTTGCTTTTACCATTTCCTCGAGCATCCATGTAACAAATTGGATGGGGGAATTTCCCTAATATTTGTTTGAGCACTGCCTTGAGACTAGAAAGGTGAACATAGAGCACGAATTCCATGTAGAGACTGGTTGCTTGATGTACTAGTATTCATTCCAAGAGCCAAAGCACTATTCTGAACACTACTTCCAGTAATATTGGAACAAGCGTACCTTTCAAAAATATTCAATAATTAGAAACCATGTCTTCATATTTTTTTAGTATGTTGTGAAACCTTGCCATGAAATTTATATCCTTGTCTTGGGAATTGGATTGATTCCTTCTATAGTCAAAGGAGACTCTACAAATATAGTGTGCTCTTCCAGCTTGTTATTTTGTCTGCCATTAAACTAAGGATTTTTCCAATTTCAGCCTTGATATGATGTGGAAGATAATCTTCTTAGTATCTGTAAGTATAAACAAAAGCTAATTCTTCATAACTCATATGGTTACACCACAATGCTGAAGAAAAAGGAATAATGAGAAAAGTAGAAAAATAAACCAAATCCTGAAATGATGAGATGTTTTGCAAGAAATCTTGAGGACATTTTTGTCAATAAGAGGACTTGTCCTTGAAGACAAATAATTCCTGTAGAAACTAATTTATGAATGTAATTATGCATCAGATTATGGAGCTACATATCAACAAGCAATCAAAGAAAAATGATTTTGAAAGACTTGGCCTATGTACAAGATTTCCAAGAATAATTCCCATAGTAATTCTATTTAGAAATGTGTTTCCAAATTTAGTTTATTGAAACTTCAATTCTTTAATTAGTATCACCTTTCAATCTTGCTTTACAACCCCGCTAATGTTTTTTTTTCCAGCTTGTGTATGCTGATATAGAGCTTTGAACATATCTTTTTATGCTCTAATTTAATTACCCATGACTTGTCATGATATATTACCTTTTCTTATGAAATTATATCTCCTTTTGTGCATCAACTTAGTCACTCATTGACTGACTACTATAATGTGGTCGGTCCTTAAGCATTTACATAGCCAATATCTGATTTTGTTGGATATACCCAAGTGTAATGTCCTTAGGGCCAATTAGCAACAATCCTATGAATGTATGGATGAATCAAGATGGGGCTATGGCTGCAAAAGGTGAATGCTCCAAAGTTATGGTAATGAGACAATAAGGATTCAGTTCTTCATGCAATAGTATCTTTGGATAAGCTATGAGTATAGTGTTGTAGGATCAAAATTGTGTGGAAATTACACAAGTAGTATTTGTGGTGTAAGCAATATAAGCTTTTGAAATGGTAAATGACATGAAATGGAGCTCAAAAAAGCATACTTTTTAAAGGATAGGGCCACAGATGAAGTCCATAAGGAGAAAGGTGTCACAGGATTGTTTCCCAAATATTTCAAATTTGGTATTATAACGAAACTTATCGCAAGCTTTATAGTGAAAGAGAATAGGTGTTGTGAGACCAATGGACTTCCACAACAACTCTCAAGGCCATACACTATTCCAACAATGATGCCCTTGCAACTTATGCCTATTGTTCCATGAGTGATTTTTTCTTGGGGACATATGGAATGCTAATGGAGTAAATACAACAATGGATGGAAGGTGGTAATAGTATGTAACCAAAGGATTTGTATGTAACTTGCAACCCAAATGAGATCAACATTGGGAATCCTGAGTACTTAAAATACCTCACAAATGAACCTTGAAACCCTTTAGCTGATATGGAATTTGTCTATAGAGTGAACAGATTACAGTATTGAGTGCTCAATGTACCATGAATTTTAGATAACTTTATCCATGATGATTTCATAGGGGGTCAACATATGTACAAAATAGGGGTTTCTTTAAGATAGATATGATAGAAGTATATAGGGGACAGTCTTCTATAGGTTATGGAAAAGCGTGCTTCTTATCAAAGAGCTTTCAAGCTTCTATCTAACCCTTAATATGGAAGTATGCTTCCCTCAAGATGTCAGTGAAAACTATCAAGTCCTCAAAAAATTTTGGCTCATAGACAGAATTTTAGCCCATCATTTTTGCAAATTAGGTCAAAGATTTTTAGAGGCCATAACCACAACTTTTAAATAATGAACCAAAGGAGGTCAGATTTATATGAAGTGTAGGCCACAGGAATAACCCTAATAATGATGATCCTCTTGATGATACAAAGTGTAGGCTATAGGAATAAAAGATAAAAAGGACTCGATGGTTACTGCCAGCAAAAAATCATAAGATCCCTCCAAAGGAATGTAAATAAGATCACAAGTATCCACTAGCAAAACCAAATGATATATCATGATGCTTTGTAACTCAACATATTTGAAGATGTAAATCCGTATATGCATCGGTAAACCATGGAAATGAATCGAGGAACTCATACCTATGAATGTGTTTTCCTTACATGTTGTATGATAACATATTCTTATGTAGGAATAGCTTCTACAACA
This sequence comes from Picea glauca, assembly GCA_000966675.3. Classification (NCBI taxonomy): domain Eukaryota; kingdom Viridiplantae; phylum Streptophyta; class Pinopsida; order Pinales; family Pinaceae; genus Picea; species Picea glauca. Next base: position 823,253 of record JZKD02S2120260.1, read on the forward strand.
ACTTATTTTGTTGTAGGTTCTTTTGGGGCAACTTATTCCACTTCTCCAACAGTTTACCTGGCTTGTCCATGTCAATTCCTTCTTTTTTGGTTGTTGGTTTTTGTGGAGCAACAACAATGTCTTTTTCTTCTCTTGTTGTTGGTATTTGTGTGGCAACAACAAGGCCTTCTATTGTTGGTTCTTGTGGAGTAACACTAGAGCTTCTTGATGTTGGTTCTTGTCTAATAGCATCAATGCTTGATGTAGCAACACTAGTGTCTTTCATTGAGAATCTTATGGTCTTCCTCATTTTTGGATATTTGAGGTGTTGGAGTGGATTTGAGATGATGTCATGGTTCAAATGGGGTGGTGAAGGCTTTGGATTGGAAAATACTAATGATGTAGTCATGAGGTGATGTTGTCCCACCAAACTGAAGCCTTTTTTTGTCCTTGGGAAAAAATAGAAAATGGCAAGGGAGTAGGATAGAAAACAAAGACGCTTAAGTGATTTTCCATATACCAATCCATAGCATTCAATGAATGAAACAAACAAATATAAAGAAGAAGTGTACCTGCACCTACCTAAGAAGTCTATGAACTTTGCAACAAGTATATGATTTTTAGAGGAAATACCACTTCTGCAACAGCTTGATCTGCTACAGGTTCTTGTGGAATAGTATTCTTTCCCTCCTGTGGAATTTTTTCAACCGATTTATTTATTGTTGGTTATTGAGTGGAAATAGTAGGGCCTTCAGAGGCTTCTAGGTGTTGGTTCTTGTGTGACAACACCTTTCTCTTTATTTTTTATGAGCTTTCCCCAGTATTTGGTTCTTGTGTCTCAGCCACAAGGATTATTGGTATTGGTTCTTGTGTAGTAGTACCGATATTTCTCAAATGCAACCATCCTTAGAACTGTCATTTTTGTTTCTTTTATGACAATGGTATATCTATGAAGCACTATTAAGAACAAAGACATACTGCAATATTTGTAACACATTATTAAATGTTGAACATAGAGGAAGTGTGTTAAATAGGATTTATAGCATCCAGGTAGCGAGAAAAACCTGATGGATTGGTAGTGGCATGCCTCTTGGAAATATTTATTTGAAAACTATTAAAACTAGAAGGGTAGCTTGAAATTGTAAGTGAGTCAAGCAACTTTATTGGGTGGGTTAGGTGTGGGTGGAGCCGAAGGTTATGGAGGTCTTATAGAGGACAAAGTAGGTTGAATTTATGATGTGATAGTAGTGGGTACATGGCTGATATTTCAAGGAAATTATTGAATTTCATGGTTAACCACATAAACAAAGGAAGCTTCGTAAACTTGAGAAGGCCATTATCTTTGAATTGGTAAAAAGGGAAAATGGATGGGAATAAAGTGGTGTTGGAGAAAGAGTATGATAAACATTAGGTATTTGTAGCAGTGGCATTGTTGGTGTAGCAGTGGCATTGTTGGTGTAGCAGTGGGACTTTGACTTCGATGACATTGGTATTTATGTGATCTTCAAATAAATTATTCATTTGTTTTGTTTCTACCCAGTTGCAACTCTTATGAGAAGTCTTATTGTTGTTGATTAGCAACTAGAACACCTCAGTAGTAAGCTCCTAGGAACTTGAACTTTGAACATGACTTGGGAAATTAATCAACATCTTATAATGTTGCACCTTCTTGACTTGGATGTCTATATGACATGCTCTTATTCATCAAAATTTGGTCTTCGAAATCACTTGTTCATGGAGTGACTTTCTTGAGCCTTCCAGGACCTGTAAGAATTAGCACTTGTCTACAATAAAAGGGTGAGATCATGGAAGAAGAAAGGTGATCAAGATTTATTCTCCCAAGAAATATATAAAAATATCACAAATAGTGCATATGAACAAATCTAGGGAAAGATAAACAAAGGAAAATTCAGTTTTTACATGTTGAGGAGTGGTGGCCACCTAGACTACCCAACAATATTTTGATGATAAAATATTCATTTGTTGTTTGATTGGGGTGATTCCAAATCCAAATTAAATTAGATTGACATGGATATCTCCAGTAGAAATATTTTTTACGAACACTAAGAATTGATGGGTCAAATATGCCAATGAACATCCTAGGATATAAAGTTTCACTAGTGCATATTTACGATAGGAAGTCGGTATTTAGGGCATAAATTTCTCGTACGATATCGAAATGAAGTAATTCCAATTGGGTTATGAACTATATTCATAAGATAATACACCATAGAAACATGTTTTAAAAATATATCCATTTTCTCTACCAAAAATTGATTGTCTCAACTTTGTTCTTGGTGAGGTCAGTGGCCCCAAATGCCACTAGAGCATGATCAAAAAGCTATTTCTCTTGAATGGTGATCCGGTTTTGTGTGAATTGTTGTAGGTGAATAGGTTCCAAGGTAATTCATATGTATACAAAATATTACAAATACCTAGCTCATCAATTATGCAATATGACCTTTACAAGATCCTATGGCAAGTACAAAAATACCTAAAACAAGAATAAAATCAGACATTAAATTCAAAATGTGGCATAATGATAATGGTATCATAACTTAACCATCGTGGGAACAACATGAAGTGTCCCATTATCTATGAGGTTGATATAGGATTGATATAATGAGATCCTGACATAACCATTGTGGGAAACATGGAGTGTCTCATTATTCATGAGATAGTGTCCACATTTTGTTCGTGATATTGTGGTTCTTGTATGATGAGGGCTTGAACAATTGATCGAGGAATACAATCACCATAAAGTATTTTTCATTATACATGATATCAAAGCGGCTAGGTGTAGGTTAGGGTTAATCAACAATGAAGAATCAAGGGTTGGAAAAGGTCTAAAATGGCGATCGTGACTTAGTGGAAAGAAAGAAAGGGGGGAGGGAAATGATACCGCATAAAGAAGAAATAGAAGAGAAAAGCATGAAGAAGAGAAGAAGGTAGAAAATAGGGCAAGAGGATTGAGAGAGGAATAAAGAGTGAGAAAAAATAAAAGTAGAAGTAAAGGCAGCATATAGTAGGAAGATATGAACATGGGTGGACTAAGATGAAAATACAATGAAACAATCAACCCAAGATGCTACATATTACTGGTGGAAATAATGAAAATTCATCACATACCCATTAATTGATCCAAATGTGGGATTGAAAACTTTTTCATCCCTTTTGGTTCTTTCTCCATTGGAATCTTCATTCACCAATTCATTCCCCATCTAACCAAACTTCATGAAAAAGGGGTTAGTACTATGGGTGGCTCTTACTGCACCACAAAAAACTTTCTAATTTTAACTCATGTAGCTATGTGAATGTAGAACACTCTGTATGAGACCTTACAAAGAGGATGGTCGTCATCTTCTCTTTTCTCATCCCCTTACCATCAGAACACTTTGTATGCGACCCTACAAAGAGGATAGTCAACATCTTCTCTTTTCTCATCCCCTTACCATGTGTTATCTAAAACCAATACAAGAAATATTATTGTTCCCTTGACACCTCCCTAACAACAATGCCAAAAATGAAAGTGTTTCTATATATATTCTATTTAACTAGAAACACTTGTGCATTTTATCTTATCAACCAAGGTTTCTAATTAATTGTGAGATGTCGTGCATTGTATGTGCGGGATACAAATTCTTAACTTGCATTAATTTTTCTAGCATGCTTCTACATAGAAAGGAAATTGCATCACTACACTACAAAAGTCCAAAGTTAGCTCCATCACACTTGGTAGCAGTCATGTACTTGAACATCGATCATGTTAACCCTACTGGTACCAAGAAATCACCAGGAATGGGAACCTTGCTGCCACCAGGAAATCACCTATCATGATTTGGGTACTTCCTATTTCCATACATCATAGCTCTTGTTGTTGGAAAAATTTGGTAGAAACTAATCTAGGAATTGAAATAACATTGCATAAAAGGAAACTGTTGACAAAGTGTCCTCAGACATGTAATTTTATTAATAAGGAAAAGTGATTACAATCTGAAGTGAGAACTCATAATCTACTCTTTAACCTCACTTGAAGAAAGAGCTAGTTTATATAGCTCAACTCTAAACTAAAATCTAGGAGATCAACCAATCACATGAGTATGATAGGTGTCCTTTACATAGAAGTTAGGTGTCGTTATCCTAACAAACTAGAATAAACTAATTTCTAAAAACATTTATAATAGCTGAAGTTTGATCTTCGGATGGACAAGACTGAGGCTTGATGATGTCTTTGATGATGAGTGATTTGATGAGGTGGTACTTGGTGTCGACATGTTTAGTATTTGAATGAAATACTGGATTCTTGGCCATCTTTATTGTTGACTGACTGTCGATCAATAAGGTAGTTGGTGATTTTTGAGTTTCACCAAGATCCTGTAAAAACAATTGTAGCCATACAATCTCACATGTTGCTTCCCAAGATGATATGTACTCTGCCTCTGCTGAAGAATTGGCAATTATTGTTTGGTTTTCACAATTCCAAGATATTGTTGTTGAACCCATATTCGTTAAATAAACTAAAGTGGATGTTCTATCATCAGTGTCACCTGGAAAATCAGCATCTGAATATCCAACAAATGTAAAAAAAAAAATCCTTTTGTAGCGAAGACCAAAGTCTTTTGTACCTTGAATGTATCTTAGTACCTTTTTTTCTGAATTACAGTGACTTTCCCTTGGTTCTTGCATAAACCTTGAAATTATATTGACTGAATATGACAAATTTGGTCGATTATTTGTCAAATAAATGAGACTTCCACCCAATTGCATGTACTTTGTATTGTTTACCAATTCCCCCCCTTCAAATTTTGAAAGTTTCAATTTTTGCTCCATGGGGGTAAGAGAAGGTTTACAATCTCCCATGCCAAATTTCTTTAACAATTCAGTGGCATACTTAGTTTGACTAAGGAATATTTGGTTAGGGTTTTGATATATTTCAACTCCAAGATAATAATGAAGTGTCCCTAAATCAGTCATTTTGAACCCTGCTTTAAGTTCTTCCTTAACATGTTTGATGTGAGATTCATTATTTCTTGTTATGATTAAGTCATCAACATAGAGTACAAGTATCACCATGTGCTTATCTTGCATTCAAAAATACAATGTATCATCTAATTAACTTCGTTGAAAAACCACCTTTCGTAGGTACTCATCAATTTTTGCATACCAAGCTCGAGGAGCTTGTTTCAAACCATATAAATCCTTCACAAGTTTGCAAACTTTATGTTCTTGTCATTTAGCTTCAAAACCTTGTGGTTGAGTCATGAAAATATCTTCTTTTAGATCACCATTCAATAAGGCACTTTTGACATCCATTTGATGTAATTTCCAAACATTATGTGGAGCCAAATTGATAACCATTCTAATAGTATTCCATTTAGCTTTGAGTGCAAAAGTTTATTCATAATCAATTCCTTCATGTTGAGCAAAACCTTTAGCAACAAGTCTTGTTTTGTACCTGTCAATTTTACCATTGGGCTTGTACTTTATTCGATAAACCCATCTACCACTGATGGGCTTAACATCATGTGGCCAATCAACTAAGTTCCAAGCCCCATTTGCAAGTACTAAATCATATTCATTAATCATTGCTTCATTCCATTCTTTATGTCCAGCTGCTTCGGCAAAAGAAGTAGGTTCAATGGAAGCATGAGAAAAATTAAGTTATGCTCTTTAAGATCCCCTAGTTCATGTTTTGTTCATTTCATCTGAATGAACATCTTTGAGAAGTTGTTTGGCCCACTTTGGCTTCTTATGTTGAGGGGATTGTGGATCTCAATCACCATTATTGTTGAAAAGAGGATCTTCAAAAAATGAGGATCTTCTTTCATCTGAAGTATCTGAGGTTGTAGAAGATTCTTTTGAAGGTTTTGTGTCAGAAGAGTCTTTTGTCGTTTCATTATCAGATGAATCAGAAGAAATTTTTGATAAAGAGATGTCTTTTGTAGAAACAAAGTCTTTTTCAAACCAAAATGTTTTCTTTGACTTGTTCAACTTACCTTTACCCTTAGTGTTTTTCTTCTCTAAATGACTAAGGAGATGATTAATCTCATCTAAACTATTACTTTCAGTTTCATCAAAAATGACATCTCTACTGACAATGAATTTTCCATTTGAAAGTAATCTATACCCTTACTTTTCATCGGAGTTTCCAATGAAGATACACTTCATACTTCAATTTTCTAATTTAGTTTTGTTTCCTTAGGAGCTAAAGCATAACATGTTGATCCAAAAACCCTAAGATGATTTACCTTGGGTTTAAAACCATACCAAGCGTCGTAAGGTGTTTTTCCATCTAAAGCTGATGTAGGTGATCGATTTCTGAGATAAACTGCAGTATGGACTGCTTCAACCCAATATTTTGTGCTCAACCCTTTAAACTACATCATAGATCTTTCCATGCCCATGAGAGTTTTGTTCATCCTTTCAGTAACTCCATTCTGTTGTGGAGTATAGGAATTTGTTAGTTGCCTCTTAATTCCATTTTTTCGACAATAATCATTGAATTCAGTTGAAGTGAATTCACCTCCATTACCAGTTCTCAAAGAAACAATCTTTTCTCTAGTTTCATTTTCAATCATGTGTTTTAAATTTACAAACTTTTCAAAATCTTTAGACTTTTCCTTTAAAAGCTACACCCATGTCATTCTAGTGTGGTCATCAATAAACAATATAAAGTATCGACATCCACCGAAATAAGATTCCATTGGACCACATATATCACTGTGAATCAACTCAAAATACTTTGTTGCTAGCCATGAGATGGTTGGAAAAGTTTCTCGCTTTTGCTTGCCTAAAATAAAAGATTCACACTTGGAATTTTCTTTCTTTAAAGTTGGTAAACCCTTTACCAAATCTTGGGACTTAATTTTCAAGAGAATATCAAAGTCTAAGTGACCAAATTGAAAATGCCATAATCTGAATGAAGACATTTTGGAATTCATTGTTGTTGCAACCTCTTTCTTTCTTTGGATGACTTTCCCATTCATTCTTAGTAACTTCCCATCTTCATATCCAATCATTATTGTTTTCAAGTTATCCTTCTCTGATTTAATCTTCACCAAACCATATTGCATGACGATTTGATGTCCATCTTGTCTAATTGTGACTAAGGATAACAAATTTTTCTTAAAAGATGGTACATACCAAACATTCGAAATCCATTTTTCACCAATTCCGGGGAGAAAAACTTTCACTGAACCTTTTCCTTGAGGTATATGAGTTGTATCATCAGCTAAATAAATGGGATTTAGTTGAACATCTTTATAATTCCAAAAATAGTCTCTGTGATAAGTCATATGCTGAGTATCCCTTGTGTCCAATATCCAATCATTTTCAAATGATCTTCCATGTTGAATTGCAGAAAAAACATATTCATATTGATTATCCTGGTAATCTTGATCTTCTGCATATTGAGTTGATTGTTGAGAATTTGAATTTGATGTCTTCTTAAACTTCAACAATTGATCATTGCTTGTCAGACAATTTGATGCATAATGACCCATATTTAAACATCTTTTACATCTTACTTGACTGGAATTTCTACCTCTTCCTGAATATGCATTATTATTGGGAGGATTACTTTGAAAAAAAAAATGATGAAAATTGCTACGACCTCTACCTTGACCACGACCTCTGCCATGGCCTCGATTAGAAGACTAATTCTGAAAATTTCCAAAATTTGATTTTCCTCTTCCTTTAGAACTTTCAGCTTTAGTGAAAAGAATATCTTCTCTTGATTGTTTTTGTTTTCCAAACGATTTACTATGTTGAGCCAGTAATTCAATAAGTGAATCAAAATTCACAATTGATAACTTATCAGTTATTTGCAAAGTCTCAAGAAAATGTTTATAAGATGGAGTCAAGCCATTTATTACAATGGAGACTAGAAAAATATCTTCAAGTTTAGGAAAACTGCCTTTGATGATTTCCTGATGAATGTTCTTAATTCTTGAAATGTATTCTAATACATCACCATTGTATGCTAATTTTTGTTTAAGCAATTTCATTTGTAGATCAACTCTATGAGATGCAGCAAGAGTATCAAAAAGCTTCTTTAAAAGATTCCAAGAAGACCATGCATCTTTGGAATTCTCAATATGAACAAACATGTGTTCAGTTACAGAAGAATGTAGCAAAGAAAGTGCTTCTTCATCTTTCAAATTCCATTTTTCTAAAGAAGTAGCATCAGTGGGCTTAGTTGGAGCAGTATCACCATCACAAATATCATGCCATAATTCATTATAGATCAAAGTGTTATGCATGTTCCGACTCCAAGATTTGTAATTCTTGGGTCCATCTAACTTATCTGATTCTGTGAATAGATTGATTAGTTTATACATGATGTTTGTTGCAATATTTGCAAGTGAATAATCCACAAAACTCCAAAAGAAAGACACAAAGCGCCAGAAAGAAAGAATACACATTCCACGCAAAAAGAGTACTTTTAAGGGCTTGGCCTTGACCCTTTAAAAGTCTCGTTGGAAATGGAGTTTGAGAGAGTATTTTACTGGACTCTTCTCAACTTCTAAGCGTTCAAGACTACAGTCAAATATTTCAAAGTTTGACCCTTTTTGCAAGAGAGATAGACTTATACAAGTTATAAAATGTGTCCCCATTGAACTAAAGTCACCAATGACTTAAAAGATTACAACTCAAATGTCTAAAAATTAAAAACAAAACTCTTTAATCCATACTTCAATCTGGTCCTCAATACGGTCTTCAATCTGGACTTCGATCCGGTCCTCAATACGGTCCTCGATCTGGTCCTCAATCTGTTCCTCAATCCAGACCTCAATCCAGACCTAGATATTAACAAAGATTTTATGTAGCGATTTTGATAATTTAATATCAGTTGAAAAGTTGTCCACCAAAATTGCATTGAAGGGGCTTCAAATTACGAGGACACACATCAATCAAAGCACCTTAGATTGTGATGCACCTCAGATTTTCTGAGAAAAGATCACGCTTCTTTGATTCGTGGCCTCTTCTAGCAAAGGAGATCGTATTTCTTCAAAACCTCCTCGTCTACGACAACAGAGATGTCCAACAGGGGGCAATTTTCAACCATGTGTTGAAAATATATTTGTACCAGATACCAGATCGAATTTACGGGATACCAGATCTGCCTGCGTTGAATCTAGGCCGCCTTTTAGATTTCATTTCTCTTACTTCTGAGGGATTTCTTCTGTTTATTTGAAGGCCAAGTTACTAGATCTAATCCAGATCGCAAGTGGATGTGTTGGGCAGGTGAAACACTTAATAACTGAGCGTTGGAATTTCTACGATTATTTTCAGCGTATTTTCATATCACGAATATGCCAGAGAAATTCGTGAAATTCGTGAGATCTAGTTATTGTCTCAAATCTACATTTTCCTCAGATCTAAAAAAGGTTATTACCTTAGATATGCATTTGCGATCTGGTTATGGGCACAGAGAAAATCACCTCATATCTGAAAAATGATTATTTCCTTAGATCTGTGTTTGCATTGGCAATGTAGCAACAACAGAAAATAGCGATGGTGATGTAGAAGAGAGAGAAATCATGGAAAAAGCTGAGTGGATTATCTCTTTGTGTGCAAGATCTCCAGAGGAATTTCTTTTCCAGAGGAACCAGATCCAATCCACACAAAATTGAATCTTCCTTTTCACCGATGTGATGCCAGAGATTCAATCCGATGACTTTCTATTAAATTCAGATGTGATTTACGATCTGGTCCTTGATACGGTCCTTGAAATGGACCTTGATACAGACCTTTATATGGACCTTGATACAATCCTCAATACAGATCAAATCTAAAAAACTATAAAAATATAGAATCTACAACTCTGAATTCAAATTGTCAGATTTATAAAATGATCTGAAGCGATGTTTAGAAATGAGCCCTTTTTAATAAAATAGCAATGGATCTATGAGATCTAAAGAAAAAATGCAAGTATACACATTTATCTACCCAAATCTCTTAGATTTACAGGAAAGAAAGCTGCAATTAATCAAATCTACAAACTTGAAATTTGCAGATATACAAGTTTACAACTCAAAAAAATGAATCAATTATTGAAAAAAAAATTGATTGTTGCAATCACAATAATAATTTTCCTTATTTTAAGACAACAACAAATTCCCTCAGTATCATTACCCTTGAGTTTGAAGATATCCATGTTGATGTCAAGAAGTCTTCCTTGCTTCCTCGATCCATCAACAATTTTCTTCCATCACAATTTTCACCATGGCTTTGATACCATGTTGACAAAGTGTCCTCAGACATGTAATTTTATTAATAAGGAAAAAGTGATTACAATCTGAAGTGAGAACTCATAATCTACTCATTAACCTCACTTGAAGAAAGAGCTAGTTTATATAGCTCAACTCTAAACTAAAATCTAGGAGAACAACCAATCACATAATCACATGAGTATGATAAGTGTCCTTTGCATAGAAGCTATGTGTCATTATCTTAAAAAAATAGAATAAACTAATTTCTAAAAACATTTATACTAGAAAATACTTAGAATATAGAACTTTAGGATTATGAGGCTAACGGAAACACACCATGCCTTGCAAAGAAGTAAATCACTCTGCAAATTAGAAATACTTGAATTGAAACTTCAGAAATAAATAAACACCCAAAACAAGAAATGAAAGATTACCAATTGTACAACAATCTGCTCTCATGGAGTGAGCTCTCTCCCAATAACATTGCAGAAAACTTAATCTATAGTGCTATAAACTAACTAAACATCAACATATGAATGAATAAATAGAAATCTAAGTCGAATATCAGATCTCAATCGGATCTCAAGCTTGTAATTTTATTCCATCACGAAATTGGACATTGCTCTAAGAGTCTTCTCCCTTGGAATGGAGATGGCACTATGTTTATTTTTTAATACATAATCTTGCTTGAAACTAAAAAAACCCACTTGAGGACAAGAGATTTCCAACTGATTACAACAATATTCTAAATTTACAACTCATAACTAGATTGCTCCAAGATTCTAGCTAACGCCATCGAATTTAGAATAACATACATTGTCAAATTCATGATTGGTTGTGTGGGTTACACCAGCTTACCCAAAATACATCCAAGGACCATGAAGATGTCGAAATTCATTTTCCTCTTGATGTGTAGCTATCACAATGGATTTGGATCCCAAAAATATAGGGAAAAACGTGTTTGCAAACGTGGGTATCCAAAACTTCACCCTCCAATGTGTAAAACAACATATCTCATCTTCTATGAATGTCTCCAAGTATATATAACACCAAATTTGTGTCTCCTCCATTAATTCTTTGAATGGAAGCTTGGATACCTTCTAACTATTATTGACTTGATTATTGGGTGCTCAAATTTGTGGCATTTTTATTAATAAATCCCCAAGTGGAATTGTCTCCCACAAATCCTACCAATATTTTGGTGTTGGTTCCATGAAAGCGTTGTGTAGTCCTATAATAATAATAATCCATTTCTATAGCCTTGGACACGAACCATCACCCTGAATCTATGTGTCAGCTCTGCCAAATATTCATAAAATGCACGTACTGGAGCCAAGCAATTTGTCTTCTTGAACCTAAAAGGGAACTTTGAGAAATATCAACTTGTAAACCTGCAACAACTCGTCGACACACCAGCCATGACTTCAAAATTAAATACAAAATATGTTAATTCTCCCTAATGTTAATCAAAATTCAATGAAATACTAAGAAACATGATGGAAAACATTTCAAGCCTATATCCTGCACATGAGCATTAAAATAGGCTAATACAAGATTGTGGATGGACGAAAAAGGATTAAAAATGAGGAAAATATGATATTAAAATATGGTAATTTTGCGACTCATCACTAATATGTGGACTACTTGTGTAACAACATGTAATCTCTGAGTAAAAGCATCACCATATTTTCAACCGAGGTCACGAAAAAAGAGTGCTAGTAGGTGGAAACGAGAACGGTGTTCCTCCTCTCTTGATGGTACCTTGTACCCTTCCATACAACCTCATTACATGTAAGTGGATCGATCGAAAATCATGTTACTTGTGCCTACACACACTGTAATCAACGCATCAAATTGTTCCATAATCAAAATAAAAGCATAGCATTAACCATATAACATATTATAATACCCTAACTCAATTTGAAGTCCAATATAATGTTGCATAATCATGTGTCAAGATGCACCTACAATTTTTTGTCACACTAGGAAAACCATCACTAGCATCTACAAGTTAATCTATCGAGCATTTTCATTGAAAAGTGTCACAATCATATGGATTGGCAATGTTGATTACATCATATCATTCCATTTTTAATCCATCCATGATATAATAAAAAAATTTAAGTAAACCCATTTAAAATCGTAACTTAATGCCAATCAAATAATTAAATGTTTGAGTTTCATCATCATAATACACGTCAATAAACCGAGTCATTTATAAACAAATTCCCTCAAATAATAAGGTACAATCTGTCAAACAAGTAGAAACAACTACATTGTCAATGATAATAGAAAGAAAGACATACCTTCTAGCATGGATAATGTTGTGATGGTTGGAAATAGAACAAGTCAATTATAAATTTGTATAATTGGGACAATGTTCTTATGGTTTGTATTTTAATCTCCCTAACCTTTCTACATTTCCAAAATTCAATGCCATTCCAAAACTTCTTTGATGTAAAAATTTACGATCAATATGTATTTTTAAACACAAAGTACAATTCAATATTGAGTTCCTAACGAAAATGCATGTTGCCCCTATCAAAATAAATTCCTAATGTAAACCAAATATTATATGCGGAAGTAAATAAAATTCATGATATACCAATTTTCCATATTTTCCAAAACTATCATCACCTTCAAGATATAAGCCCTTAATAATATACCAATATTCCATATTTTCCAAAACTATCATCACCTTCAAGATATAATCCCATAAAGATAGGTTTTTCATTAATTTTGTACTATTCAAGAAATGCAAGCAATTGTCAAAAATTGTCAATGAAGTCCACATCCAGGTTTGTATAGAGACTCAAATTATGATCTGAAATATTCCATGGTTTCCTCATGAAATATCACATCTTGACATATGATTATACTTCATAAGCCAACACTAAAATATCTACAAATTTAAAGGTAAACTTGACTACTCAAAAATAGGGTAAATGCAAGCCAAAATTCACAAAGATGCACTCATAAGGAAAAATAAGCGTGATAAAGGTGTATGGATCCTTATTAAAATATGCAATGCTTATTTATGCATGAAGGCTAGCAAACTAGGCTAGAGATGCTCCTACATCATCATTGATGTAGAATTTGGCAGCTCAGCTTGCACTAAGAGTTGTCTTATTTTTTTCAACCAAAAAATATTTTTTGGACATTGGTTAAGGTTCAAGCTAATAGAAAGGTTTTGTACATGATGAATCATCATTTTCAAGTGTCACGTCATCGAGGGAGTGAATATCTAGGCCTAGGTACCAAGTAGGCACTTTGGCAGATACATTTTGGGGAATTGGAGACTTTATTGAGAAAACTTGATATAAGGTATTGTTCTCCATGTGAAAAATCCATAGTTGTATACTTTTGCTTCAACAATCATGCATATTCAATACTCAGAATTAATTTTTGTTGGCCATCTAAGTCTAATTTTCAATCTCTGTCCAAATTGCTAGTTTTTATCTATTTTGTAACAAGAGGATTTTCAGGTTCAAATTGAAAATATAAAACTATGGGAATGTCCAAAAAATAATGAATAAAACTCAAAAATTTTAAGATATTAACTTGAGTTCTTTTTTAGGGTAAGGCATGCATTTTAGTGACAACTGTGTACATTTTTCTAAGGCAATAAAAAATAAGAAAAATTGTTCAAATAGGCACATTGGCATATACAGTTTAGGATTGAAGACTTTATTGATAAAATTAGATATGAGGTATTGTTATCCATCTGAAAATATCTAACCTAGTACCTTTTTGTTTCAACAATCATGCATATTCAATTCTTGGCATGCATTTTTCTGAGCCATATCAATGTGATTTGCAATCTTTGTCCAAGAAGCCAATTTTTATGTGTTTTGTAATAAGAGGTCATTAAGGTTCAAATTGAAGGTATAATATGGGAAGGTCTAGTAGTTCATGAATAACACTTAGCAAGTTCAGGTCTTGATTTGAGTGCTTCTACAAGGTAGGGTGTGCATTTTAATGACAACAATCAACATTTTTCTAAGGCGGTAAAAACCGGGAAAATCTTTGAAAGTACCATTTGACATAACTTTATCTTTCAAAAAGAGAATTTTGAGAAATTTGGAAATGTAGTGTGATGAAACAACTAAGGAAATACATAAATAAAATGTATTGTCTCACTTACATTCTCTTACGATGTTTTCTTGTGCATTTTATAGAGAACTATTCGCTTGTTGAATATACTCCTTTTTGTACCAAGTTTGCATATTTTAGAAATTAATGGGATTTATAAGCCATGATATTGCCATAAAAGGTGATGTGTTATGATAGGAATGAAAATATTATTCCAAAACCCTTCATTTCAATGAATTTAGAGTTCATGGCATGCCTTTTGAAGGTGTAATAATATTTAGGGAATGTTCATAGTTAGAGGAAGGATTGAATTAAATCTTAAACTTGTGGTATCTTATGTTGTCTTAAATATCTACCTGGAAATTTCATATTGCGTAGAATATCAAGCCATGGAAAATTGAATGGAAGGTTTTTTGTATAAGATCCAAATACAAATTTTAAGATCCATTTTTTGTTAAGCCTAAAAACTATAACAACAAAACCATCCATTTGTTTGAAATGGTGAATGTTCTTCAAATTTCATTATCCCCAAATTCAAAAATGAACACGAACCAAGGGACTTAGCATTTAAGCATATGGTCAAGGAAACTCTATTTCATGAGCTATTGCAGGAAAATGGATTGCAACTAGAATTATCAAGTAAGTATGAACAATCATTGATAATACAACATTAATACGTCAGGAAAAAAATAACTAAATGTATCAAATAAAATAGTCATAAAAATTAAAACACCAAAATTTACCATAGAAATTATACCAAAAAATATACACATATATTAATCAATGGTATAATGTTTACAATTCCAAATGGGTGCAACAATCCTCATCCCTAATCCATAATAACAATGGACATGATCGTGTGACTCCCATTAAAAGTGTACTTGCACACAAGGTTGTAGGTTATTTTACAAATAGAAAAATATAAATGTTGGCCCCACTTACCATTTACCAGGAGGTTGAGTATAATCACTTGAACCTAAATATGTTGGCTAATATAGATCTATCAAATATTTGGTCATGTTTTGAAAAATCCTCCTTAATATGCTTGTATTTTTAAGATGAACTCTAGTGAATTGTTCAACTTCACGATCCCTAGAGGTGCAGAATGCATTCCAATCAGTTCAAAAGTAACCATGAAGATTCCATTTCAACATGAAATTCCCACATAATCTTCATTGTGTATCATGTTCCAAGAACTTTTTAGGAAAGAAGATTAATATTGTTACCATGTATTGGATGTGGCTACAATACTCCAAGATATTATGGTGATGCTTTATGTGCTCAATATTCTATAGAGGAAGATAATCGAACAATCACAACTTCATCACCTTTTGATGCAAGAAGTTGGAAAGTGGTATGTCTATCATCATTTGTATCAACAAAAAAGGATCCCCACTTTAGAGTATGTGTGTTACCTTTTAGTAGATATAACATTAAAGAAATCATCAACAATGGCTACAATAAAAATGAAAATAATGGTACATAGTATAAACAAAATTTTCTGATATGAAGTGAAACTTAAAAATACATATTAACATGCATACATTTATACTCACCACCATTGAATTCAATTGGTATTAACAAACCTTGTTCCGTGTAAAACACCTCATGTGGATGCAAATTCACACCTTCGGGAATATGGTTGCCTCTACCAATAGCATCCACGTGACTTCCAAATATTATTACCCAATAGAATGTTCCACCAAAACCTCTAGTAAACAATCAAACACTTCCAAAAGATATTGAATTTTCAAAGACTCATCTTCAAACATACCATGCAAATTTTCATATTAATACGGACATGCATGCCTAACTTTATGGTAAAATCAAATTGATTTTCATTTCATACCAAAATCCCTTCCATTTGAATGAATGAATTCTACCAAACTTGACAAAAGGACCATCTCCCAATAAGGTATTCATTTATGAACATGATCCCACAAAAAACCCTCACTTGATCACTATATTGGAATCTTTTTCATGATATTCATCTGACCAACTCAAAGATAATTGTGATTTTGTTTCACTTAATGAAATATGGTGAAACATAAGCTTTCCATATTTACCTACATACACCATAGGAATAGCCAAAGCATCATGCATACTACCTTCCCATGTGGAATTAGTACCATTAGTGTAAAGAATTGGATCGTTACCATAAGGGTCAAAGCATGTCAGTTGTAGGTTTCCCATATGGGACTCATCAATAACTTTGTAGATAAAATCTATTTTAAATCATTTTCTCCATTAAGAAGAGCAACAGTATCAAATTGTGGAATATTTCCCTTGACATATTCATAGTTGAACGACATTATTGTTAACAATGTATAGGCATATGGTTAGTTGGGTTTTGAAAATCATTATCACTACATGAAGCAACATAAATCCAATAGTACTTTTAAGAATTTTAATATAATTATTGTGACTTTCATCATTGTCGAGATAATTGTCGCTCCCTTTCTCGCCTCTTTTATCATCTATCGTCCTCTTCAACAAGTATTCAAAAATATTCTAACACAACTTCTAGTGGCAATGTCTTGTGTTATTTATATGGAAATAGATTAGGTTTTATACTATCCATGATCGAATTGAAAAAGAAAAAATATACAAGCATAACATGATGCCCAAATGGGATATATATGTTACACACAGAACCTCTAAATTAGAAAATAAAAGAAAAAATCAATCTAACTCTATAGACATATCGAAAATTCTAGATAATATCTAACTTTATAAAAATAAATCATTGATTTTGTCTCTCCTTGACATTAAGGCTTTATCTTATCATCATCAAAAAAATTAGAAGCTCCTAACATATTTCTATATCGATTTAATAAGGGGAAAATTTAGTATTATGAATATATAATATCTAGTAATTGACTCATGTACCTTGATTATAAAAACTAAATGAAAAACAAAAATCATAAAAATAAAAGGCTTGCAATAATATAACATGAAAAAATAGGGGTTCTCAACAATTTTAATAAAGAAACTTAACACAACTTAGAAAGAGTTCTTCAAAAATCCTTTTAGCTTATGTAATGAAAACTAGTTGGCTTTTGACCACCTAAAACCACAATAAAACATGGGTAAAGTAACAATATGTAACTTGATTAACTAAATTAAGGGTTCTTCTTAAAATCAATTGTATCTTATCGAAAAAACAATTGTTTATCTCATGTACCTTCAATCCTAGTGGGAAGGAGTTCTCAAAAAAGAATCAACTCTGAAATCATTTTTAAATCTGTAATGTTTTTCTATAATTTATCATAAATCTTTGTCTGTTAAGATATTGGTGATCTCATGTACCTTTACAAAATGATGAAACTAAAGTATAAATATCAATAAATTCTAAAATAAAAATCAAGTAAATTCATCATTTTGAATGGCTAAAGTAATTCACTATACTAGTTGGTCACCATCATTTTTTATGGTTCAACAACTTTGCATGCCATCCAATCTAATTTGATCACAAGGTTTGTTTGTGTATAGTATTCAGCCTAGTTTTATCAAAGGGTTACCTCATAAGGTTTGTTTATGTAGGGCATCGAATCTAGTTCCTTGAAAGGGTTCCATAACATGGTTTGTTCAAGAAGGGAATCATACATGATTTATTCATGAGGTTATCTACTAGGGTTCATTATAGAAGGTCATCCAACCTATTTTGTTCATAAGGTTGTCTAAGATGGTTCATTCAAGTAAGGAATAAAACCTACTTTGATCAGAGGATTTAGGTAAATCCAAAAATGATGAAATAGGAGAGAATGTTCAAATGTTTAAACACCTCATTAATCCACGTTATCAAAATTTTCAAAATGGTTAGCTCACTCCATATTATTTATCATGGAAAATGCCCAAAATGGTAAGTTAACCTCACATCATCTATCACGAAAAATATTATGATCTGAAAATTTTTCTAGGGTAGAACAATGTTTGACCCATTATGTCATTAGTGTTTTTAATTATGTCTTAATCAATCACTTGATTCCATTTATTATTTAGGATCCATTTGGCAGGGGAGATTTCTTATTCTTTCTTACATGTATACACTCAAATTGGAGTTGAATCTTGATCTAGATTTTCTCACTCCTCTTCCATGCTCTTAGGATACTTGTTACATGTCTTCTCTAGCTCCTCTATAACGATGTCTTGTTATTTTGGCTTCAACCTTGAAGGCTTGTTGCTTAATCCCAAAGCATGTTCATAAACTTTATCCTCTCATACATTGGATGTTGCAACTCCACCCCAAAGGAGGTTCCAACACAAATAAGGAAAAAGGGAAGTATCAATTGTTTAAAGAGAATTTCCGGTCACCATTCAGAACTTATTGTACATTATTGTGTATGGTATATCTAGTCTTATATATCAAATTATATTAGAGATTGGGTACAACTTTGTTTTGTAATGATATTTAGTTTCACGTGGATTTTGTTTTAGGAAGTAGAGCATTCTTCTAAAGTTCTATTGCAACTCCAAACTCTCCTTCCTTCTTATGGTACTATGAATCTATTTTATTTATAAACTAATGGGTGAATGATAAGCCATATAATAAGTAAAATTGAGGTTAAATCCTCACACATTTCTTATTATTTTACTTTCTCTTTATAAAATACTAAGATTAGACATATTTATTGCACCTATCACCTAGCAAGTAATGAGGTTCCTTGTTTAAAACAAATATCTTTCATCATAGTAATCAATAAGTGGCAATGGTGTATACTGGATAATGGGTGAATGATAAAAATGATATAATAAGTGAGACCAAAGTTCAAATCTCACGATTTTTTTTATTTTTTTACTTTCTTCTTATTATAGTTATAAGATCGGATATCTGTATTCCAACTTTCACTTAGAAGCAATTAGGAATGTTCATAAGAAACTTCTTTGCAAAATAAATTCAAGTTTATTTTACATGCCCACCATGTATCACATTTTATTCACATGACACCCTTTTAATATTCTTTTTAACCTTCTTCTTGTGACTTCACCATTGTTTATTAGAAATTTGGAAGATATATTGGGAAATACAATTAGGAACTTATTGTATTTATTTTGGAATTTGTATCTTTCATGGAAATTGTGTCGAGTATTGTCCCAAAAATTGACTTTCAATGATTGAAGTATATGAGATCTCAATCTGTGATCGCCATGAATTAAATTAAGATCATATTTCTCTAAGATATTTATCAATATCAATGATTGAATATTTAATAATTCGATCAATTCAAAGTTCAACTTGTTTGTCCAAAGGAACTATGGGCAAAGATTCTGATTGGTTAAATAAATTTTACAAATTATTCAGATCGAGTTTTGATTTGATCAAAGAGAACTAATGGATTGAGACCATAAATTAGGATCAATAAATTTATAATTTGATTAAGAATGTCATGTGTATTATCGATCATAATTTATTATCAATCAATGGAATATTGATCAGTTCATGTAATTCCTTGATCTATTTTTTGAACATGAACCATTTAGCCATCAACAAATTTGACTTGATATTAACCATTAAGAGAATAATGATGTTAAGAACATGGACCATTTAACCATCAATAAATTTGACTTGACATTATACTTTAAGAGAATAATGATGTTAACCTTCAACAAATTTAACTTTGGCATTAATGGTTAAGGGAACAATGATATAATGAATTTTTTTAAGATGATGCTTTTACTTTCAATTCAAATGTTCAATTATTCACATAAACTAATAAATTCATCTACATTCCTTCAATATTTTCTTACTTCTCTTTAACATATTTTTCCAAAATTCATTTAATCTAAATGTTCCATTATTCATACAAACAAATAATTCCATGACTTTCTTAGTATTTTCTTACTTTTATTTAATATATTTTTCCAACATTCCTTTAATATGTGCTTTTGAATATCTCTTTCTTAGTTTCATTATAATATTCTTAATTTAAAGTAATCAAATGACTCACTCTAGTTTTGACTTAATTTACTAAGGGCTTATTGTTATATGAGAGACAACCACACCATACAATTTTGTTTTTCTCCACCATTACTAATTTTAATTATGTTTGCTTTGCAACTTATTTTTGAATTTTCCATATAATACGTGTTTTTTAAAACATTATTCTTACAATATTTTGTATCATTGTTTAGGACAATATTTATTGGCCTAAAACACATGGCCGTGAACTATACCAACATGAATGCGTTGAATGAATGGTGAGAATTTTCTAACAATGTTCACCCATAATATGGTTATTTATCAAACTAATAGTGTGTTTCCTTCATTTGTATTGATATCCATTCACATTCTTGGGTGTGCTTAGGAGTTTCAACTACTATTTTTAGTGAATAATGTATTTCCACTTTGTCATTGGAAACTTTCTCACACCAATGGCATATTAATTCATGGTAGCCACTTTGTTTTTATTTTCCAAACTATGAGTCTGTTTTCAGCAACAACATGTGTCTTCCTTTTTGGCAACGTCGTTCACTTTACCACATTGGTGGGAAAAAATAACCAAAGAAACACATGACACGAGATGACAATTGTAGATTCATTCAATCCTTAATCGTGTATGACTATTTCAGAAAGATTTTTTCTTGTGTCAACGACCTATCTCTTGTTGGTAATGGTCCCTTTAACGGAAATCATTCACAACCCAAGATTCTAATCATTTTGAAAGGAAAACAATACCATGAGACAATCACATATTTAGTAGCAAAACTCTCGATTTGTTTGTTTTTTGTGTGAATTGTTGTTGTTTTTTAAGGAAACCACAACCAAAGGAAAACAAGATGCAACAATGATTGTTTAATTATATATATTTTTTAATTTCCTGCAATAATCTTTTTATTTTCTTCAAAATGTTTTATCGGTGTTATTTTTTGTTTTCTTTATTTCATTCTTTATTTGGATACCATATAGAAACAACCACAAGTTAGTGCAAGTGGGTGGTCATACCAATGGATCAAGACACAATATCTAATACCACTTGGAAAAGATCTTTCATACACATTAACACGCTAGAAATCACAATATAAAAATAATTCATGAATGGTAATATGATGATGGTTATGAAGTCATAGAACTTAATATAAATAACACATAAGAGAATGTATTGCATTCACCATCTACCCTTGACTTAAGAGCCCATCTTTGTGTACCAAATTACCTTCACTGTGATTTTCATCTCCTCTCCTTTTTTTCTCTTTTTTTTTAATTTTTCCAAATTTTGTTATATACATTTGTACTAAAAAAAATCAAAATCACTTGATACATATTATGTTTGTGTTAATCTCTTCCCCTACGTAAATACAAGTAGGTGTTGGTATCCCCTTATGGTCAACAACACTCCCATATAATCTCCTTGTAAATTCAAAAGATGAAGTTCATGGTACAAGGTGCCTATCATTTGTTGAAAATGATCTTAATGAATCAATATTGAATAAGTCTATAACACACAATTCTACTTCAACAATAGGCATATTGACAAACAGAAGTAAGGTTCCAAATAGATCCTTCTAGTAGCTCTTCTACCATATCATGCTTGTTATTGTCTAATAATCAATCAAAATTGCCTAGGTGATATGTTACCTTTATGTCTTAACTACAATAACATCCAACAACCTCAAGAAAGGCCTTCTCAATGAGGGAATTTTGAATTCCCATGATGTCAAATAATTATATAGAATGTCTCGTGTTCTTCTCACAGCCAACCATTGAAAAAATGTTTGTCACTCTCCTCTAAATGATAAATAAATTTTCCATGGTTTTCAAAAAAAGATCTCCAACTTTAATATCCTTAATGATGTCTACATCCTCAAGATAACTTTTGTATGTACCAAATTGAGGCCATAATTGCTTTGCATGGCTTCCTTAACATTGATCTCTTGTATTTCAACATCCCCTACCTTAACTTGTTCATCGACAATTTCCATCATAATCGAAAGAGTCGACTTGTAATTCTCCCAAACCAAGGGACTTGTATTCCACTTGCTTAACATATTTTGAGAGGCTCCAATATTTATCAGGGTTGTCTCCATCATTATTATCTTCTCTAATCAACAAGGATATGTACTTTGTTATTCAAGAGCATTCAAATAAAGTATGAAGTCCTAATCAATGTGTATAATCATGAGTATATGTGCTCCACTTCGACGACATTGGTACTTATATGATCTTCAAAAAAAATCTCCATTTGTCTTGTTTCTATCCATTTGCAACCTTTATGAGAAGTCTTGTTGTTTTTGGTCAGCAACTAGAACACCTCAATAGTAATCTCCTAGGAACTTGAACTTTGAACATGACTCGGGAAAGGAATCAAAATATTATAATGTTGCACCGTCTTGGCTTGGATGTCTATATGACATGCTCTTATTCATCAAAATGTAGTCTTCAAAATCACTTGTTCATGGAGTGGGTTTCTTGAGCCTTCTGGGACCTGTAAGAACTAGCACTTGTCTGCAATAAAAGGGTGAGATCATGGAAGAAGAGAGGTGATCAGGATTTCTTCTCCCAAGAAATATACAAAAATATCACAAATAGGGCATATGAACAAATCTAGGGAAAGATAAACAAAGGAAAATTCAGCTTTTACATGTTTAGGAGTGGTGGCCACCTAAACTACCCAGCGGTATTTTGATATTAAAATATTCATTTGTTGTCTGATTGGGGTGATTCCAAATCCAAATTAAATTAGATTCACATGGCTATCTCCAGTAAAAATAGGTTTTACAAACACTAAGAATTGATGGGTCAAATATGTCAATGAACATCCTAGGATACAAAGTTTCAATAGTGCATATTTAGGATAGGAAGTCGGTATTTAGGGCATAACTTTCTTGTATGATATCGAAATGAAGTAATTCCGATTGGGTTATGAACTATATTCATAATAGAATACACCCTATAAACACATTTTAAAAATATATCCATTTTCTCTACCAAAAATCGATTGTCTCAACTCAGTTCTTGGTGAGGTCAGTGGCCCCAAATGCTACAAGAGCATGATCAATAAGCTATTTCTCTTGAATGGTGATTTGGGTTTGTGTGAATTTTTGTAGGTGTATAGTTTTCAAGGTAATGTATATCTATACAAAATATTACAAATACCTAGCTCCTCAATTATGCAATATGACCTTCACAATATCCTATGACAAGTACAAAAATACATAAAACAAGAATAAAATCAGACATTTAGTTCAAAATGTGGTATAATGATAATGGGATCCTAACGTAACCATCGTGGGAACAACACAAAGTGTCTCATTATATATGAGGTTGATGTAGGGTTGATATAATGAGATCCTAACATAACCACCGTGGGAAACATGGAGTGTCTCATTATTCGTGAGATAGTGTCCACATTTTGTTCGTGAGATTGTGGTTCTTGTATGATGATGGCTTGAACAATTGATCGAAACATACAATCACCATCGAGTATTTTTCATTATACCTAATATTAAAGCGGCTAGGTGTAGGGTAGGGGTAATCAACAATGAAGAATCAAGGGTTGGAAAGGTCTAAAATGACGATCATGACTTAGTGGAAAGAAAGAATGGGGGGAGGGAAATGATACCACATAAAAAAGAAAATAGAAGAGAAAATCATGAAGAAGAGAATAAGGTAGAAAATAGGGCAGGAAGATTGAGAGAGGAATAAAGAGTGAGAAAAAAGAAAAGTAGAAGTAAAGGCAGCATATAGTAAGAAGATATGAACATGGGTGGACTAAGATGAAAATATAATGAAACAATCAACCGAAGATGCTACATATTACTGGTGGAAATAATGAAATTTCATTACAGACCCGTTAATTGATCCAAACGTGCGATTGAAAACTTATGCATCCCTTTTGGTTCTTTCTCCAGTGGAATCCTCATTCATCAATGCTTTCCCCATCTAGCCAAACTTCCTGAAAAAGGGGTTAGTATTATGGGTGGCTCTTACCGCATCACAAAAAACTTTCTAATTTTAACTCATGCAAAACAGTATGTATGAGGCCCTACAAACATGATAGTCAACATATTCTCTTTTCTCATCCCCTTACCATCAGAACACTCTTTGTGAGACCCTACAAAGAGGATATTTGACATCTTCTCTTTGCTCATCCTCTTACCATGTGTTATCTAAAACCAATACAAGAAATATTATTGTGCCCTTAACACCTCCTTGAAAAGAGTGCCAAATATGACGGTCTTTCTATATATATTCTATTTAACCAGGAACACTTGTGTATTTTATCTTATCAACCAGGGTTTCTAATGAATTGTGAGATGTCATGCACTGTATGTGCAGGATACAAATTCTTAACTTGCATTAATTTTTCTAACATGCTTCTACATAGAAAGGAAATTGCATCACTACACTACAAAATTCCAAAGTTAGCTCCATCACACTTGGTAGTGGTCATGTACTTGAAAACTGATCATGCGAACCCTACTGGTACCAAGAAATCACTAGGAACGAGAACCTTGCTTCCACCAAGAAATCACCAAGAATGATTTGAGAACTTCCTATTTCCATACATCATATCTCTTGTTGTTGGAAAACTTTGGTAGAAACTAATCTAGGAATTGAAATAACATTGCAGAAAAGGAAACACACCATGCCTTGCAAAGAATTAAATCACTCTACAAATTAGAAATACTTGAATTGAAACTTCAAAAATAAATAAACACCCAAAGCAAGAAATGAAAGATTACCAATTGTACAACAATCTTCTCTCATAGAGTGATCTCCCTCCCGTGAAAATTGTAGAAAACTTAATCTACAGTGCCACAAACTAACTAAAAATCAACATATGAATGAATAAACATAAATCTAAGTTGAAAATTGGATCTCAAGCTAGTAGTTTTATTCCATCACAAAATTGGACATTGATCTAAGAGTCCTCTCCCTTGGAATGCAGATGGCCCTATGTTTAATGCATAATCTTGCTTGAAACTAAAAAACCCACTTGATGATAAGAGATTCCCAACTGATTACAACAATATTCCAAATTTACAACTCATAAAGATTGCTCCAAGATTCTAGCTAACGCCATCGAATTTAGAATATCATATGTTGTCAAATTCGTGATTGGTTGTGTGGGCTACACCAGCTTACCCAAAATACATCCAAGGGCCATGAAGATGCTGAAATTTATTTTCCTCTTGATCTGTAGCTATCACAACGGATTTGGATCCCACAAATATAGGGAAAAATGTGTTTGCAGACATGGGTATCTAGAAATTCTCCCTTCAACGTGTAATACAACATATCTCATCTTCTATGAACGTCTCCAAATAGATATAACACCAAATTTGTGTCTCCTCCATTAATTCTTTGACTGGAAGCTTGGATACCTTCTAACTGATGTTGACTTGATTATTGGGTGCTCAAATTTGTGGCATTTTTATTAATAAATCCACAAGTGGTATTGTCTCCCACAAATCCTGTCAATATTCTGGTGTTGGTTCCATGAAATCGTTTTGTATTTCTATAATAATAATAATCCCTTTCTATAGCCTTGGACACGAACCATCATCCTGCATCTATGTGCCATCTCTACCAAATATTCATAAAATGCACGTATTGGAGCCAAGCAATTTGTCTTCTTGAACCTAAAAGGGAACTTTGAGCATTATCAACTTGTAAACCTACAACAACAAACCTACAACAACTTGTCAACACATTAGCCATGACTGCAAAAGTAAATACAAAATACACTAATTCTCCCTAATGTTAATCAAAATTCAATGAAATACTAAGAAACGCGATGAAAAACACTTCGAGCATATATCCTGCACATGAGCATTAAAATAGGATAATACAAGGTTGTGGATGGATAGAAAAGGATCAAAAATGAGGAAAATATGGTATTTTTGTGACTCAACACTAATATGTGGACTACTTGTGCAACAACATGTAATCTGTGAGTAAAATCATCACCATATATTCAACCCGGGTCACGAAAAAGGAGTGATAGTAGGTGGAAACAAGAACAATGTTCCTTCTCTCTTGATGGTACCTTGTACCCTTCCATACAACCTCATTACATGTAAGTGGATCGATCGAAAAGCATGTTACTTGTGCCTACACAAACTGCAATCAACGCATCAAATTGTTCCATGATCAAAATAAAAGAATAGCATTAACCATATAACATATTATAATACCCTATCTCAATCATTTTGATATTATGGTAGTTGTGGGAGGTATTAACCTCCACGTGTAACCCTAACAATACTAGAATATTCCAGGAAGCAAGGGAAACCCAAAAACATTGGATAAAAATCCTAGGAGACAAGTCGGCTCAAGAGAATATTTATTATTAAGTTATTAGCCTCCATGAAGAGAAGTCGACCTATTTAGGTGACTTGGAGTAGTATAAATAGAGGGTGCTAGAGCTCATTTGTACACACTCTCTCTCACAACTACATAAGACCAGTGGTGCGCAAGATTGGAGAGGAGTTGCAGCTGCAACTGGAATTTTTTGTTTTGGCTTGGACTTTCTCTTGGTTATGGATTGGACTTTCTTCTTAGTATGCTAGCTCTGGAGAGAGGTATGCTACCTTGATTGGCTATTGGTTCTATGGTTTTCTTCCGGGATTATTTTCTCTGTCAAGGTTAAGTTGCTCGAGGGTGGCCTTTGTGCCTATGGTTGGGTGACAATATTGATATATTGTCTATGGTAAAAGAGAACACCTATTATTCTAACATGTTATGGGCCCACACTATCTTCGGACAATCTAACCATTGGAAGATAGATTGGGAGGATTTTCTCAGTTATAGTTGCAGTTGCAGTCAAATTTTTGTTGCAACAACGAAACACTAACCCTCTTGTTAAGGCACCTTAAGTGAAGAGATTGACCTAATTTTTGGATATCCTAGTGCACCCTAGCCTAGCGCACCTCATGGTACTCTCAGCAATCCAAGACATCAAGTTTGATTTTTTGGTCAAAGTCAAAGGTTGACCAAGTCAAAGCAGTAATGACTTACTCTATGAAGTCAAAAAACAAGTTAGAAGGGGATTATAACTTTAGAGAATGGAAGACAAGGATTGACCTTATCCTTGCCAAGAATAAAGTGTTGGATCTCGTGAAAGGCAAGATCATGGAACCAAAGTTTGAATTGGGAAAAGAGAAGGAACCTCAGAATGTTGCAGTTATGGAGAAGTTCAAGGACAATGACATCAATGTTATGAGTATCATAGTGGAATATGTAAAATACCACTTGATACCCTACATTTCTCATCTTGACTCATCTAAGAAGATGTACGATGCCCTAACTAACCTCTTCTCAGTCAGAAATATTGGACAGGTAATGAGTCTGAAGAATGAGCTCCATGACATGAAAATGAATGATGATGATAGCATAACATCATACTTTGTGAGAATCTATCAGTTAAGAGATCAACTACAAGATATTGAAGAAATCATTTCAAGGAATTGGTAAATATAGTACTCAACATCCTTCCCAAGACACAGGATGCATTTGCTGCAACCATGAACACAAGAAAGGAGTATCTCACATTTGAAGAACTTTGGACTTGTTGTGCACAGGAAGAATCAAGGACTATCACAAAATAGAAATCCCAAAATAAATATGATGATCAAGCCTTCACAGCAAAATTCAAGAATTTCAGGAATAAGAGAAAGTTTGTCTTAAGGAAGGAAACATGCAAAGCAACAATTGTCGAAGAAAAGGAAACCTCAAAGAAAGTTAAGCAGGATGAAGCACACTTCTTCTAGTCAAGGTAACAATATTCTTCTATAACATAGTTCTTGTCCATACCATGTTTACATAGTTCTTGTACATATCATGCATATCTATTTCTTAGAATATAAGATGATCAATGAAACAATACCTATGGACGAATAACAAGATAAGGATTTTTTATGACTATAAGTCAAGTAATGTACATGAAAAGGATGAAGTACGTTGACAATATTTGGTGACAAATTCTAGAGGAATCTATTATATAAGTAACAACTGCCATATAGGCCAAAATCATAATCAAACTTGAAGAGACCCAGAAAGAGTTAGACCAGAAAGAAGTCAATAATTAAGAGGAAACTAGAATAAGACTTGCAATGCCTTGCAGAAAGCAATAAGGATGCAGACGAAAGTGTGGACTCTCTTAGATGGAGAGCGTTGATTGCAGAATTCCAAAAGAAGAGCATGCATTCATGCATGAAGCCAGGATTAGGAGGGAGATAATACTAAATGATATGATCCATTAAAGAATATGTGAAGACTATAAAGTATATGTCCATGTTCCCATTGAAAGTAGCATCCATGATAAACAACACGTGTTCAAAAGAATTCTTCTTCATGAAGATTAGAATATCCTTGGTTGTCCATCTACGTTTATTCTCCTATGACAAAAAGAAGAAGGTGGAACCTTCAGAGAGGAAGGGCATAGAATCTATAGAAGATTCCATGGACTCCAACATTGAAGATGAGGAAGAACATGAAGATTCCAAGAAAGAAAGAAAAGTCAATTGAACAATTTATTATACCAAGAATCATAAGACTACCAGCTTGGTTTGAACCCACCAGAAGAAATCAAACAGAAGAAATGGAAGTTGTGATATGTAAGAAAATGTGAAAAAAAAGACTTATGGATGGAAGCATTGTGATATTCAGAACTAGAGGTTCTTCCAGAAGGAGGGAGAAGACTATGACGACAGCTTGTTCCAGTAAACCAGATATACCTCTTGTAGTATCCATGTAAGAGATTGTTCTTCCCAATAAAGAAAATTGAGAAAGAAGCGTATACCAGAAAGAGAACCATGTATGAAGATAGAATAACACCTTGTATGGATTCAAGCAACTTGATGCAAAGTATTTCATATACAACAGAAGTGTGGCGAAAACTTCCTATGACAGAGAAATTGCATCAAAATGGTTGCTCAGAAGTCCGGGATAATGGATTGATAATCCATGGAAAACTCCCATGATGATAGATCTAAAGAAGTTGAGAGACTCTAATCCAATAAGACCCATCTCTGTATGACAATTGATTGTCTCATTAATGCATTTGAAATATACTCAGTTGGATATTTTCCTTGTGAAATGTCTGAGTTATGATATACAATTGCATGGATTTATCGATTCAAATTGGGAAGGGAGTGCAGATGACAGAAGAAGTGCTACTTGGATATGTTTCAATTTGATATTTGTCATGATGTCATGGGTTAGAAGGAAATAGAAGTCTGTTTCACTCAGCACTACAGAAGAAAAGTATATTGCAGCTTGTGATGCTTGTACAGAAGCAATGTGGCTCTGTAAGTTGGTTTCTAGACCGTCTGATCAAGTGTTGAATTCAACCATGATATGTTGTAATGATCAAAGTCATGTGAAGCTTTCAGAGAAAACCAATGTTCCATGACAGGTCGAAGTACATTGAGATCAAGCATTATATTCTCCGTGATAAATTCCAGAAGAGAGAAGTGGTTCTCCAATATATCCCCACATATGAGCAGATAGCAGATATTTTGGTAAATCCTCTATCCAAGATGAAAAGTTTGTGTACTTAAGAGACAAGATGGGGCTCGTGGATACAATTTCCTTATTGGAAAAGGAAGTGATTACTCCCAAGTTGGGAGGGAGAACTGATATGTTATTGACTTATGGACAGTAATTTTCCCGTTCAGAAAATGGTCCAATATGGGCAGCTCCTTTCCATTTCGGAAAGTGGTTCAAGATTTCTGACGGATAGGAATTTTCCAGTTTGGAAAATGGTCCAGATCAGATAGTCATTTTCATAATGAAAATGGTCCGATATATTGTTGATGTACCATAGATAGTGATTCCCCTTGTGGCCAGTGTGGGGGAATGGTCTAGGACAGTCATTCTTCTTGGCTGTCACTCTGAGTAGTGGTCAAGTAGAATGGTATGCCTCGTTGGGAAGTCATTCTTTTGAATTTCACAGTTGCGAGCAGTTTCGAATAATGGTTTGTTTTGGAGGTTGGTGCAGAACAATCATTTCCATAGGAAATGGTCCGGACAGGCATTCCCTAGAGAAGAATCATTCTCTCCAGGTTGCACTATGATTATTGTCGAAGGAATGTCGTAGTTAGGTGAATGATCTAGGTTCAACAATCAAGGACATGCATTCCCTAGGGCAGACTCATTATCTCCAGGTTGCATTGTGATTAGTGTCGGAGGAATGTCCCAGTTAGGTGAATGTTCTAGGGTCATAAATTAGGGACAATTATTATTTTATGCTTGGGAAGAATAGTCCAGATAGCCCATGGCTGATGTTTTACTTTCTGAGGGCAGATGCTCTTCCAAATCTCACAGATGTGAGTGGAAGAATGGCCTAGATGACTCAATTTATATCATGATATTGTTTTATGTAGGTTGATATCAGTTGATATTATTGTTGTGGAGATTGTATGTCTGTGGACAGTAGTTGTAAGCTACTGTGGTGGATGTGTTACATTGGTTGTGAATATGTTTCATTGGTTAGTAGTCGTGTGTTACTAGGTGTGGTTGTGTACCACTGGATAGTAGTTGTGTACTACTATGGATAGACACATTTGTGTTTTATTGAATGGCATTGTTCGGATTGCCATGGAGACTATCACTAGTGTTGGTGATGATTACCAGCTAGATGGATAGTCAGTATGTTGATGGATAGACATTCTCCCTATGGAAAATGGTCTAGGATAGTCATTCTTCTAGTATGTATGTCTGAATTAGAAGAATAGTCCTTGTAGCCCATGGCGTGGCTTCCAACATCTATTGGAACAATTATTCTTCTAGGACATATGTCTAGACTAGAAGAATGGTTAGTGTATCAATGTGTGGAGTGAGTGACTTATTCAACATCATGCCTGATTACTCAGAAGGAGTATGGATTCAAGAGATGATGAAATTGATGTTATCAGATGATAATGATAGTGATGATGGTGCTCATCATTTGACCATGAGATAGCCTGTGTGGCTAATGATGATGCTACCGGTTGAATGGTTTGTTTGTGCTCAAGACCATTTCCTTTAATACCTCCCTAGATATGAGGGAGTGTTGATATTATGGTAGTTGCGGGAGGTATTAACCTCCACGTGTAATGCTAACAAGACTAGAATATTTCGGGAAGCAAAAGAAACCCTAAAACGTTGGATAAAAACCCTAGGAGACAAGTCAGCTCAAGAGAATATTTATTATTAAGTTATTAGCCTCCAGGAAGAGAAGTCAAACTAGTTAGGTGGCTTGGAGTAGTATAAATAGAGGGTGCTAGAACTCATTTGTACACACTCACTCTCACTACTGCATAAGACCAGTGTTGCACAAGCTTGGAGAGGAGTTGCAGCCACAGTTGCTGCAACTGGAATTTTCAATTTTGGCTTGGAATTTCTCTTGGTTATGGATTGGACTTTCTTCTTGGTACGCTAGCTCTGGAGAGAGGTACACTACCTTGATTGGTTATTGGTTCTAGGGTTTTCTTCAGGAATTATTATCTCTCTCAAGGTTAAGGTGCCCAGGGGTGGCCTTTGTGCCTATGGTTGGGTGACAATATTGCTAAATTTTCTATGGTGAAACGACCACACCTATTTTTCTAACAAATCTGAATTCCAATATAATGTTGAATAATCCCATGTCAAGATACGACTACATTTTTTGTCACATTAGGAAAACCATCAATAGCATCTACAAGTTAATGTATCCAACATTTTCATTGAAAAGTGTCACAATCATATGGATTGGCAATGTCGATTACATCGTATCATTCTATTTTTAATCCATCCATGTTATAATAAAAACATTTAAGTAAACCCATTTAAAATCGTAACTTAATGTCCATCAAATAATCAAAAGTTTGAGTTTCATCATCATAATACACGTCAATAAATCGAGTCATTTATAAACAAATGCCCTCAAATAATAAGGTACAATATGTCAAACAAGTAGAAACAACTACATTGTCAATAATAATAGAAAGAAAGACATACCTTCTAGCATAGATAATGTTGTGATGGTTGGAAATAGTACAAGTCAATTACAAATATGTATAATTGGGACAATGTCCTTATGGTTTGTATTTTAATCTCTGTAACCTTTCTACATTTCCAAAATTCAATCCCATTCCAAAAATTCTTTGATGTAAAAACTTACAAACAATATGTATTTTTAAACACAAAGTACAATTCAATATTGGGTTCCTAAAGAAAATGCATGTTGCCCCTATCAAAATGAATTCCTCATGTAAACCAAATATTATATGCGGAAGTAAATAAAATCATAATATCCCAATTTTCCATATTTTCCAAAACTATCATCACCTTCAAGATGTAAGCCCTTCATAATATACCAATATTCCATATTTTACAAAACTATCATCACCTTCAAGATATAAGCCCACAAAGACAGGTTTTTCATTAATTTTGTACTATTCAAGAAATGCAAGCAATTGTCAACAATTGTCAGTGAAATCCACATCCAGGTTTGTATAGAGACTCAAATTACGATATGAAATATTCTATGGTTTCCTCATGAAATATCACATCTTGACATATGATTATACTTCATAAGCCAACACTAAAATATCTACAAAATTAAAGGTAAACTTGACTACTCAAAAATAGGGTAAATGCAAGCCAAAATTCACAAAAATGCACTCATAGGGAAAAATAAATGTGATAAAGTTTTATGGATCCTTATTAAAATATACAATGTTCATTTATGCATGAAGGCTAGAAAACTAGGCTAGAGATGCTCTTACATCATCATTGATGTAGAATTTGGCAGCTCATCATGCATTAAGAGTTGTCTTATTTTTTTTCAAACAACAAATATTTTTAGGAAATCGGTTAAGTTCCAAGCTAATAGAATGGTTTTGTACATGATGAATCATCATTTTCAAGTGTCACGTCATCGAGGAAGTGAATATCTAGGCCTAGGTGCCAAGTAGGCACTTTGGCAAATACATTTTGGGGAATTGGAGACTTTATTGAGAAAACTTGATATAAGGTATTGTTCTCCATGTGAAGAATCCATAGTTGTATATTTTTGCTTCAACAATCATGCATATTCAATACTCAACATGGATTTTTGTTGGCAATATAAGTCTAATTTGCAATCTCTCCAAATTGCTAGCTTTTATGTATTTTGTAACAAGAGGATTCTCGGGTTCAAATTGAAAATATAAAATTATGGGAATGTCCAAAAAATAATGAATAAAACTCAACAATTTTAAGATATTAACTTGAGTTCTTTTTTAGGGTAAGGCATGCATTTTAGTGGCAACTGTGTGCATTTTTCTAAGGCAATAAAAAATAAGAAAAATTGTTGAAATAGGCACATTGGCAGATACAGTTTGGGATTGAAGACTTTATTGATAAAAGTGGATATGAGGTATTGTTATCTATCTGAAAATATCTAACCTAGTACCTTTTTGTTTCAACAATCATGCATATTCAATTCTTGGCATGCATTTTTCTGAGCCATATCAATGTGATTTGCAATCTTTGTCCAAGAAGCCAATTTTTATGTGTTTTGTAATAAGAGGTCATTAAGGTTCAAATTGAAGGTATAATAATATGGGAAGGTCTATTAGTTCATGAATAAAAATTAGCAAGTTCAGGTCTTGATTTGAGCACATCTACAAGGTAGGGTGTGCATTTTAATGACAAACATCAACATTTTTCTAAGGCGGTAAAAACCGGGAAAATATTTGAAAGTGCCATTTGACATAACTTTATCTTTCAAAAATAGAGAATTTTGAGAAATTTGGAAATGTAGTGTGATGAAACAACTACTGAAATACATAAATAAAATGTATTGTCTGACTTACATTCTCTTACGATGTTTTCTTGTGCATTTTATAGAGAATTGTTAGCTTGTTGAATATACTCCTTTTTGTACCAAGTTTGCATTTTTTAGAAACTAATGGGGTTTATAAGACATGATAGTGCCATAAAAGGTGATGTGTTATGATAGGAATGAAAATCTTATTTAGAAACCCTTCATTTCAATGCATTTAGTGTTCATGGCATGCATTTTGAAGGTGTAATAAGATTTAGGGAATGTTCATAGTTAGAGAAAGGATTGAATTAAATCTTAAACTTGTGGTATTATATCTTATCATAAATATCTATATATGGAAATTTCATATTTCGTAGAATATCAAGCAATGGAAAATTGAATGGAAGGTTTTTTGTATGAGATCCAAATACAAA
Source organism: Picea glauca (assembly GCA_000966675.3). NCBI lineage: Eukaryota > Viridiplantae > Streptophyta > Pinopsida > Pinales > Pinaceae > Picea > Picea glauca. Next base: position 857,687 of record JZKD02S2120260.1, read on the forward strand.
TTTTAAGATCCATTTTTTGTTAATCCCAAAAACTATAACAACAAAACCATCCATTTGTTTGCAATGGCGAATGTTTTTCAAATTTCATTATCCCCAAATTCAAAAATGAACATGAACTAAGGGACTTAGTATTTAAGCATATGGTCAAGGAAACTCTATTTCATGAGCTATTGTAGGAAAATGGCTTGCAACTAGAATGATCAAGTGAGTATGAACAATCATTGATAATATAATATGTTAGGACAAAAATAACTAAATGTATCAAATAAAATAGTCATGAAAATTAAAACACCAAAATTTACCATAGAAATTATATCAAAAAATATATACATATATTAATCAATGGTTGAATGTTTACAATTCCAAATGGGTGCAACAATCCTCATCCCTAATCCATAATAACAATGGACAAGATCCCTTTGGTGTGACTCCCATTAAAAGTGTACTTGCACACAAGGTTGTAGGCTATTTTACAAATAGAAAAATCTAAATGTTGGCCCCACTCACCATTTACCAGGAGGTTGAGTCTAATCACTTGAACCTAAATATGTTGGCTAATATAGATCTATCAAAATATTTGGTCATGTATAGAAAAATCATCCTTAATATGCTTGTATTTATAAGATGAACTCTAATGAATTCTTCAACTTCACAATCCCTAGAGTTAGAGAATGCATTCCAATTAGTTCAAAAGTAACCATGAAGATTCCATTTCAACATGAAATTCCCGCATAATCTTCATTTTGTATCATGTTCTGAGAACTTTTTAGGAAATAAGATTAATATTGTGACCATGTACTGGATGTGGCTACAATACTCCAAGATATTATGGTGATGCATTATGTGCTCAATATTCTATAGAGGAAGATAATCAAACAGTCACAACTTCATCACCTTTTGATGCAAGAAGTTGGAAAGTGTTGTGTCTATCATCATTTGTATCAACAAAAAAGGATCCCCACTTCAGAGTATGTGTGTTACCTTTTAGTAGAGATAACATTAAAGAAAGCATCAACAATGGCTACAATAAAAATGAAAATAACGTTACATAGTATAAACATTTTTTTCTGATATGAAGTGAAACTTAAAAATACATATTAACATATATACATTTATACTCACCACCATTGATTTCAATTGGTATTAATAAACCTTGCTCCATGTAGAACACCTCATGTGGATGCAAATTCACACCTTCAGGAATATGGTTTCCTCTACCAATAGCATCCACATGACTTCCAAATATTATTACCCAATAGAATGTTTCGCCAATGGAAACCTCTAGTAAATAATCAAACACTTCCAAAAGATATTGAATTTTCAAAGACTCATCTTCAAACGTACCATGCAAATTTTCATATTAATATGGACATGCATGCCTAACTTTATGGTAAAATCAAATTGATTTTCATTGAATCCCTTCCATTTGAATGAATGAATTCTACCAAATTTGACAAAAGGACCATCTCCCAATAAGCAATTCACTTATGAACATGATCCCATATAAAACCCTCACTTGATCACTATATTGGAATCTTTTTCATGATATTCATCTGACCAACTCAAAGATAATTGTGATTTTGTTTCACTTAATGAAATATGGTGAAACATAAGATTTCCATATTTACCTACATACACAATAGGAATAGCCAAAACATCATGCATACTATCTGCCCATGTGGCATTAGTACCATTAGTGTAAATAATTGGATCGTTACCACAAGGGTCAAACCATGTCATCTCTAGGTTTCCCATATGGGACTCATCAATAACTTTGTAGATAAAATCTATTTTAAATCATTTTCTCCATTAAGAAGAGCAACAGTATTAAATTGTGAAACATTTACCTTAACATATTGCATAGTTGAACGACATTATTGTTAGATATCATTTTTTGGGATTAACTGTGTAGAGTAAGTCATTAATCTATGACCCATATCCATGAGTATTAGTCGCAACTGACCAATAATTCTCATGATTTGAATAGTCCACTTACCACTCATTGCATCGGGTGATGCTCACGTGGGTGAAGAAGTGGGATTGAAACCAGGGGTGATGCTCACTCATTTAATTGGTTTCAATCCCACTTCTTCACCCCTCTGAGCATCACCCGATGCAATGAGTGCTAAGTGGACTATTCAAATAATGAGAATTATTGGTCAATTGCGACTAATACTCATGGATATGGGTCATAGATTAATGACTTACTCTACACAGTTAATCCAAAAAAATAATATCTAATATGTTGCATTGTGGAATCCCCTCTATGCTTAGACATTATTGTTGAAAAGGTATAGGCTTATGGTTAGTTGGGCTTTGAAAATCATTATCACTACATGAAGCAAAATAAATCCAATAGTACTTTTAATCATTTTAATATAATTCTTGTGACTTTCATCATTGTCAAGATAATTGTCGCTCCCTTTCTCGCCTCTTTTGGCGTCTATCATCCTCTTCAACAAGTATTCAAAAAGATCCGAACACAACTTCTAGTGGCAATGTCTTGTGTTATTTATATGGAAATCGATTAGGTTCTATATTATCCATCATCAAATTGAAAAACAAAAAATCGACAAGCATAACATGATGCCCAAATGGGATATATATGTTACACACAGAACCTATAAATTAGAAAAAAATAAAATAAATAAAATCAAACTCTATAGAGATAATGAAAATTCTAGATAATATCTAACTTCATAAAAAAAATCATTGATTTTGTCTCTCCTTGACAATAAGGCGTTAGCTTATCATCATCAAAAAAATTTAGAAGCTCCTAAAAAAAATAGTATTATGCATATATAATATCAAGTAATTGACTCATGTACCTTGCTTATAAAAACTAAATGAAAAACAAAAATAAAAGGCTTGCAATAATATAACACGAAAAAACAAGGATTCTCAACATTTATTTCAAAGAAACTTAACAAAACTAAGAAAGAGTTCTTCAAAAAAATCCTTTTAGACTATGTAATGAAAACTAGTCGGCTTTCGATCACCTAAAACCACAATAAAACATGGGTAAAGTAACAATATGTAACTTGATTAACTAAATTAAGGGTTCTTCTAATAAACAATTGTGTCTTATAGAAAAGGCAATTGTTTATCTCATGTACCTTCAATTCTAGTGGGAAGGAGTTCTAAAAAAAAATCAACTCTGAAATCATTTTTAAATTTGTAATGTTTTTCTATAATTTATCATAAATAATTGTCTATTAAGATATCGGTGATCTCATGTACCTTTACAAAATGATGAAACTAAAGTATAAATATCAATAAATTATAAAATAAAAGTCAAGTAAATTCATCTTCATCATTTTGAATGGCTAAAGTAATTCACTATACTAGTTGATCACCATCATTTTTTATGGTTCAACAACTTTGCATGCCATCCAATCTAATTTGATCACAAGGTTTGTTTGTGTATGGCATTTGACCTAGTTTTATCAAAGGGTTACCTCGTAAGGTTTGTTTATTTAGGGCATCAAACATAGTTCCTTGAAAGGGTTCCCTCACATGGTTTGTTCAAGAAGGGCACCATACATGGTTTATTCATGAGGTTATCTAGTAGGGTTCATTACAGAAGGTCATCCAACCTATTTTGTTCACAAGGTTGTCTAAGATGGTTCATTCAAGTAAGGAATAAAACCTACTTTGATCAGAGAATTTAGGTAAATCCAAAAATGATGAAACATGAGAGAATGTTCAAATGTTTAAACACCTCATTAATCCACTTTATCAAAAATTTCAAAATGGTTAGCTCACCCCATATTATTTATCATGAAAAATGCCCAAAATGGTAAGTTAACCTCACATCATCTATCACGAAAAATATTAGAATATGAAAAGTTTTATAAGGTAAAACAATGTTTGACTCATTATGTCATTAGTGTTTTTAATTATGTCTTAATCAATCACTTGATTCCATTTATTATTTAGGATCCATTTGGGAGCGGAGATTTATTATTCTTTCTTACATGTATACACTCAAAATGGAGTTGAATCTTGATCTAGCTTTTCTCACTCCTCTTCCATGCTCTTGGGGTACTTGTTACATGTCTTCTCTAACTCCTCTATAGGGATGTCTTGTTGTTATTTTGGCTTCAACCTTGAATACTTGTTTCTTAATCCCAGGGCATGTTCATAAACTTCATCCTCTCATACATTGGATGTTGCAACTCCACCCTAAGAGAGGTTCCAACACAAATAAGGAAAAAGTGAAGTATCAATTGTTTAAAGAGAATTTTTGGTCACCATTCAAAACTTATTGTAAATTATTGTGTATGGTAGATATAGTCTTATATATCACATTATATTATAGATTTGGTACAACTTTGTTTTGTAAGAAAATTTAGCTTCACGTGGAGTTTTTAAGGAAGTGGTGCATTCTTCTAAAGTCCTATTGCAACTCCAAACTATCCTTCCTTTTTATGGTACTATAAATCTATTTTATTTCTAAGCTAATGGGTGAATGGTAAGTCATATAATAAGTAAAATTGAGATTAAACTCTAACACATTTCTTATTATTTTACTTTCTCTTTATAAAATACTAAGATTAGACATATCTATTACATCTTTCACCTAGCAAGTAATGAGGTTCCTTGTTTAAAACAAATTTATTTCATCATAGTAATCAATAAGTGGCAATGGTGTATAAATGGTGTATATTGGCTAATGGGTGAATGATAAAATGATATAATAAGTGAGACCAAAGTTCAAATCTCAAGATTTTTTTATTTTTTTACTTTCTTCTTATCATAGTTATAAGATCAAATATCTTTATTCCAACTTTCTCTTAGAAGTAATTAGGAATATTCATAAGAAACTTCTTTGCAAAATAAATTCAAGTTTATTTTGCATGCCCACCATGTATCACATTTTCTTCACATTAATATTCTTCTTAACCTTGTTCCTATGACTTCACCATTGTTCATTGGAAATTTGGAAGATATATTGGGAAATACAACTAGGAATTTATTATATTTATTTTGGAATTTGTATCATTCGTGGAAATTATGTCGAGTATTATCCTAAAAATTGTCTTTCAATGATTAAAGTATATGAGATCTCAATCTATGATCGCCATGAATTAAATTATGATTAGATTTCTCTGAGATATTTATCGATATCGAAGATTGAAGATTCAATAATTCGATCAATTCAAAGTTCAACTTGTTTTTCCAAAGGAACTATGGACAAGCATTATGGCTGGTCAAATAACTTTTACAAATTATTCAGATTTTCGATTTGATCGGAGAGAACTAATGGAATGAGACCATAAATTAGGATCAATATATTTATAATTTGATTAAGAATGTCACATGTATTATCGATCATAATTTATTATCAATCAATGGAATATCGATCAGTTCATGTAATTCCTTATCCATTTTTTGAACATGAACCATTTAACCACCAATAAATTTGACTTGGCATTAAACATTAAGAGAATAATGGTGTTAAGAACATGGACAATTTAACCATCAACAAATTTGACTTGACATTATACTTTAAGAGAATAATGATGTTAACCTTACACAAATTTAACTTGCCATTATTGGTTAATGGAACAATGATATAATGAATTTTTTTAAGACGACACTTCTACTTCCAATTCAAATGTTCAATTACTTGCATAAACTAATAAATTCATCTACTTCCCTTTAATATTTTCTTACTTCCCTTTAACATATTTTTCCAAAATTCCTTTAATGTAAATGTTCCATTATTCACACAAACAAATAATTCCATGACTTTCCTAGTATTTTCTTACTTTTCTTTAATATATTTTTCCAGCATTCCTTTAATATGTGCTTTTGAATATCTCTTTCTTAGTTTCGTTATAATATTCTTAATTTCACGTAATCAAATGACTCACTCTAGTTTTGACTTAATTTACTAAGGGCTTCTTGTTATATGAGAGACAACCACACCATACAATTTGGTTTTTCTCCACCATTACTTAATTATGTTTTCTTTGCAACCTATTTTTGAAATTTCCATATAATATGTGTTTTTTAAAAAGATTATTCTTCCAATATTTTGTATCATTGTTCAGGACAATATTTATTAGCCAAAAAAACATGGTTGTGAACTCCACCAACATGAATGAGTTGAATGAATGGTGAGAATTTTCTAGCAATGTTCACCCACAATATGGCTACTCATCATACAAATAGTGTGTTTCCTTCATTTGTATTGATATCCATTCATATTCTTGGGTGTGCTTAGGAGTTTCAACTATTATTGTTAGTGAATAATGTATCTCAACTTTTTCATTCAAAAATTTCTCACACCAATAGCATATTGATTCAGGGTAGCCACTGTGTTTTTATTTTACAAACTGTGAGTTTATTTTCAGCAACAACATGTGTCTTCCTTTTTGGCAACGTCGTTCACTTTACCACGTTGGTGGGAAACAACAACCAAAGAAACACATGACATGAGATGACGATTGTAGATTCAATAAATTCTTAATCGTGTATGACTATTTCGGAAACATTTTTTCTTGTGTCAGCGACCTATCTCTTGTTGGTAATGGTCTCTTTAACGGAAATCATTCACAACCCAAGATTCTAATCATTTTGAAGGAAAATAATACCATGAGACAATCACATATTTAGTAGCAAAAATCTCCATCTATTTGTTTTTGGTGTAAATTGTTGATTTTTTTTAAGGAAACCACCACCAAAGGAAAATAAGATGCAACAATGATTGTTTAATTATATATATTTTTTAATTTCCTGCAATAATCTTCTTGTTTTCTTCAAAATGTTTTATCGGTGTTATATTTTGTTTTCTTTATTGCATTATTTATTTGGCTACCATATAGAAACAACCACAAGTTAGTGTAAGTGGGTGGTCATCAACCAATGGATCAAGACACAATATCTAATACCACTTGGAAAAGATCTTTCATACACATTAACACGCTGGAAATCACAATATAAAAATAATTCATGAATGGTAAATATGATGACGGTTAGGAAGTCATAGAAGTTACTATAAATAACACATAAGAGAATGGATTGCATACACCATCCACCCTCGACTTAAGAGCCCATCTTTTTGTACCAAATTACCTTCACTGTGATTTTCATCTCTACTTTTTTTTCTCTTTTTTTTAATTTTTGCAAATTTTGTTATATACATTTGTACAAACAAAAATCAAAATTACTTGATACATATTATGTTTGTGTCAATATCTTCCCCTATGTAAATACAAGTAGGTGTTGGTATCCCCTTATGGTCAACAACACTCCCATATAATCTCCTTGTAAATTCAAAAGATGAAGTTCATGGTACAAGGTGCCTATCATTTGTTGCAAATGATCTTAATGAATCAATATCGAATAAGGATATAACACACAATTCTACTTCAACAATAGACATATTGACAAATAGAAGTAAGGTTCCAAATAGATCCTTCTAGCAGCTCTTCTACCATATCTGGCTTGTTCTTGTATGATAATGAATCAAAATTACCTAGGTGATATGTTACCTTTATGTCTTAACTACAATAACATCAAACAACCTCAAGAAAGGCCTTCTCAATGAGGGAATTTTGAATTTCCATGATGTCAAATAATTATATAGAATGTCACGTGTTCTTCTCACATTCAAACAATGAAAAAATGTTTGTCACTCTCCTCTAAATGATAAAGAAATTTTCCATGGTTTCCAAAAAAAGATCTCCAACTTTAATATCCTTAATGATGTCTAGATCCTCAAGATAACTTTTGTTTGTACCAAATTGAGGCCATAATTGCTTTACATTGCTTCCTTAACATTGATATCTTGTATTTCAACATCCCCTACCTTAACTTGTTTATCGACAATTGCCATCATAATCTAAAGAGTCGACTTGTAATTCTCCCAAACCAAGGGACTTGTATTCCACTTGGTAACATATTTTGATAGGCTCCAATATTTATCATGGTTTCCTCCATCGTTATCATCTTCTCTAATCAACAAGGATATGTACTCCTTTATTCAAGAGCATTCGATTGATCAATTTATTCCTCCCATCGTAAAAGACAAGTCAATAATTGATTTAATTCCTCTAAAGATGTAGAATTTGTTGATTTTGTTTGACATTCAAAGGACATATTTGATCATTCTATATCTCCTTTGGTTCTATGTGTTGTGACTAAGAACAACCCATAATTGTTGTTGTTGTTACTATGTTGATATATGGTTGTTGATATTGTGTGCTAGGAAACATTATCATGGAGATAGCATGTCATTGAATCAAGGCACGTGTATGGTTGCCACTAAAAAATGGGTCATTGATAAGAAAGATAGAATTTTCGTTGCATTGGGTATGCCTATTGAAATTGTTCTCCTAATTCTTAATCATCTTTTGGCTTCAAGGACGAGGTGGAAGAAATTCTCAAAAAATTGTATGTTAAAAAAACCTCCAATGGAGAGGAAAGCACAAAGTTTGAGTTTCTTCTCTCTAGGTCAAATTAAGATGGATCTTTAGATGATTGTTGACCTTCAACCTATCCAAAAGAGAAACACATGGGGCCCATTAGATTAACCCATTCCTATAAAATAGTCTTTGAATCTTTGTTTCTAAATCTTCCTCATGTTCAAAGTTTGATCGCTTAATAAAGTTTAATCAACCAATGTACCATATCATATATGCATGAGTCATTGCACAATCATAGTAGTTTTGTATTGAGCACCTTCCAACAATTAAACAAACCCTTCATACCCCAACCACAATGAAAAAAATGATTTCTCTCCATCTCACTTACAACAGATGTTGATATTCGCATCACAATATAGGGAGGCCATTTGATTTATTCACTAGGAGTTCCATCCCAGGGAGAAGAAATCTCTATCATTTCCTAGGATTAGGTTGGAACTAGCCAATTGAAAGGACTCATAGGGCATTGTTACAAATAGATGTTCTTATACTAAATTGTCATAAGAAATTGGAATAGATGAAAGTGAAACTAACAAGCATAGATGCAAGAGGACTTGGAACAAATGATGATGCTTCAAATACAAAGATAAACATAGAGCCCTGGAATAAAAACTCCATACAATAAATGTAGAGGACCAAGTACTGAAATAGCATATCTATAAGCATTGGAAAGGAAACTCTAGCTCTAGAACCTCAACGAACAAATCTAAGGAAAAGATTTTCATAACTAGAGAAATAAACTTTAGATCGGTGGTTAGGAACTTCATATCTAAGCAGTGAAAGTACATTACCACAGCCTAAAAATGAAATTCTAGATCTATTGATTGATGAGAATAAACTTCAAGGAAAAAATTGAATAGTAGAAACCAAAAGCAATTTTGTTGAATTGTAAAGAAAAATCAATGGGGAAGAATATGTGACAAGATTTTTCCATTACTTGCAATGTAAATAGTACATAAATGTGAAATTTTGAAAACAAAACCTATTTTTAACATAAAACAACACAAGTACTATTTAAAGATTACAGTGCTAGATGTAAACAATGTTGGAAATGTAAATGTTGTTAATTGTAGGTTGTCTTTCCAACTAAACTCTTTGCATAAATGAAAACACATGTAGAAAGGAAGTGAAATGTAATGCAACAAAAAAGAATATTAAAACTACAGTTTCCCAAGCAATCTAACTACATAATGACTAATGAGCTCATCCATTGTGTTTTCATCTCATATATATCCAACAATAAAGATCTTGAAATACTCAGTTAAGACTTATGATCAAGAGTTTCCCTTTGTTTTTATGATTCCACTAACTTATTATGACCTGACAAATACTTCAACTAATAGATGCCTACTAGTGGCGTCCATCAAATGTCCACTATGTCCATGTGAAGCCGAATGGACTCATTACTAAGTCATTGGTCATTCTTTTGTCACTTGTTGCCGAAATAATTGTTTTCCTTTCTTTCTTTTTTTGACACTGACAACGAGGGTACTTTTTATTTTGAGAGCTCTATCTCTCTATGGATGCATACAATTGATCTAAGACCTATTACAGCAAAGCATTCATTATATGCTCGTAATTTAAGTGTATTATATGATTACTTTTGGTGAAGTGCCACGGAAGTTACAATTGTGTGAGCATAACCCTCCAAAACCCCTTTAAAATCAGCCCATCCACTTTTCTATCTTTAAATACTTGGCACTTAACTCTATAGAAAGTTTAATAAATCAAAGTGGGCTTATGTCATAGAGTCCCACATGACTTATGACGGTGAAGGCCACATAACGTATAACGTTACTTTATATTTACAGAAAGTATCAAACTCATTTTTTGCCTAAAGCAATCACCTTTGAATAGTCTTAAGGGAAGAATTGACCAACTCATGGGAACATATCGCGAGATGAATCATAATTTATTGGCATATAGAGCACAAGATAACCTCGAATTTCCAAGTATGGCCTAGAATTAGAAGAGTTTCATTTTATTTTGGAAGAATTCAATAGCAACAGTCAGAGTAAACAAAGGATTGGTCTTTTACAAACTTTTTAGTTGTGCTCACTTGCATGATCGTAATAAATTTTATGTTAGAAATATATTTTATCCTTGTTGGATTATATGGCAGGGCAGTTGGTCCTTCTTGGAGCATCTTTTTTAGCCAAGGGCCATCCTTTTGGTTTTAGGCCCTTTTTGGAGCACTTGTTGGGCTAGGGGCAAACCTTTTACTTTTCGGTACATATATGCACATGCTAAATGTAATTTTCTTCATCTTGAATAAAATTGCATTTTTTTCCAAGAAAAAAAAAGAGCATGAGATAACCTACAATGAAGTGGCGCCAAAAAAAGAGCATGGAGTGGTGTAGAAAATGGTGTCGTGTGAAACAAAATGCGGTGGCATTAAGAAATGATGACACATGGTACAAGGTGGCCTAATGATGATGATGATGTGACAAATGATACTCAGAGAAATGATGATGTCTGAAATGTTGACATGACAAGGTGATGACATCGCAAGTGTGGACATCATTATGTAGATGTTGTGTTCACTTGATGATGCCATTAAAGTGAGATAGGCTTTGAGCATGCTTTCCAAGCACCTTCCAATGGAACAACCATAAGGTTGTGATTGTAACCCCATTTTCCACAATTCAAATGCTTTGAAAACTACAATATGAGGACAACACAACTATACATAATTGTTGCTTTGAATCCTCCATACTAGTTATTGAAATCAATGTGTATCTTAAAATTTGATATGTCCATATGATGTGCTTCTAAGATGTTGGGACATTTTCCCTTGTTCCTCATAATTCTCCTCTGTCAAAACTTACTTAACATAATCATAAAAAACATTTTCAAGCAATCATATTAAGCCAAATTGGCACTAATGGACCTACCTAGAACAAGATTCATAATCCTCAAATGTGAAAGAATGAAATGATCCCATAGTGTTGGACTATGAAAATGCAATGTATCAATGCAAACATTGTTAGAAATTGTCCATTTAATGGCATCCTACCCAAAAATTATCCATAGAGTGGAAGACAAATTCAAACGCTAATGTGGTCCCTTTGATGGGGGAAATCACATCTCTTCAAGAGTGGATCAAGTGGTTTCCAACTCTTAAAAGGAAGAGATAAAAGCTAGGCTAGGATGGAAACTAGTATACATCAAGACCCCTTAGGTCTTCAGAAGAATAAGGCCAACAACTCAATAAAGGAGAAAAGGACAAGGACTTCCCTATGCAAAAGAACCTTGAATCTAGTCAAGCTAATGAGGCAAATATTCCCTTATGTTAAAGTCCCAACATTGAAAAAAAAATAAAAAATGCAATAAAAGTGAAAGAGATAGATAGGACTTCAATGACAAGCACTTTGAGTCATTGCTAAAACAATGTTTCTTTCCTAGGGGTATAGCTGGAGTAGTTTGTACATATGCATCTTTTATAAAAAGGTGAAATAGGCTTTGAGCATGCTTTCCAAACACCTTCCAATGAAACAACCATAAGGTTGTGATTGCAACCCCATTTCCCATGATTCAAAATGCTTTGAAAACAACAATATGAGGACAACACAACTATACATAATGTTTGCTTTGAATCCTCCATCTTAGTTATATTGAAATCAATGTGCATCTTGAAATTTGGTATGCCCATATGATATGCTTCTAATATGTTGGGACATTTTTCCCTGTTCTTTATTATTCTCCTATGTCAAAACTTACTTAACATAACAATAAACAACATCTCCAAGCATGCATATTAAGCCAAATTGGCACTGATGGGCCTACCTAGAACAAGATTCATAATCCTAAAATGTGAAAGGATGAAATGACCCTAAAGTGTTGGATGATGAAGATGCAATGTATTAATGCAAACATTGTTATAAATTGGCCATTTAATGGCATCCTACCCAAAAATTATCCATAGAGTGGAAGATAAATTCAAATGCTAATGTGGTCCCTTTGATAGGGGAAATCACATCTCTTCAATAGAGGATCAAATGGTTTCCAACGCTTAAAAGGAAGAGAGAGGAGTTAAGTTAGGATGGAAGCCAGTATACATTAAGACCCCTTAGGTCTTCAGAAGAATAAGGCCAACAACTCAATAAAGGAGAAAAGGACAAGGATCTTCATGTGCAAAAGAACCTTAAATCTAGTCAAGCTAACGCGGAAAACATCCCCTTATGTTAAAGTCCCAACATTGAAGAGAAAATTCAAAAAAATAATAAAAGTGAAAGAGATAGATAGGACTTCAATGACAAGTACTTTGAGTCATAGCTAAAATAATGTATCTTGCCTAGAGGTATAGTTGGAGTAGTTTCTACATCTACATCTTTTATAGAAAAAGTGAGATAGGCTTTGAGCATGTTTTCCAAGCACCTTCCAATGAAACAACCATAAGGTTGTGATTGTAACCCCATTTTCCACGATTCAAAATGCTTTGAAAACTGCAATATGAGGACAACACAACTATACATAATTTTTTGTTTGAATCCTCCATCTTAGTTATTGAAATCAACGTGCATCTTAAAAGTTGGTATGTCCATATGATGTGCTTCTAAGACGTTGGGGCATTTTCCCTTGTTCCTTAGAATTCTCCTATGTCAAAACTTACTTAACATAACGATAAACAACATCTCCAAGCATGCATATTAAAATTGGCACTGATGGGCCTACCTAGAACAAGATTCATAATCCTCAAATGTGAAAGAATGAAATGATCCCATAGTGTTGGACTATGAAAATGCAATGTATCAATGCAAACATTGTTAGAAATTGGCCATTTAATGGCATCCTACCCAAAAATTATCCAGAGTGGAAGAAAAATTCAAACGCTAATGTGGTCCCTTTGATGGGGGAAATCACATATCTTCAAAAGTGGATCAAATGGTTTGCATCTCTTAAAAGGAAGAGAGAGAAGCTAAGCTAGGATGGAAACCAATATACATCAAGACCCCTTAGATCTTCAGAAGAATAAGGCCAACAACTCAATAAAGGAGAAAAGGACAAGGATCTCCCTATGCAAAAGAACCTTGAATCTAGTCAAGCTAATGAGGCAAATATCCCCTTATGTTGAAGTCCCAACATTGAAAAAAATAATCGAAAAAGCAATAAAAGTGAAAGAGATAGATAAGACTTCAATGACAAGTACTATGAGTCATAGCTAAAATAATGTTTCTTGCATAGGGGTATAGCTGGAGTAGTTTGTACATCTGCATCTTTTATAAAAGAGTTACCATAAAAGAAATGCATCATTTATTTCTTGGACAAATAAATTTAAGTTTACCAAATTTTATAGAGATTTTGTAATATATGCTAAAAAGCAATGACAAATAAGCTATGTTTGTTTTTTTGCTTTTTTTGCTATAATCTTATGCTTTAAATCCAAATATAATAAGTACACCTAATTTATATACTATATTATATAAATTGGAGAATAGAGAAGGTTATTTTGCGGAATATTAATATCATTAAAAATAATAATATCTAAATATAAGGAGAAATTGTGGTGCAATGACAAAAGAGGAAAAGACAAAATTAAGATACCATAAGGAGGTCATTGACCCCAATCTAGAAGATCAAAAGTATCTTTGAGTTTTAGCTAGGCACAAAGAATAAAATCAATATTGCTAAAACAAGAATGAAACTCTAGCGAGCTCCATAGTTAAATAGGACATTGAACAATTCCTAAAATGCCCTGAGATAAAAGAAATTTGTCATATTTGTGATACTAAGAAGGTGGAGGACAAAAACCACCTTCTTTTGGAATGTCCTATGTATGTCCACATTAGACTTCAATTTCAAAATATTTGTAACAATAGTGACCTCCCTGAAATGTTGACTGATCAAAGCTATGGAGATCAAGAAAACTTATCTCCAATTTTTTCCAAGCATAGAAATAAAATTCTAAAACAAACCAATCTTTACCATTTTTTCTAAAGGCTTGATAGACCAAAGTTTGTCTCAATGAAAGATAATAATAATCATTATCGACATCATAAAAGGAAGCAAACTATTTACAATGGAAACCAATGCTTCTAATGGTGCTTTCTAACATAAGTTATTGAACAGGAAAATACTACTCTTTCAATCTTACAAATAATGATGCAATGCTGTGCTTTTATTGGATTCAAATTGAAAGACATGTATGTTTATACATGTTTAGGCTTCATTTTAGTTATACAAAATGTATAAATAAATAAATAATTCATGGTGCGCAAGGATAATAAAATATTCATTCAATAAAGAATCTATCCACAATGACAAAAATAAATTTATCTATTTCAACAATAAAATAAGAAATACAAAACATAAATCAACCCATATCAAACTCACTTTAAAAGAATTCTCAAATGCAATTATCGATGTCTAGCAATCCAAAAGCATAGTACTTTTATGAAATGGATGGAAACATACGTGCTATATTATTGACTCTATTTTTAATGATTATTTGTAGGATTCACATCTATTATATTGATTGCAATGCATAACATATAACCATATTATTTTTTACTTGCAAGAGGTCAAACAATAAACTCCAGACAACAACAATGGCTTTCTTGGAGAGCCCTGGAACATCTACGCAAACTATCTTAGGAAGTGCAGTGTCTTCATTAATGAAAACAAGGATGAACACCTTTGGACCGTAAACCCATGGGATGGATACGAACCCAGACTTGGATATAAGACACTGGCCATGGAAAGCATCAATCAACCACCACTCACCACTTTGGTGGTGGAACTCCCTTTGGAAATACAAATGACCATCAAAAGCTAATTTCTTGATGTGGATTCTTCTAAATAACAAAGCCTTAACTTGGGATCTACTACACAAAAGAAGCTATGAGGGCCCTAGTAGATGCAACCTATGTGAAGCAAATTTGGAAACAAACAATCACCTCATCCTCTTGTACCCCTTCACAAAGCAGGTCTGGAATAAAATCGAAGGTCTTACTGGATCGAAATCCAAATGGCAAGGGGATACAATTGAAGCAGCTTTAAGGAAATGGCATAAAGACAAGGACACAAAAGCTTACAAAACCTTGCCTCTAACCTTGGCCTAGGGAATATGGATAGCAAGAAATGCAAAAAAAATTGAGGATAAGGACACATTGCCTTTCAAATGCGGTTCCCAAAGTCTCAATCTTGTAAGTGTTTTTCCTCAATTATCCTTCATCCTTCATCGTGTTTAGAACTCTAATATTAATATCGACACTCAAGTACCCTGTGATTTTTTCGATGGAGCCTCTCTCAAGGCATTCCACCTAAGGGAGGAGCTAGGGGACTAATATATTTCTCCCAAAATCTGTTCCTCAATTTCAAAGTTGGAATCAATCAATCTTCAAACAACCACAATGAATTAACGGCCCTTAAATTGGTTTTAACCCTTGCTCTTAAAAAAGGAATTACTCAAATCCAAGTTCTCAATGACCCCCTCTTAGTGATCTAATGGATGAAAGACAATTCTATGCTAAGAAATTTCATGCTTCAACCACTGTTCCACGACATCAAGCGATTACAATCTTCTTTTACTCGCATCACTTTTGCTCATGTATGCAGTGAAGAAGCTGGTAGACTATCCAAGGAGAAACTAGCACTACAAGAAGGCACTTGGGAGATCAAAGAGTCCCTTTAGGGACAACATACTTCTTACTTTCAAGAGTCCCTTTAGGGACAACATACTTCTTATTTTCAAGAGTCCTAGTTTTAAGTTTCTCACTGTATCAGAACGAAGTTTTTGAAATTCTTTAAAGTTTTTCTTCTTGAGAAAACCCCTAGCAATATTTTTGGACTCTACAGAATTGAAATTCTAAGCTATGTTGATGTACTGATTTTGTTTGGCTATATAGTAATTAGATCTGTAATAGACTTTGGTGGCCCCAAGATCTGTAATAGACTTTTGAATTTTTGTTTCTTGTTCACCTATGTGCTGATTACCACAAACAACCGGTGTTTTTTCTAGAATCAGACCTCTTGGTCTCTTCAGACTCTGACCCGGAAAGGGTCAATTGAAATACCAATCATGGTATTCTACTCATGTAATTTTGTTGCCTCTAATAAAATTACTTGATTTTTTCCTTGTAAAAAAAACATATTACTTTTTACAACAAAGGTGAATTCATATGGTTTATGATGTGTGCGACTCATTGCCTGCAACAGTAAATTGTGCAAATTCTTAATAATATGTCCAAATAGAATCTCGCCTTTCCTCCAAAAGAGAATTATTGTACCGAAAGATGCAATGTGCTTTTACAGTCAGTGAAATAAATGTGCCAAATCATGTTTTTCACATTAATAACTCAAATTAAATTAAATATATATATATATATATAACATGGAAAAAAAAATTAATATAGATCTATTTTAAACCTGGATGTAATAGATGGATGCTAATACGTAGAAAACACAAACCACCACAAATTATTTATGTTTAGGACAATAAAGTCGTCAAGGGCAATCAATAAGAATATAGCCACGACAGTCAGTAGCACTTAATCGAAGGTTTTATTTGCAACCCATTCTTGATATGTTATTTCGATCAAATGCAAATTAACATACTATTTTCAGAATCTTTGATCATTTTCCACTTCTTTGGAATGTAAAAGAAACAAACTTTATCAAACTTATGTTTAATATCCTATGTATCAGAGAAATTCTAAGCACTGTTTGCAATTCTATCGAAGCTATTGACTTTATCAAAGAAGGAACTGACCAGAATGCTAAGGAAGTGAGATGGATATTCTAGAGAAAAGCATTCAAAAGATTGGAGCAACCCATATTGAATGCAACGACTCAGTCCCACAATCTATTCTCTAAGATTTTCTGCTTTGTTAGGAGTAAGATCTGAATACACTTAGAATAAGTATTATTCAAGGGCTTCATAATATAGTAGTCAAAATTTACCTCCTGATTTAACAGGTTTAGCAGTAATTCATATCCATAGATCATAGCCTCGAACAAAAGTGTCATAAATGAGTTTCTGAAAAGCAGTAGCTTTTAATAATGACTACGGTGAAAAACCTGTTGCAACCATTTAAGCATGGGAGAATTGGAAACAAAAGAAAAGAAAATCTTGCAAGTGCTACTTAAAACACTAAATGCAAGGACAACTGCTCAATGTAAATTATTTATTGCAAATCATTGGCCTTGTATAATTTTGTTGGAGTAATGTCCAGTTTCATTCATTATGATTTATTTGATAGAAAAATGCATTAATGATCATTGGTGTAATTACGATCACAAAAGATTAAATCCAAAAGGATGCCCACACTTCATTATCATAGACACTATAGATGTAATCAGACTACAGAATGGAAAAAGTGAAAATCTTATCTATAGCCCCTCATTTTCAAAAGATGCAGGCAAGCAACAGCATCTGCATGTGTATTTTTCTTACACAACTTCAAATCATTCAATGCAACTTTCAACCAACATCTATACACGAACTTGTTTATCAAGCAACAAACTTCATACAACGTGTATCAGTATGTATTACTTGGCATCGGCATGAGCAAAAACGAGCTCCACATTGTACACATGTGTAAGAAGCAATGTAGCCACAAACACTACAGAAATGCCGACGAGCTGTCGAACTAGGAGGGCCTACAGCAGCTCGCAAATATGTTGGTACATGGGCAGGTAAAGCTTCCAAATTTGCCTGCAGTAACAAATACGACTTGGCATTAGAAAAAAGCAACCGGTTGTTGTACCTGAAAGATGTTTCCCCTATGAGCATTTCATATTCAGTGGTTCATTATATATGAATAGACCTTGGAAATGTGGCTTCAACAATCACTTCAAGGAATTCCGAGTCTTAAAAATCCGTGGAAGCAACCTATGTATTTTTGCATGTATGTGCATTTGTGTGTGTGAGAACGTGAGTCAAAGAGAGAGAAAGAGAGGAACATATGATGAGAAACAAAGAGAGAGAGTAGGTATATAGACTATATACTATAAAGGAAGCATATTTAACTATTGAGAATTATAGACTTCCGCACATGGTCCATTTGAAAGTGCGAGTAGTTCAAGATATTTTTAAAAAGTAATTTTTGAAAAGTAATTCTATTTTATTTATGAAAAGTAAATTCTATTTTGTAATTCACTTTAGTTTAAAAGTGAAAGTCTTACTTTTAGCTGTTGAGTCTAAAAAGTGCATTTCATGCATGCATGACTTAGACTAGGAGTAATCTCAGAAGTAGATTAAGGTTTTGATCACAGCTAAAACTATAAAGACAGGTCAAGATAGAGAATTCAGAGACACAATAACACTTGAACAGTTGAGCAACAAAGAGGGAGAAAGAGCAGGCAGCCAAGAAAGAGACGTTTTGTAATATCCCCAACAGAGCTAGGCAGGGATATTATGAATTTCTGTGCAATTACATTATTTTTCCACAAATACTTGGCATTTATTCCACTAGAGACATTTCGTCAAACATATTATCGGCAAAGCTAGATACAAATGGAATAGAAGAAAATCATGGATTATTTTATTACAAACGAGGATCTGAAACAATAACCCAAAGGTTGCTATGGCAGCTGTACTACATCAACGAAAAACACAAAATAACAAGCCAAAACCTGGATGATATCACGGTCACCACCAGAAAACCCCACGAATCTGCACCTCCAAACTGATATCAAACCATAAAATGAAGATCAATGGAAATCCTAGGTGGATTCCCCTCTCATTTAGCTAGGGTAGATATTGCACCACCGAAACCAAACCAATAGTGGAAGGGTTTTGCCAAACCCTAACAAATTCTTGGCTCCAAGAGCACTCCAAAGAGATCAATCAAACATAATCCAAAGTGAAGAGCTACCCCTCCTTTTATCCTTCTTCCACGCCTTCTAGAACTTTCCCCTTTTTGACTAAATCAAATATGACCCTTCTTCCCCTTTTACTTTCACTTTAAGATTAAAAGTCACTTTAATAATGTTTAAGTAACTTATTAATCTAAAGTTACTTTATTTCCTTGATGTCACTTTAAAAACATGATATCTTCTAACTAAGTGACATTAAATAACCCCTCTAACTCCCTTTTTCTTCACTGACAAGCCATATAATCCATTTCCAACTGCAGAATAGGGGAGCCCAAAAATGGGGACATGACAAATCCTCCCTTCCCAAAGATTGCTTGTCCTCAAGCAATGCCATTACACCCATAGGAACAAACTGAACCAAACTGAAAATGATGACGATCCCCGAGTCCCAAACCCTTTTGAAAGATGTGAAGCACCTACTGTTCAATTTTTAATAGTGACTCAAGCACATGTAGTTTCTTTTCAATTTAGCATGAACTTGAACCATAAACAACACAACAATACAATAGCTGCAGTAAAACCGAGATCACAAGAAGAAAAACCATGCACAAGACACAAGAAGTTATCTTGGGAAAACCCTTCTCAAACAAGGGAAAAACCCAACAACCCTTTGCTATATTGCCAAGAGAAGAAACCCTCTCCACAGAAAAACCTAGCGCACACAATAGGGTGCTCTATGACCAAGAAAGATAGCGCATAAGAAGTGCACACCAAATTACAGCTCTCCAAGTAATGTGTTGTGAGTGAATGAGATGATCCTCAATGGGGATCTATCTCTCTAATATATACATGACCTAACTCAACGAATAGACATGTCTATTGGCACAATAAAGCCGACTTGTACAAGCCAATAATACAATTAGTCTTTTACATAATATTAATTGTCTTTACACAGTAGGGCCAACTTGTACCCTTCACAATACAAATTGGGGTTTTACAATAGTCTTACTCTTTGACAATATAGCAAGGGGTCTCACACACATCCTCTAGTGCTCTGCCACTAAGGACAAGTCCACATGTGCTCAACCACAAGGGACGTCACTCTTAAACAGATCAACTCAACTAAATCCATAGGAGTACGAACTGGAGAGCCATCTCAAGTCATCTCAACTCATGCCAGAGGAGTACGACAAGAGACCAACACAAGTCATCTCAGCTCAGTCCAGAGGAGTATGACTCACCTATCACATAGACGTTCTCACAGATCATCTTGACTCAATCCAGAGGAGTATAATCTGGAGAATGTCTCATGAAGCTGCAATCATCAACACTCCCTCTCAACTAGGGAGGCATTCTCCACCAGGCCAAGTCTCTCATAGAAGTACTCGAACTTCGTCCTGGCAAGCGGTTTGGTGAAGACATTTGCAACTTGCTCGTGTGTAGAAAGGTATTGCACATGTACTACTTTCCTCTGCACCATATCTCTGATGTAATGGTATTTGATCTCGATGTGTTTCGATTTATCGTGAAACACAGGATTCTCTGAGAGCTTCACACAACTTTGGTTATCACAATGGATAATGGTGAAATCCATCTCATGTCCAAACAAGTCTGCAAGGAGCTTGCGAAGCCACACTGCTTCGCGGACTACCACACATAATGCCATGTACTCTGCTTCTGCGGTACTCAAAGCCACAAAAGTTTGTTTCTTGTTGCACCAGGAAACCATGGCAAATCCCAAAGTAAAACAACAACCGGAGGTACTCTTCCAGTCCACTGCGCTCCCTGCCCAATCTGCATCGGCATATCCCTGCAATCCCATGTCTACACGGGAGGCATATCTCAGTCTATAACCAATTGTGCCTCGTAAATATCTCAACACATGCTTCATTACTATCAAGTGTGTCTGTCTCGGCTGACTCATAAACCGACTGAGTACACTCATTGCATAGCATATATCAGGTCTAGTGTTAACCAGATACATCAATGATCCAATCAGTTGTCTGTAAAGATGTGGATCAATCTCACCTAAATCGGAAGAAGTCTCGCTCAGTTTCTTCAGATTCATCACCATCGATGTAGCCATGGGCTTGCAGTCTGTCATCTTGAATTTCTTCAATATATCAACTGTGTATTTCTTTGACTCAGGAGAATCTCATCAGTCCTCTGCCACACTTCTAGTTCCAAGAAGTACTGCAACATACCAAGGTCCTTCATCTCGAATTCATAAGCCAATGCACACTTGCATTCAACAATAAGGCTTTCTGAACCGGTGAGGAATAAGTCATCAACATATAGGACCAAAATCATGCACTCGTCACCAACAATGTTGTAGTATAGGTTGGGATCAGCAACACTCTTGTTGAAGCCCAAACTCATCAAGTATCCATCAATCTTCTCATACCATGCACAAGATGCATGCTCTAGTCCATATAGGGATTTCTTCAACCTGCACACATGAGACTCATTCTCATGTATCACGAATCCATCCGGTTGCTCGATGTAAACTTGTTCATCAATCTCTCCATTGAGAAAGGTTGTCTTCACATCCATCTGATGTAGTCTCCAACACATGGATGCGACAAGGGCAATAATCGTACAGATGGAAGTGTATCGGACAACAGGAGCAAATGTCTCCTCATAATCTATTCCCTCCACCTGAGAGAATCCTCTAGCCACAAATCTCACTTTGTACTTCTCGACATTTCCATCAGTTGCATGTTTGATGTTATAGATCCACTTGGAAGTCACTACAGACTTCCCTTTCAGTCTCGAAACAATATCCCATACATCATTCCTCATGATGGACTGATACTCTTCGGTCATGGAATCTTGCCAAACCTGCAGACCTGCTGCTTCTCCATGACAAGAAGGCTCAGTATCAATGATGTGGCTCATAGATGAAACATAGCTTGAAAATCTATGTGGTCTCTTGCTCTCTCGGAATGTACCACGAGGAGTTGCATGTCCCTCTGCCTCCTGCAAAGTCTGTCGAGCCCATGCATGCCTCTTCTAGCCTACTGCAATGTCTCTAGGAACATCAATTGGAGCTACAAGATCAACTGGATCAATTGGATCAATAAATGTCTCCCTCTAAACTACTAAAGGGGGAGAAGGTACTGTCTCTTATTTCTTCTCACTATCAATCTTTATATGAGATTCTTTGGATCTTCGAAAGGCTATCTCTTCCTCAAAGGTGACATCTCTGCTAACCTCGATTTGTCTCTGACCAAGGATGTAGATCTAGTATGCCTTCGAAGATTCACTATACCCCACAAATTTACCCTTTCTTCCTAAAGGGTCTAGCTTGGTCCTCTTTTCCTTGGGTACATGAATGTATACTAGACACCCAAATATCCTGAAGTGTCCAACCTCCGGCTTCACTCCGGTGAAAGCTTCTTCGGGAGTCATGTTCTTCGAAATCTTATGAGGACTCGTGTTCTAAACGTACACAACTGTCATGGATGCCTCTGCCCACATAATCATAGGAAGATTCTGATCATGTAGCATCGCTTTGGTTGCCTCAACTATGGATTTGTTCTTCCTCTCTGCAACCCCATTATGTTGAGGGTTATAAGGAATGGTGTACTCCCTCTTGATCCTTGCCTCAATAAAGAAATCACTGAAATCCATGGAGGTGTACTCTCCTCCATTATTTGATCTTAGCACCTTGATCTTCCTCCCGATCAAGGTCTCAACCTGAGCTCTAAACTCTTGAAATCTCGCAAGGACTCCATCCTTGGTCTTCAAGAAGTAAATCCACGTGTTCTAAGAGTGATCATCGATGAAGACCACACAGTACAAGTATCCGCTCAAAGAAGCAATAGACATAGGTCCACAAACATCTGTATGTATCAAGTCCAAGATCCCCTTGGATCTACTGTCACTGCTCGGAAAGGACCCCTTGACATTCTTGCCAAGAGCACAACCTCTACAAACGCCATCATGCTCGATATGTATCTCTAGAAGGCTTCTCACCATCTTCCCCAGAGAGGGAAGGGCTCTATAATGTAAATGAGCAAGTCTCCTATGCCATAGCTCGCTCAAGCTGATATTATCATGTAACAATGTCTGGACTCGTCGAACAATCAATCTGTACAAACTGTTTTCTCGAACACCAATCACCCGGGCAGAATCCATGCGTGAGTTCTTTTGCCATGCAAGAACTTTTCCTTTAGAGAAAATAACCTTGTAGCCTTTATCCTCTAAGGCAGAAACAGAGACAAGGTTCCTTTTCATCCTAGGTACATATAGTACTGTTATCACGCAATTTGTACTTGCCCAAAATCCTAAGGCAAGTGAACAATAAATTGGCATAACAGGAGGTTGTCCTATCACTGTCACCTAAATAAGACACTTCTTTCTCTTTAGGGGTAGCACCTCAGGGGAGACGTCCCCGGTGACCTGGGGGTTTGAGAAGGAAAAGGTAATAGTATCAAGAAAGTTCTTCCCCTCTCGCAAGTCACTCTGATCAGAAAGTCCCAAAGGTACCTGCCCAGAACAAGACAACAAGGAAAAACACTATTTGCAAGTACCAGTTGATGTTAGTGCTTCATAAAACCATGGACTTTGAATAAAAGCATAAGTTGATAATAAAAGATGAAGCAATAGAAATATTTATTACAGCAATGTATATATAGTAATAGCTTCACAATTATGCCTTAGTAAAGCTTCAATAACGACCAAGAATGATAACCTAAAATTGGCAATATGCTAGTATTTGTCAGAAGCAATGAAGGCAATGTAAATCAGTTCTAACACTTGCTTTTAAGATGCTTTTACTGCTATCATGGATGGTTGTAGCTATCTTTTGTAACAGCAGCAAGATAATTAGTAAGTTATCCTAATCTAAGATTAGAAGTGGTTAGTAGATATCTTGAAGTAGATGGTTTGAAAGTTGTTTTCATCAATCAATCAATTGTTAGGTATGAACTAGTGCCTTTAGGGTAAATGGAGTCACTTTTGCAGCGGCAATCTTTGGAAGAAACAAATGATAATGGGTGAGCTAAAGACAAGAGGGAGGATGGTTGAGGTGTTAGTAACCTAAGGCCTCAATCATCCAAAACCCTAGAAGGAAAAAAGTCACTAGGAAGTAGGTAACCCTAGGCCCTAACGATTTTCCTTCTTCTTTAGGTCAAGCTTGAAATAAAATGAAAGCTTAATGAAGCAATAGTACTAGAGTGCTACTAAGGTAGGGCCCTAGTATATGCTTCAATGGAGGTGTCTTCTAGCAAAATCAAGTAGGTGGAGAGCTATTAAGAGAAGGACAATAACATGTGCTTTTCTCCTAGGGTTTCACACTAGCAATTTCATAATCTTATAAATGAAAAGTAAAAGATATCATAACCATTCAAAGAAAGAAGGATTGCAAATTTCTATTTACATTCACCAAGAATAATCTAGTCACAAGCCCTAGTTGAAGACTTTCCACCATGAAAATGCAAAAATTCACCAATAAAAGCTCCCTCTGAGAGTTGTGCACCACTTAGTTCAGCCAATAAGCCTTAAAAGAGGCCGAATTCCAGACCTCACAGTTGTGTCAGTGAAAGATGATGAATAAAAATGAGATTTTGATCTCTTATTTATACAATACAAATGACCTTTAATTACATTTTAGGTTAAAAAAGACCGACATGGCCAGTTTACATGAAAAATCCAATTTTACATAAAATTGACAAATAAAACCCTAAATTCATCTTTTTAGGGTGACGTCATGCCCCTCCTAGGGTGACGTTGGCCTCCCTCTTGGAACGCTAGGCCTCCAAAGCGAAACATTGGGGTTCAAAACCCCTCAGGAACTGCCACACGTGCCAACCAAAGTCGTCCTCATGTTGGATACCTCAACTAGATGATGTCAAGGCTCTGAATGATGACGGCAGGGGCCTTAAAGGGCCAACGTCATGGTGGGAGGGCAAGACCCCCATGGGTCTGTTAATGTTTAAGCCATTATTATAGTTCTTTGCATTTCAATAGATAACAATAGCATAATACAAGATCACTGAGAAATACACAATCACAAGAGACACAACATTTATCCTAGGAAACCCTCTAGACGAAGAAAACCCAGCAAAACTTCCTTATTATAGATAGCCAATACAATGCCAAGAGATAACTCAAGCTAATACAGAAAGTCCTCTCCTAAAGATGAGCCTCTCTCTCTCTCTTCTCCAGCTGTAGCTCCAAAACTTGTCTCTCAATGAACAAATGAGGTGTGTGTCTAAGTGAGGCGCTAGCCTCCTTATTTATACAAGTCTGGCACGTGTGGAAGTGTCTTTTCACTAGCAGGGCCAACTTCTTCTTCTGGGTGGTTATAACCACCTTTATTATATTTCGGGGCTTCTTTAATATATTATGGGGCCGACTTCTCTTTCTACCTATTACAATTACATTATGACCAATCCACAAAAGGGGATTTGGTCCTTTTACAATAGCCGACATGATCAATCCGCAATGGGGATTGATCCAATGAACAATATATCAAATAATAATAAGAATACACTTTGCAGTTACATTATTTCAACACTCCCCCTTAACAAGAAGGGTATTCTACAGCAGCATTAGACGAGAGAGAGGCCTTTATCATCAACAACACCAGGAGGACAGCATCATCAATATCATCTTGGAACACTGACTGACGTATCTATAAATCATCGGAAGTTTTCTTCATAGGCAGCATCGTCCTTCTCAAAGGAATGCAATCATCATCTGCATCAATATGTATTAGTATAAAACTAATACATCATCATCATCATAGCATGAGGTTGGCTCATCATAATAATACTAGACTGGCTTTACATCACAACTATCAAGCCAGAAGCACAGTTCTAGTCTCATCTCATAGTCTTGCTTTGCGTCACAGCAATAAAGCTGGAAGCAAGATACTCGTCCTGCTTTACGTCACAGCAATCAAGTTGGAAGCAAGATACTAGATTGGCTTTACATCACAGCTATCCAGCCGGAAGCATAGTGCTAATCTCATCTCATCGTCTTGCTTTACGTCACAGCTGTCAAGCCGGAAGCAAGATGCTCGTCTTGCTTTACGTCATAGCAATCAAGTTGAAAGTAGGATACTAGACTGGCTTTACGCCACAGCTGTCAAGTCGGAAGCTCAGTACTAGTCACATCACATCTTCTTGCTTTACGTCACAACCATCCGGTTGGAAGCAAGATACTAGATTGACTTTGCGTCACAGCTGTCAAGCCGGAAGCTCAGTACTAGTCACATCACATCTTCTTGCTTTACGTCACAACCATCCAGTTGGAAGAAAGATACTAGACTGGCTTTGCGTCACAGCTGTCAAGCCGGAAGCTCAGTACTAGTCACATCACATCTTCTTGCTTTACGTCACAGCAATGAAGCTGGAAGCAAGAGATGTCTCATCACAGCAACTACTCCCCCTTTCGAGGAAGGTCCTTTCGGACTATACCAATCTTATCTCAAAAGTGCTCAAACTTTACACAAGATAGAGGCTTGGTCAACACATCAACAACCTGTTCATCCGTGCTAACGTACTGGAGCTTTATGGCTCCTCTCTGCACCATGTCACGGATGTAATGATATCGGATCTCTATGTGCTTCAACCTGTCATGGAATACAAGATTATCTGTCATCTTTATGCAACTATGGTTGTCACATAGGATCGTGGTTGCTTCCATCTCTAGGTAAAATAGATCGGCCAACAACTTTTGAAGCCATATAGCTTCGCAGCTGGCAGAACATGCAGCAATGTATTCTGCTTCCGCTATGCTGAGTGCAATGCTGGATTGCTTTCTACTCTGGCATGAGATCATGGCTGATCCCAAACTGAAACAACATCCTGAAGTGTTTTTCCTGTCAAAAACACTTCCTGCCCAATCTGCATCAGTATATCCACTTAATGTGAAATCATGATCTCCATCATAGCTGAGACAACAATCTATTGTACCCTTAAGGTACCTCATCACATGTTTTGCAGCCACTAGGTGAACATGTCTGGGTTCTACCAGAAATTGACTCAAGGTGTTCACGGCAAAACAAATGTCTGGTCTGGTGTTCGTCAGGTACATCAGCGATCCAATAATCTGTCTGTACAGCGTGGCATCAATAAATTATGACGAAGTGTCGACCAGAAGCTTTAGCTTTGCTTCCATGGGTGTATTCATGGACTTGCATTCCAACGTGTCGAATCTCTTCAGGATTTTGACTGCATACTTCCCTTGGTTAAGGAAGATTCTCTCTGGACTCCGCCATACCTCAAGACCTAAGAAATAATGCATTAGGCCAAGGTCTTTCATTTCAAATTATGAGGCAAGTCTCTTCTTACATTCAGTGATGAGCTTTTCTTCTCCGGTTAAGAATAAGTCATNAAATCTCCTTGGATGAGATTCTTTATTATTGAATTTGTTTGGCGGTTGAGGCTCTTTATGAGTCTCCTTTTGGAAGTAGGGTTTCTTCCTTCCTCTTTTGTGTGAGTCGCTAGGGATTGCTCATCATCTCATGCCAGTAGCGCTTCACGGTTAGCTACTCTTGTTTCTTCTTGGATGCATTCTTCCCATAGACTATCAAACTTCAGTTTCTCCATTCTGACACATATCGTTTGGATGAATGCATCCCAAGGTCTTGTGAGACCATTTAGGGCCATCATTATGAGTTCGTCTTCGTTTATGGTATCTCCAATTGCTTTTAATTGTTCTTTGAATTTTGAGATTCTGGAGAAATATTCCTGAATTGTTTCTCCTTTCTGCATCCTTGTATTCTTCAGTTGAGTTCTTAGATTCATCTTCTGGTTTATGTTCTTTCCTTCATACAGTCTGGTCAAGGCATCAAACATTTATTTTGGAGTCTTCCTGGATGACACATAAGGAATCAGGTGGTTTTTGATTGAATCTGCAATGATTCTTTTGGCCCTGATTGTGTCCTTTTGATGCTTGGCTTTTTCTGCAGCATTGCCGGGTTCCAGAATTTCTCCTTTAACGAATTTTGCTAGGTTATTCTCTTCAAGAACGAGTCCAATCCTATACTTCTAGGCACGAAAGTTTTCCACACCTTCCAATTTGTCAACAAGCTTAGTGCTCGTAGACATCTTTTACCTGGAGCTAAGAAAACGACCAAAAAATGAAAATGCTCAAAATCAAATTATGAACTTACCAGGAGGTGCGCTTGGATGAAGCGAGTATCCTGGTGTATTTGGATCTGAGAAAGTCCAACTTTTGCTCCTCCAAACTTGATCTGTGGATTTCTGGACTGGTGCTTCTAGTTTTCTGGTACCTTTGGTACTCTGGTACTTCTGGTACACTGGTTTTCTGGTACTTATGGTACTTTGTGAAACTAGGGTTTCACTTTCCGAGAGATCTAGCCACTGAAAAGGTGCGCTGAGAGTGCCAAAGTAATCCTTGGGGGATGGCGCACTTTTCTAGACAGTTTTAGGGCTGAAATGCTTCACCATAAAAAAGCCCTAATTTACATGTACGACAACAGTGACGTTTTTCACTCTTGTGAAAGATGATTTTTTCAGCTTGGCTTTGATACCATGTTAATGTTTAAGCCATTATTATATTTCTTTGCATTTCAATAGATAACAATAACATAGTACAAGATCACTGAGAAATACACAATCACAAGAGACACAACATTTATCCTAGGAAACCCTCTAGGGGAAGAAAACCCAGCAAAACTTCCTTATTATAGATAGCCAATACAATGCC
>JZKD02S2120260.1:886573-896952 GCA_000966675.3 Picea glauca
GAAGGAGGGCGCACTTCATGAGGGTTTGAGAAAAACCCTTGAGAGCTTGAGGAGAAGCTTGAGGTTGGTTTGAGCTTGCATGGAGAGCATTTCCATGGAGCCATAGCTTCCATCTCTAAGAGGGAGCATTTTCATGGAGGAGGGTCGCATCTTGAGGAGGAGGACGCATTTTGTTTCCTTCATTTGCTCATCAGAGGAGGAGGTCTTGTCAGATCGAGATGAGATCTGATGCATAGGGAGAGGAGAGCTTGGGTGCTTGTTTCTGTGGAGAGAGACATTTTGTTTCTAGCTCAGTTTATTTATGGTGATCATTTCTGCTATGAGGAGGGCGCACATGTTGAGAGGACTGGCAGCTACCTGGTAGCAGATCTGCTTGGAGGATTCGAGCTCTAACAGTTTCAGTGGAGAGGCAGCACAGGAGAGGACATTCCTGTGGAGGGATTTCTTCATTGGGTTACTGATGAGCTAGGGTTCTTCAGTTCAGTGCAGAGGGCAACAAAGGGAGAGGGCGCACCACAGTTTGGGCACTTCTTTCTCTGGTTCTTGTGGCAAGGCTCGTGAGGAGCTTGCTATGTATACATGTTCCATTGTATTTCATTAATTGTTGCATCTCTTGCTTTGATCATCATTATATAGACAGATATCCCAAACTGGTTTTCCCCGGGGGGGTTTATCCAGGGTCATGTTGACCAAAAATACCTATGTACAAAAATGCATGTGTTAGTCACTTAGATCTGTTCATTTTCAACTGTAAAGATCTTTCAGTGTGTTGTACTTATTTTAGTATGCGTGTGCTAATTTCTGGTTACTAAAACTACATGCTAGAGCACCTAAAATTGGAAGTGCAACCGTAACAAATCAGCAAGAAGTTCTTGGACTGTTGATTGTCCTAAAACAGCAGCAAACACTTTACATAACAGTTGAAACTTAAAGCCTAACTATGGTCAAAGACAAACCCAGTAGGCATGCTTGATAGGACCTATAAAATCTTGAGTTGTTGCTGGTAGAGTTCCTTCTATCAACTTCAATAGCTCACTCTCTTCTAGAGTGATGTGTAACCTTGACTTCCAGGAGCTGAATTTGCTTGATCCATCAAGCCTATCTTCCACCAAAGTTTTGTTCCTCATGGCTTGCAAATTCTTCACAAACCCTAACGGTTAGGCTAGAAACCCTAGCGGCAGAAAACATAACGTTTTTTCAAGAGGAAGTCTCTAGGAGGTTCCTTGGACTTATGACTACCAACAAGAAGCCCTAGAGAGTCAAAATAACCCCAGCGAGCTGCAAAAATACCCCAACGACTTGCAGAAACCCTAATTGCTAAGTGCAGAAGTAGGAGGGTGATCTACAAAAGGAGGGTGATTTTCTGGAAAGTACAATTGGCTTCTTTGAGGAGATCAACGCTTGTGCAAAAGTCTTCTTCAAGTGTGTTGCTCTGATACCATGTTGAATTTTTAATAGTGACTCAAGCACATGTAGTTTCTTTTCAATTTAGCATGAACTTGAACCATAAACAATGCAGCAATACAATAGCTGCAATAAACCAAGATCACAAGAAGAATAACCATGCACAAGACACAAGAAGTTATCCTGGGAAAACACTTCTCAAACAAGGGAAAAACCCAGCAACCCTTCGCTATATTGCTAAGAGAAGAAACCCTCCATAGAAAAACCTAGCACACACAATAGGGTGCTCTATGACCAAGAAAGATAGCGCATAAGAAATGCGCACCAAATTACAGCTCTCCAAGTAATGTGTTGTGAGTGAATGAGATGATCCTCAATGGGGATCTATCTCTCTAATATATACATGACCTAACTCAACGAATAGACATGTTTATTGGCACAATAGGGCCAACTTGTACAACTCAATAATACAATTAGTCTTTTACATAATATTAATTGTCTTTACACAATAGGGTCGACTTGTACCCTTCACAATACAAATTAGGGTTTTACAATAGTCTTATTCTTTGACAACATAGCAAGGGGTCTCACACACATCCTCTAGTGCTCTGCCACTAAGGACAAGTCCACATGTGCTCAACCACAAGGGACACACTCTCAAACAGATCAACTCAACTAAATCCATAGGAGTGCAAACTGGAGAGCCATCTCAAGTCATCTCAACTCAGTCCAGAGGAGTACGACAAAGGACCAACAGAAGCCATCTCAACTTAGTCCAGAGGAGTATGACTCACCTATCACATACGCGTTCTCACAGATCATCTCAACTCAGTCCAAACAGTACGATCTAGAGAATGTCTCATGAAGCTACAATCATCAACACCTATCACCCACCATATTATCCTGCAATGTGCTAACACCAGGGGCCTTCTGAAAGTAACAATTGGTTCTCCCATCTATACCAGCGGCCAAACTGTCAACCCATAGAATCCAAGGGTCCCATGCTATCACCAGAAAGAATCCATCATGTTAACGTTGCACCACTCTAATCATAAATATTTGATCCTCCTGCCTAGGATGCATCCTCCACAAGCTATAATGCCTCAAAGAATCGTCCCCACTATCAAGGATCATTTCCTGCCAATGTATCTCAATAAAGCCAACCAACCCAACCCTAAAATCAGATATCCCGGAGAAGTTTGTATGGTCACAAATTGATAGGGCATCAATGACACCTAACCTCCAGGTATCAAAAGGGAAAGCCCTAATACTCCAGCACCCCCAACCTAATGCAATCATCTAGGCATCATCCGGAAAATCTCTCAACACATTGTCCACAAAGTCCCTCCATGCGAACCTCTCTTGGACCGGCCTATAAGTGGTAAAGTCACCAGGGTCCCAAACTAATCTATATGATGTGAAGCACCCTCTATTCATAGCCTTGATCTGCCAGGTCTTGACACAAGAATCCACCTGACTTCCTCGGATAAGCCAGGCAATCAGAAGCTGCACAAACTCTATCAACTCCTCAGAAGACCACTCCAAGCAACCAATCCTAAGCATCCCAAGAGTAAATCCCAAGAAGCGAAAACTGGCCATCTCATCTGCATCGGTTACCGAGCTATCAAATATTGCAATCCCAGGGTCCCAAGTGAATCTCCGCGAGGAACCATCATGTTGGCGCTGCACTCCTCGGGTCATAATCGTCTGAACATCATGCTCGAACTGCGCTCTCTTGGCCTGGACCCCCAAGCTGAGATCCCTGAAAGGACTAAACTCACTATCCCGGATCATGTCTCGCCCAGGCATCTCACTGAAGTTAACGTTTGCCAACCCGCAGATAGACTCAATCCTAGGTATCATGAGGAAAAATCTACCTCACCATATAGAACAAAGCTCAACAACCCCTCTCACAATATCCCCACAACAACACAGACCAATCACTGACACGACCCTGTCGATCATCCTCATCATCTAAAGTGGTCTATTGCTTCGATGAATGCCAAGATCCCACCACCAAATTGGAAGTCCACCACTCTCAATGCCTGCTGAAATCTCTATGGACCATTCCCACTGAGTCTGGATATCCTCCTGTGCACTTTGCGCACTAATCACATGGTCCAAGTGAAAGACATTTGTCATGGTCACAATGCCACCTATCTCATCCGACTGACTCCAGTGATTCTCTCATGTCCTGTTGTATACCATGAGGGAATCAAATAACAACAATAGATGCCTCTGCCACTACCTGCAAAATAGGAAAATGATTAGTGCGTTGGTCAACCCCAAGGGCATGACCAAGAACTCATAATGAAGTCGAGAAGCAGACTTGTGAGTATCCTGCTCCCTGGCCCTCATCTGATGATATCAAAAATGAAGATCGATCATCGAGGGATATGTTGCTCCCTAAGGCTCACCCATCCACTCACTGATCCTAGGTAAACTCAACTCAATGGTATGCCTGAGGACTCTGTCGGGAGGTCTCCCTGGCAGAAACACCCCACAACTCCATTGTACACTACCATGTGCCAATGAATATCCCTGCATATTGTTTCCTATCACTGAGTCGTCTTGTACCAACCTATATCCTGTAGGTGCTACTGTATCCATCACTCTACTGATGTTGCCTGAACCTGTATCCAAGAACATGTCCATGTTTGTTATATACTTCCTTGCGGTTGGCCCCCAAGGAATGTGCTCAACTATCTCCTCCGCAGTTAATCCTTGAGCCTTTAGTGGGCTCTCCAAAAGAAGCAGCTCATGATTCACACAATGCAAAACAGGCGTGTGGTCAAAATCCTCTGCGTCAAAACTCTCCTCAAGCACCTGCAACTCTAAATGCTCCTCATGCGGAATCATCACAAGAGGCTCCTCCCTCAAATCATGAGTGCCACTCACACCCTCATGTCTCACGGCTGCTAAAGATGATAGAGTCTCTATTGTTGTCAATTTTGAAGAGCATGCCAAACTCAGCTAGTAACAAAGCTCTTCAACTTCCCTTTACTTGTCTTCAACGAACTTAAGAGCAAGGTCCCTATCCATGAACAACTATAAGAAGTTGGATTTCATCTGCTCTAGTGCCTCTTTGATGATGCGCAATTGGGTACTAGTGACTCCATCTATAATCCCCTTTTTCCTCTCCTCCAATTGGGTTTTCCACATAAGGTCTTCAATAAACTTATGAGCACCATCTGCCCTCGTCAACACCTATACAATTTGCTCCTTTGTGACGAATAATCGGTTCTCCAAATCGTGCAATGTTATTTTATCAACATGGCGTGGGCTATCACACAAGGGATCAATTGACTCACTAGATGATACCATGCAATGTGGACTACCCAACTCATACAAGTTTTCTCATCTTCTCTCGTCCACCAAATCAACCCCTTTGTTGTCATTCTCCACGTATAACTTCCAACCTTTGTCATACTCTGGTACAATCATGCATGCATCATCATACATGCCATAAACAAGGTGAGGTGTTGAATCCTCATCATGCATAGGTGCTATCATGCTTGAACCACTCTCATCAGCAGCATTATACACAAGGAGAGATGTTAGATCCTCAACATCGGCTGATTGGGGCATTTTCTCACAGTCACCATAAGTAGGACAAGATGTTGCATCCTCATCTTTCCCCTCCAACACACTAGTGTCATTAGCCTCATCGGTTAGTTGTAATGGTGTATCATAGGTTGTTGTTTGTGCCTCCTCTATGCACATATCCTCAACATGTCTAGATGCATGTTCCTCCACCTGTCCTTCACACTCATCTCTCTTCCATTTCTGCCATGTGCTTTTCAAGGAATCCTCGTCCAAGTCCTTGGTCTAGCTTCCACACAAGAAAGTGTAAAAGCTTTTAAAAGGCAAAGCTGCACGAATCTCTTCACTCAATGTTAGATACTTCTAATAGTAAAGCATGTATGTAATTGTTGCTAGCTAGATCCTGAGTTTCAGATCTATACTCAATTTCTTAAGCCACTCAATCGATAGTCACTTAACGGAAACAATTTAAAAATGAAATTTTTTTTAGAAATGCTTCACGGCACCGCTTTATCAGTACTCGCTACAACCACGTAAAAATCCCTCCCCCCCCCCCCCCCGAAATTCAGAGAACATGGGGAGGTCAAGAATTTTCGGAATATTGAGAGCTCAACATCAAGAGCACAACATGTCACTTGCGAGAACTGAACCAGGGTCGGGGGGAAACACCCCTCAGAACAAACCACTCGGGCTAAACCCAATTGACAATATGAAAATGTCTTGTATGTACACAATTTGAAATAACTACTGTAAGTTTGTTTCCCTTTTACTGTCGATATAGCTTTGGTGATGACGACTAGTGTATTTTGGTGCTTTCTTTGGTATTGGATTTTCGTCAAACACTCAACTAGTAAACTCAAATCCATCGTTGTTAAGATTGTTGATATGCATGCGAGTTGTTGTTCAATTTATGTGCTTCTGGTTGTGTATTTTTTTTATCAAACACTTTGCATATCATGTATTTTATGTTATAATTTGTAAAAAACCTCCCACAACAATTTGCACACATTTTGTTCCTGGTTATTTCAACACACATATAGCATACATCTAAGTGCACATGGAATAAAGAGAGACTTCATGGCATTTTATTATGGATGGATCTAGAATACAACAATAATAAGTGCCTAAGGCGGCTACAGTAATTGCAATTTAACAGCAAACACCCAAAACTCAAATAAAGAAACATGTGATGCTGCCACGGTCCTCTATAGAAGATGGATTGTCCTCCTCTTGGCTCCCCAAGCCTTCAAACCTCACTGATGTTTCCCCATACTCTACCAAATGCTACGATGGGGCCTCTCAACCCTCCTTTACGGTCTGCAAAACCCTCACAATCTGCCAAATGCTACATGTTGCCTCCTTTAGATCTCATGGCTTGCTCCAAATGGCCTCTCGGACTACTTCTAAAGCCTCATGGCTCCCTCAACTCACCACAGCCTGTCCAAGAAAATCGTGGCCTTCATTAAGCCACACAAACCTGCCAAACCAAATGTCGTCCCTCTCTTAAGACCCTCACACAGATTGTTCCCCTTTCGAAGCTCTCGATCTCAGCAAAAGGATACTTAACCCTCACGGTTTCCCCAAGAGCCTGTGCCTCTTATCCTGCCTCACACGGCCTGCAAATAGTCCCTGTGAATTGTAAAAGACCCCCACGACCTGTTAGGGATCCCCACAGCCTTCAAAATGAGCTCTCAACCCCTTCTCTTGACCCTACGACATCAATAAATGGATCCACGGTCCTCTCCGGTCCCACATGACTTCACAAATGCTCGTAACTCTCCTCTAAACTCGACGATTCTTCCTGCCTCACGATTCAATCCAAAGGAAGGACTCGGCCCTCCTAAACTGCCGACAAATCACTGGATGTAGCTCCCTTTTGAAGGTAATTTGACTATCCACAGTCTGGTCTTTACCACAAAAAAATTATTCCTCTCAGGTTGGCAAGATCTCCAACTCTGATACCACTGTAATATCCCCAACAAAGCTAAGCAAGGATATTATGAACTTCTATGCAATTACGTTATTTTTCCACAAATACTTAGCATTTATTCCACTAGAGACATTTCGTCAAACATATTATCAGCAAAACTAGATACACATGGAATAGAAGAGAACCATGGATCATTTTATTACGAATGAAGATCTGAATACAATAACCCAATGGTTGTTATGGCAGTTGCACTACATCAATGAAAAACACACAATAACAAGCCAAAACCAAGATGATGTCACAGTCACCACCAGAAAACCCCACGAATCTGCACCTCCAAACTAATATCAAACCATAAAATGAAGATCAATGGAAATCCTGGATGGATTCCCCTCTCGTTTAGCTCGGGTGGATATTGCACCACAGAAACCAAACCAATATGGAAGGGTTTTTCCAAACCCTAACGAAAACTTGGCTCCAAGAGCACTCCAAAGAGATCAATCAAAACATAATCCAAAGTGAAGCACTACCCCTCATTTTATCCTTCTTCCAAGCCTTCTAGAACTTTCCCCTTTCTGACTAAATCAAATATAACCCTTATTCCCCTTTTACTTTCACTTTAAGATTAAAAGTCACTTTAATAATGTTTAAGTAACTTATTAATCCAAAGTTACTTTATTTCCTTAATGTCACTTTAAAAACATGACATCTCCTAACTAAGTGACATTAAATAACCCCTTTGACTCCCTTTTTCTTCACTAACAAGCCACAGAAGTCATTTCCAACTGCAGAACAGGGGGGCCCAAAAATGGGGACATGACACGTTTCCGACAGCACACTCCCATGTAGCAATCCCATACAAGTCAGTACAGTCGTACAGACAATACTATATGGATCCATATAGCCATATGAACAGAACCATACAGGCATTCGTACAGTCTATACGAACAGGCCATACTCTCCCAGCAAGTTGTTCCACTCAGTATGAGGTGTTTTCTCGTATCCGTGCAATGCTATTTTTTCGGCAGCTTGTGGAGGTTTTCTTCCAAGTTTTTCAAAGGAATGAAAAGCTAGTTTTGAAGGAGTAATTATCTGTGTTGTGTGAAATTGATTTTTTTGCTTCTGTTATTTAATTTCCAACTATCATATCATTAATGCTATGGTCTGAAATTTATTTATGCATCAATTAAATTCAGCAATCTACTTGTTTCATTGAGATCATAAGGACTTTAGTCACCTAGGGCTAGGAATTTTCACATGGTATCAGAGCTTATTTCTGTGATTGAGATTCTCTAGCATTTGCTTCGGTAAATAAATTGTAGGGAAGAAGGACCAACAATGAAAGGCTCTCAAAGTTCCATTTTCAGATTTGGGAGTTTGTGCAATAGATGTTAGTGATGCCATCAACTAGCCTCAGGTTTGATAATGTTAGAGATTTGCAACTCCATGCAGTCATTCTCCACAAGAAAGTACAAGAACACCCATCTACACCATTATAAAAGCCCCAGGAAGAAGTTGGAGACCCAAGAAGAGAAGTCATCCCCACAGGAAAATAATAAAGTAATTGAAGACCCAAAAACAAGAAGTCGGCCCCAGACTGGTGCCCAGATTAGTATAAATACAGGACTGGCTCATTTCATTTGGACACTCAGACATTTCTCCTTTCTGCAGTGCGCACAAGGCAGTTCCAGCGACAGTTTTGGCAGTTTCACTATTTCTGGATTACTGGTTATCTTGGAGAGTGCGCCACACTTGGAGAAGCTCTTGCTTGGTTATTCTTGGTCATATTATTGAGGAGCTAAGTCTTGGTGATGCTAGCCTTGGAGAGGATCTTCTCTATATAGTATTTTGGTTATTGATGGTGATGTACTCGTAATATCTTGGATTGAATTCTTAGATAAAGGTTGTGTTGACCGCCTCTCCAACTTAGGTGGTCAACTCCATGTGCCATGAAGAGATGCATCATCAGATGCTCATTTGTCGAAGACTTTTGGTTCTACAGAGCATGTTTGGCTCCGGCACTTCTTTTTGTAACTGGAATTTCCACACCCCTGCGTGGGTTAATAATGTAATAGGTCTGCATGAGTCATGTCTAGGTCAGTTACCTTGGGATTGGTTCACTGGGAGAGTTCCTTTCACCAAGGGTTTTTTATCCTCAGGTTATCAATTGGGCTTTTCATCCTTATTGATCTCCCTTGAGTTTTTCCTTCACACTTGCAATAATTCCTCCAAAGTGGTGAACGGCGTTCTAGTGGGTTTATCTTTTGGTAACTATTATAGGGAATCATTGTAAATGACCATGCAAGACATCTTAGAAAGTTTTGTGGAATTCCGTCGAGTCTAGTATAGTTTTTTTTAATTAATCAACTTCCCTAAGTTTGGAGGTTTAATTATTTAATTAATTAATTAATTTTGAGCAATAATTGTAAAAACTAGGTCTTTGGACTTTTGATAGGGGTATTTGTGCTCAAAAGAAATGGAATAGCACCCCCCACATCCATGGACCAAGTTTCAACTCAGTCGGACAACTTTAGCCATGGGT
The DNA here is from genome assembly GCA_000966675.3 of Picea glauca. Lineage (NCBI taxonomy): Eukaryota > Viridiplantae > Streptophyta > Pinopsida > Pinales > Pinaceae > Picea > Picea glauca. The sequence goes on from JZKD02S2120260.1 coordinate 895,993, forward strand.
TTGTCCACCCGGAGTGTCAGTCAGTCTAAAACAGCAATTTTAATTGCTAAAGTCCAAACATGGCAAAAAAGTAAAATTGTATTAATCAGTTAGGAGGATGTAAAATGGTGAATAATAGTTAGAGAGAGACCCCCTAAGCATAACATGACCCTTATAACCTTTTCCAAACCTCTTCTAACCCTTTACACCCTCTTTTCACTCAAAAGTTACACCCCCTAGGGAGATTGATGTTTTTCCCTTTGTAAAAACGTGGTGGCTTGTTTCTAAAAGGAGATGGGACGCCCCTCTTATTTTGTCTGCCTCCCTTGACCCCTTACATTCCCTCCTTGCCTCATCCCAACATCCTCTCCTTCATCTCACCCTTCATTCTTTCTCCTCATCCCAAGTGGTGTGCTCTCCTAAGAGAGTTACGCCCCTCCTCCACTAGGAAAATTCCAAATAATTTTTAAAAAATTATTTAGACCTTTCCTCTTCCATGGCACGAATCCCATGGCTTCCCTCTTCACTTTTGTGTGATCCCAACACCTCCCACACTCATTTACACCTTAGATCTATTGATCTAAGCCTAGATGGTGCGCCCTAGCCTAGGGATCTAATCTATTGCTTGGTGGTGGACACTTGGCATTGATCCAAGAGAGGTAGGTTTGTCTCTCCAAGTATAAATAGATCCTTCTCCTCACTTCCAACTTACCATATCTTGAGCTAGTGTTATGCTACTTGATTTTCCACTCTCTCTCTCTCTATTCCATCCATTTTCATTTTTCTTCTCTTAGGGTTTTGGAGCAAGTATTTCTCCAAGATCCCATCTCTTGATGCAATAATAAAAGAAGCTTTGGAGGATTTTCGGAAGATCTACAAGTATTTGTGTTCTTACAAACATATGAGGTAAAATCATTTTAATTTTATATAATGGTTGCATGAATGGATCTTAGGTAAAGTATTTTATTTAAGTAGATCTTG
>JZKD02S2120260.1:970015-1001442 GCA_000966675.3 Picea glauca
GAAAGTTCTATCAATCGGTGGCTAGAGATCTTTTATAGATCAGAACCAAACTTTAACTGAGCATAAAACAAAGACCTATCTTCATTGTGGTTGTTCACCTTTTTCAGTGGTAAGGTTACTGCCAGGTATGCTTCTATTTCTGCTTCTAGATCAGATCTGAGTTATATTCCTAGTTTGTTAATTGAACCACTGTCATAGAGAAAAGAAGTCTTGTTTCATTATAATCAGCTATTCCACTTGAAAAAGTCTTCTATGCTATTTGCTTCAGATTTGAAATATAGATCTGCTGTTACACTTGGAAGAGTTTTGCATCTCTGTTTGGTCTAAGAATCCTTTTAGTTCTGTTATAGATCTACTGTTACAAATCTGCTGTTATATATTTGAGATCTAAGTTGTGTCTCTCATTGTTTGAATTTACTGTTAGTATATTTGTATAGATCTCTGTTGTCTTATTTAGAGGTTTGTAATATCACTGTTAAGATAAGGTTTTTTTTTTTCTCTGTTAGAGATCTAGCTTTATTGTTTATCTTAAGATCAGAGTTTTATTCCACTGTCACTGCCCTATGTGCTGTTCTGTACTTCAGATCTAAAGGAGTTTTGCTTTAAATTTTAAAAGAGACTGCTGTTTTATTCTTACCCTAAAAATCTAACAGATACGTCGAAGAAGAAGGGCTTGGACTCTCTCCTTCCTGACCTCGTCGGTATAAAGCAAACTCATCTCCCAATACATTACATCAAAATGCAATGGATTTTGGACAGTTGATAGATTTATTGGTTGTCTGTTGTGAAATTTGATTAGAAAAGCAAGCAAAACAAATGTTTGTTTTTCTGTTGCTTATAGATAGATGACCATGCCTGACTCACCAAGTCAAACTGACTTGTGCTTGACTTGCACATCCAAGTCATCAAACTTACATGTACGACTTGGGGTTGAGTCAAGATCAAAAGTATGCTACCTCGACTCGGTATCCTCACACAGTTGGTTCGCATTCTTGTTTGAATTTAACAACAGTGAAGTTTGAGAAAAGAAAATCATCAATGCTAAAATTATGATAAAATTCTCCATTGAGTTTGACAAAGAGAATTAAGCAAATATAGCTATAACTTCTGAAAACATCTTCAAAGAACATATATTATTAAAAAACGTTGTCAAGATAGACACACATGCACACATAGATTATGTGTGTGTGTCTACATCCGTGTCTATGTTTTTAAATTTTTCGAAGTTAAACAAACAAAAAGAAACAAATCTTAATGTTTTTTTGTACATGGTCATTCAATTTGCTAATGCTTGATTTTTCCCCAGAGACAATCACCAAACGCAATGACTAAGTTTGAAATAATGCAAAATTTATAATAAAAACTACAAAATAGCATGCATTACATAAGGTAGAAAACATGAGAATATGATGAAGACAACTCAAATTGACTCAAACGATTAGGTATGCAAGCTAAAATCCAATGGTATGGATAAAATAAATAACTCAAATCTTGAATTCTTGATTTATTGATTCATCTAATCATGTTATTATGATTATCAATCCCATGATAATATATTTTTGGAGTACCAAAAAAAATATAGCACAACCCCATATGATTATACCTAATGAAAGGGAATACATTAATTAATCTTCAAAATTTAATTGAAAAATAAAACATGTCAAATGTTGTCCCTCAAAGATGGCCAAATGGTTAAGAAGCATTATGTTAAGTTTTGAGCTATTATTAGGTTTCTTTTCAATTGACTAGATAATAATAGCATAGGTAGGATCACTGAGAGAAACACAATCACAAGATACACAACATTTATCCTAGGAGACCCTCATGGGGGGGAAAACCCAGCAAAAACTTCCTTAATATAGATAGCCAATACAATGCCAAGACAATAAACCAAAACACTAGAGAATATCCAACACTGAGCAATGCGCCTCTCTCTTCCCTCTTCTCCCAACTGCAGCTACCAAACTTGCGCACTAGATGATCGAATGAGTGAGTGAGATAATGAGGTGTTGGCTTCCTTTATTTATACTAGCTGGCAGGTGCTGGAAAGGTGTCTCTTCACTGGGCAGGGCCGACTTGTCTTCTTAGTGGTTAAAACCACTTTAATTAGGCATGGGGACCGACTTCTTAATTTGCATAATACAATTAGGGTTTGACCAATCCACAAAAGGGGATTTGCTCAATTACAATGCCCGACATGATCAATCCACAAAAGGGGATTAATCTAATGAATAATGACTCAATAATAAATAGAATACTCTTTGCAGTTACAATATTTCAACACTCCCCCTTAACAAGACGGATATTCTACAACATCATCAGGAGAGAGAGAGAGAGAGGGCAGCAAAATCAACAGCATCTGGAACATTGATGGGCATATCTATAAATCATCGGAATTTTTTCTCATCATCATCATCATTCACAGCATGGAGCTGGAGTAGCATCATCATCCTCATCAACATGAGGCTAAAGTAACATCATCATCATCTTTGACATGAGGCTAAAGTAACATCATCATCTTCTTTAGCATGAGGCTAAAGTAATATCATCAACATCTTTATCATGAGGCTAAATTAACATCATCATCTTCAGCATGAAAGCTGAAATAACATCATCATCATCATCGGCAGCAGCAAGAAGGTTGAAATAACATCATCATCATCATCTTCAGCAAGAAGCTGAAGTGGCATCATCATCATCTACATAACATGGATTAGTATAACACTAATACATCATCATCATCAATAACAGCACAAGGTTGATACAACATCAACAACAGCAGTATCACAGCACGAAGGTTGGAGCATCATCAACATCAGCACTAGGCTAGAAATCTTCAACACAAAGCTGGCATCTCAACAACATCAGCACGAAGCTGGCATCTCAACAACATCAGCACGAGATTGGCATCACAACAACATCAGCACGAAGCTGGAAATCTTCAACACAAGGTTGGCATCAACAACAACAGCACGAAGCTGGAAATCTTCGGCACGAGGCTGGCATCAACAACATCTTGTGGTACTCTAACAGATCCAAAGGATCTGCCCAAGAATCAAAAGATTCCCTAGGATATAAAATCCTAACGAAGCTACCACTACTGACCAAAGCTAGCATATACATGCACAAGTACTTTGACTGCCCATCCTTACAGACCTTCGGGATCTATCCAGGGATGATTAATCCCCTAGGATATAAAATCCTAACTGAGCTACCCGCTATTGGTCAGGATACCATAGTATCATCAGCTCTACTACCCCTTTCAAGGGAGGTTCTTTCGGACTATACCAAACTTGTCTCGAAAGTATTTAAACTTTACACGAGACAGAGGCTTGGTCTACAACCTGCTCATCTGTGCCAACATATTGGAGCTTTAAAGCTCCCCTCTGCATCATATCATGAATGAAGTAATACCAGATCTTTATGTGCTTCAACTCATCATGGAACACATCATCTTTATACAACTCTGGTTATCACATAGGATCACGGTGTCAACAACATCCGAAGCCATATGGCTTCACAACTGGCAGAACATGCAGCAATGTATTCTGCTTTTGTCGTGCTGGGAGCAATATTGGATTGCTTCCTACTCTGCCATGAGAGCATGGCTGACCCCAGACTAAAACAACATCCCGAAGTGCTCTTTCTATCAGAGATGCTTCCAGCTCAATCTATGTAATGTTCCCAAGCCAATATGCCAGGAACATCACGGTTTTGGGTGTCTTTACTTGCAGGATGGCCTCTTGATTTCGACCTTAGGGTTTAAGTTGATGATTTAGATGTGTGTTGCAGCAATAAACAAGGAGATACAATCATGGAACATACCTCAACCATATGCAATATGATAGACAAACCAAAACATCTCAAATCTGATTTTATTCATGAATAAAAGAACCTGCTACAATGAAGATGTCGATCTGGAAACTCAACAGATGGATCCAATAATATAATACAAGTTGCATACAAAATGTTCCAATAGAAGATAAGCCTCCAAAGGTTGGATACTCGATGAAGACTGAATACAAGTAGATCTGGGCTGTAAGACTGCTAAACCCCCAAGTTGGAAGGTGCCACGCTCTGCTGGAATGCTGAACCTCCTCAATAATTCAGCCTTGATCCCAAAGATGCCCAATCACTCCAATAAATATGCCAAGCAGTAGATCAGGTTAAGGAAAGAACAACCCAGGTGCTCAAATCTCCAAGATCCCTCTCAAACCCTATGGATCTGAATCTCCTCTAAGGAATGGTGTGCCCCCTTGGATGCCTGAAACCCTAGGTAATTCGGCCTCCCTCCTAGATGCCTCCAAATGCTCCACAAAACCACTAGAATGATAGATCGAGGCTTGGTTACCTCCCTGGTGAAGTCCCAAGCAAAATGGTGAAGATCTGAGCTAGCAAATCACTAAAACCACTTTCGGAAGTTTGCTCATCTCCTTCAATTCGTCCCATGCATCTAATATATCAAATGACACCTGAAACTCCTCCTGAATGGACTAGATCTGATGTCCAAGACCCTGCAATGAAAACCCAGGTGATAGAATCTCCAAAAGCCTTGTGAATCACCTGCAATGAACCTCTCTCAAAGAATAGTGCGCCCCCCTTGCTGGAAACCCCCAATGGTGCGCCCTCCTTCTCTTCCTTTGCCTGTGGCTGGTGTAGAACCCTCCTGCACTAATGTAGATCCAAACTAGAAGGGTGTGGGAGCGTATTGCATCTCCGAGACCAAGCTTGGGGCAAGCTAGGTGGAATCTTTCACCACCGAATCGTCCTCTAGGGTTTGTTAAGTCAAAACCCTCAAAACCCCCAAGGTATGGGCTCTCTAGCTAGAAGCCATATATCAAAATGATAAACATACATGAATGAATGAATAGAGGCCCTTGCCTTTCCTTTATACTTCTTCCTTACCTTGTCCCTCCAAAGTGACTTTCATTTTATTAATATTTAATAAATTAATTAAATCACTTTAATTAATTAATTAACCTTTTTACCTCTGAAAAGCACCTTATCTCTCCTTGTGGCTTCCCTGGCCACTGAAAGTCACTTCTTAGCATTCCATCCTGTAGTGTTGCTTCTCCCGATTCCAATGAGCTATTACACTGAGAGGTTCCTCCAAGTAATGTGCCCAAAATGACCTCTTCAGTGAATTTAATTGACTTATAGCTCAAAATACTCAAAATCATGGAAATCGTCGAAATGCAACGAAACCAAAGCCAACCTATGTGGAATGGATCATAATGATGAAATGGGATGAGCGATGCAAGTCGGACCCCAAAATACCTCTCAATAATCCTTGTACTCGCTATAACATCCATCTGGCTAATTTGGTCATCATAAACCTCTACAATGTGATGATGTCCCAAAGTGGGGACATTACAATCTGAATCAGTATATCTATACAATCTAAAGTCATGATCTCTAGTATAACAAAGACCAAAATCCAACGTACCCTTAAGGTATCTCATCATATGTTTTGCAGCAACAATGTGAACACGTCTGGGTTCTACCAGATACTAACTCAAAAGGTGTTCAAAACAAAACATATATCTTGTTTGGTATTCGTCAGATACATCACCGAACCAATAATCTGTCTGTACAGAGTAGCATCAACCAATTTTGACGAAATGTCTGCCAGGAGCTTCAACTTCGTTTCCATGGGTGTGTACATAGATTTACATTCCAACATGTTTAAACCTCTTCATTATTTCAACTGCATACTTCCCTTGTTAAGGAAGATCTTCTCTGGGCTCTGCCAAACTTCAAGACCTAAGAGATAAAGCATTAGGTTTTTCATCAAACTCTGTAGCGAGCTTCTTCTACAATCTGAGATGAGCTTTTCTTCATCTTGTCAAGAATACATCATCTACATATAGTAGTAACATTACTCGCTCATAATTCATGACCTTGAGGTAAAGGTTAGAATCATCTTTACTCTTGGTAAAGCCCAAGCTCTTCAGGAAACTGTCAATTCTACCATATCAAGCTCTAGAAGCTTGCTTCAACCTGTACAAATCCTTCTTCAACCTGCAGACCAAAGTCTTTCTATATTCAACTTCAAACCAAATTTTCACATTAGATTGTACCAATCTGGTACACTTGCTCAGTTGCAACTCAATCTGCACAATCATGTGCTAGCTCTATGTGCTCTCTGCAAAGCACTATTTCTCTCACTGCCTGAGAGTATGTCCTCTCCTCTTTCTACAACTGTTCCTTCTGGAACTGGGACTCTGCACCTACAATTTCTCTGAGGCTGAGAATGACTGCTTCATCCTCACTATGGCTACTGAAATCTGAGAGTAACTCCTCTTATTCTATCACAGCAACAGCTTCAAGTGAAACTGAGAGTGGCTCAATAATTGATACTGAAGGTAGCTCTTCTTCTTTCATGGAGGTAACGCTATCTTTTATTGTAGTCATGTCTCCATGACCCAACTAATGTAATGCACCAACTGCCACTCAATTTTAAATATGGGGATTGCTCCCCCTGCATCTCATACTATATATGAATCATGGTTGTTCTGGTTGTCTTCATAAATACTGGAACTATTTCTTCAATTATTGGATTAAGTGTCTCATCATAGTCTTCTCCCTCTTGCTGGGAGAATCCTCTGGACACACATCGGGTTTTGTACATCTGCAACATGCTTGATCTGTTTAAATCAATCTTGGAAGTCAATACTGACTTCTCTTCTAGTCTCACGGAAGAATCCATATCCTAGTCTTTCTGACTGGCTTCCTTCTCTATCACTAAAATAAGGGAATCTTACCAGGAGATTTCATATCTCCTAGAAGTTTATGAAGCTACGATCTAGTCTTCTCATGGCATCTGTCTCCCCATCCTGGAAGTTGTCTCTTCATCTGATCCTTTCTGAGATCAGGCTTACTCTCAATTTCTTATGAGTCTACAAGGACTTCATCATATCTTATAGGGTATACTTGGTGTTGGATACCAAGTCTAAATATGAAAAGCTGAGTCAGACTTCAAGTGAATTTTGCTTCCTGTCAAGGTGGCTTCATTATCTTTTGAACAAGTCTACTGTGAGTTCTTGTTATAATGTTCGGTCATCTTTGGAGCCTTCTGCTCCTTACAATCAATCTCCATATGTGATACTCTGGATCTCAAAGGATAGCTTCTTCTTCATCTTCTTTGGTACATGAATGTATATGGTCATGTACATAGTCTGCTTCATGTCTCATCTAATATGTTGCCTTCTGCAGCCTTCACTATAGCTTCCTCAAGGTTATTATCTGTAACCTAAAACAAGGTCAACAAAACAACAAGCAAGAATAATACTATTTTTGATAATCGTAAATAAAACAATAGCACGAATAATCTTCACAGTAGCTCCTTTAGAGCTATCACTTGTGACATGTCTGAAACAAAGATCAAAAGTAGAAATACAATACGAAATGAGGTCAACATTGTTGTGAGCAAACATTCCTCCATGGTAACCTGGAACCAACACAAGAAGTTTCTCCTAGAGGAGATGTTAGTTGTATCTAGTAAATGATTACATTAAGCATTTATCTCAATATGCTCACATGCTACCAAGTATAATACTTTTCAAAGACTACTACCTCAACTATAGTGTTTACTTGTAAAGGGGTAGTTATCAACTAGTCATGTGCAACTTTGAATCTTATGAACTTAATTAATCAAACCTGGAACCTACAGCCTTGTCCTCAAGAATGAGTGTGTTGCTTTTCTTCCAAGTCTCCTTCACTCAAGATGACAAGTGCTTTCTTCAACCTGTCTTCTGTACTAAGACAATATGCTATCTTGATAGAAAGATGGGTTAGAGGATAAACTCTATGATCTCAACTTTAATCAATCTAATACTTTGACTTAAATTTTGACCAAAGGCTAGAATGATGGTCATGGCTTCAACATGCAACCTAGATCAAAATAATGTCATAACAAATAGATGCATATCGGAATAATCAAACCTAGGTTGCATTATTGCTCTGAATGTGTTGAATCTTGAGATCATTTTGGATCTATGGCAAGAGATCCCTTCTCCTGCAAATACCCTTAAAAGCTTAACAGTTTAAACATATGTGAATACATACCTCTGATAGTATTTGTAGGTAGTGGCACCACCTGGCAACAATGGTAATAATTACCAACTCTTAAAAATTTCAAGAGTGACTGCAACTGGTACTACAGTTGATACTTCAACTGCAATTGATTCTGAAACTACAACTGCCACTGCAACTTAGGGTTTTATGAGGAAACCCTAATTTTTCAAACTTCAAATTTTGAAATTCAGATCCACGAGCTAGATGCATTGAGCTAAGGCGAGTAAGTTGGTGTAGTCAGATTTCCGAAAATCCAAATTTTACCCCTTGAAATTGAGCTTGCGAAATCTAGACTGGTACATCTGGTATTGGTTTTCTGGTACTTCTGGTTTTCTAGTACCAGTCAAAACTAGGGTTTGACTTTCTGGAGGCTTTGTCCACTAAAAAGGTGCGCTCAAGGTGCCAAAGAGTTCCCTGGGCTAGGGCACACTTTTCTAGATGGTTTGTAGGCTGATATTCCTCTTCAACAAAAAGGCCTAATTTTCTTGTACGGCAACAGTGACGTTTTTCTTTATCCAGTGAAAGATGTTCTCTTCAGCTTAGCTCTGATACCATGTTAAGTTTTGAGCTATTATTAGATTTCTTTTCAATTTACTAGATAACAATAGCATAGGTAGGATCACTGAGAGAAACACAATCACAAGATACACAACATTTATCCTAGGAAACCCTCATGGGGGAGAAAACCCAGCAAAAACTTCCTTAATATAGATAGCCAATACAATGCCAAGACAATAAACCAAAACACTAGAGAATAACCAACACTGAGCAATGTGCCTCTCTCTTCCCTCTTCTCCCAACTGCAGCCACCAAACTTGCACACTTGATGAACGAATGAGTGAGTGAGATAATGAGGTGTTGGCTTCCTTTATTTATACTGGCTGGCAGGTGCTGGAAAGGTGTCTCTTCACTGGGCAGGGCCGACTTGTCTTCTTAGTGGTTAAAACCTCTTTAATTAGGCCGGGGGAACGACTTCTTAATTTCATAATACAATTAGGGTTTGACCAATCCACAAAAGGGGATTTGCTCAATTACAATGCCCGACATGATCAATCCACAAAAGGGGATTGATCTAATGAATAATGACTCGATAATAAATAGAATACTCTTTGCAATTACAATATTTCAACACATTATTGTCTTAGTTGATAGACAATTCCAATTGGCAAGGAGGTCATCTATTATATCTAACTTGCCTATGGGTTATACATAATGCAAATGCCGTTGCATTTCGACGATTTCCTTAATTTTGAGTTATTATGGGTCATATCTTAATTAAATTCACTCAGAAGGTCATAATGGGCATATTACTTGGAGAAAATTCTCAGTGTAATAGCTCATCAAAATCGGGAGGAAGAGCATTATAGGATAAGATGATGAGAAGTGACTTTCAGTGGCCAGAGAAGCCATAAGGATGGATAAATCACTTTTTAGAGGTAAAATGATTAATAAATTAATTAATTAAGTGATTTAATCAAGGAATAATAAAATAAAGTAAAAGTCACTTGGAGGGAAAAGGTCAACAGGGAATTAGGGTTTCGGGAAGCTATAAAGGAAGGGTAAAGCAACCTAATTCATAATTATGTTATGATTTGATGTTGAGAGAGTTTCCAGAGGAGGAGGAGAATCGACCTTCTATTGTTTTGTGGATTTCTGGAGGAAACGGCCACCATTGATCGGTTTCGATGTTGAGAGACACACCCTAGCCTATCAGAGATGCCATCCAAGTATTTCATCGTGCTATTCAAGAATATCTAGTTTGCAGTGTTTGCGCAACTCAGCCAATGAGGGCGCAAAGGTTAGAGAGGGTTTTGTGTAGCTGCACGAGGCCAAAGATTATCTTCCAGATTCCTCCCAACCCAGTTGAGGACTAGCCAGGGTGCATCTTTTGAGCCACCAGTTATTAGATTCTGATGGTGGAATCTCTCAGAGCGCAACAGACAACCAGATAGAGCACAGCTCTTGAGGAGAGGCATTTGGGGTTCTAGAGAGAGTTCTGAATCAGATCCGAGGAAACCCTCCCGACCCAGTTTAGCATTGGTCAAGGCGCACATTTCAAGCCATATAGCAGCAGATTTTGTCGGTGGAATTGTTATCGCACAATCTGTACTTGCCCAAAGCCCAAGGCAAGTGGATGCAAGATTGGCATAACAAGGAGTGGCCTATCACTGTCAACTTAATAGGAAAACCCTTTCTATTTAGGAGTATATCACAGTACCCCAAGGGAGACGTCCCAAGTGACCTGAGGGTTTGAGAAGGCTAAGGTAAAAGATATATGAAAGTCCCACCCCTCTCACATGTCACTCAATTCAGAGGTTCTTTGTGTCTTATAGATATGAAGCAAAGGGTAAATAAGGTGTACCTGCCCAGAACAAGACAACAAATGGAAAAGAGTGCAATTTCCAAGTACCAAATGATGTTAGTGCTTCATAAGACCATAAACCTCTAAAAAAAAAAAACTGCTATAAAACTGCAGCAAGGTAATTATAACAGCAATGAATATTTTGTAACAACCACAACAATTATGCCTCAAGAATACTTGAAGATGACAAGAAAATATAGCTCTAAGTTGACAGAATGATAACAACTTGTCAGAAACAAAATTGGCAATGTCTAATCAGCTTTTAATGTTACTTTTGAGGTGAATTTGTTGTTGTTAGATGGGTGTAGCAATATTTTGCAACAACAGCAAGTTAGTCAATGGATTAGTCTAGTCTAAGGTTAGTAGAAGTTAGTAAAAGTTTCAAGGAAGATAATTTGAGAGTTGTTTGATCAATCAATCACTATAGTGAGTGGATTAGTGCCTTTTAGGGTGTAAGGAGTCAACAATAACAGCAGCAAATCTTAGAGCAAAATAGCAATGATAGTACTTAGTCAAAGGAGATGGAATGGATGGAGGAGGTGTTGGTAACCCAAGGCCTAGAGCATCCAAGTCCTAAAAGAAAATTGGCTAGAAAGTAAGGAAACTTAGTCCCTAGCGAATTCTTTTTCCTTAGACAATTTGGAAATAATATATGCAATAGGAAATTAGAGTAGGGCTACTAGAGTGCTAGCATTTTATGGCTCTAGTAACTACTTATAAACAAGGTGCACTTAGAGAAATTTAAACAAGTGGAAAACTATAGAGAAAAAGATAATAACTTATGTTTCTCTCCTACGGTTTTAAGCAAGCAATTTCATAATTTTTAACATGAACCAAGTAAAATTTACAACAAACATTCATTAACATAAACAAATTGCATATTTTCTACTTTCTTCACCAAGAATAATCAAGCCAAACCCTAGTTGAAGATCCTCCACAATGAAGAATAGCCAAGATACACCAAAAATTGACTCTCCAAGAAGTTGCGCACTAATTAGTTCATCCAATAACCCTTAAAGAGGGCTGAATTTCATACCACACACTTGTGCTATGAGTTTATGATGAAAAAATGAGAGTCTTTTCTCTCTATTTATACAGTTTCAATGACCTTTAATTAAAATTAGGTCATAAAAAGGACGGCCTGGCCAAATTACTTTAAAAATCCAATTTTTACATAAATGAAGTTAATTAAACCCTAATTTCATCTCCAAGGGTGACGTCATGCCCTTCTAGAGTGACGTTAGGCCCCTAGGGTGGAACACTAGGCCTCAAATGCAGAACGTTTAGCCTCCAAAGGCCCTGAATGCTACCACACGTGCCACCTAGCACATAACTGCCCTCATAAATGCAAACCCTAACTGGATGACGTCTAGGATCAAAATGATGATGTCATGGGATCTCAAGGGTCAACGTCCAGGTGGAAAGGCAAGACCCCCTTGGGTCTAGGTTTGCTAGAGTGTCTCGGGGGCAACGTCCTTCTTTCTTCCTGTTGCAAGCCTCTGGTGTCTCTCTGCCCCTGGTTGGGGTCACAACATCCATCTGTGGGCTTTCAGCCCCATGGAAGTCTGAGCTAATCATTCCCCCATATGTACCTGTCCACCGGAAAAAGTCCTACATCAACAACAAGTACGCCCTCTAGGGGTTCATAAGTCACAGGGATCATAGCAATGTCAATCACATCTAATAATCAAATTACCCAAACATGTGCATCAAACCCCCCTTTTCCCAGACAAATGCTCACAGACGTTATGCAATTTAACAAGTCAGGTTTGGAGAGGGTCTCAGGATGTCCTATTGGGCTAATCCTCCTTAAGTTCGGGGTGTTTCCGAAGTGAGAGCCAATCTAGGTCATGTAAGTGTGTGTGAGGTGACATGGGAAGTGCTTGGGCATAGGGTGCAGTGATAACAGGGAAATGTAGGTCTTACCTATGGGTGCCTTTATAGAGGGTGAGTTGCACTTTATCATGGATGCCATTGTTTCCTAGCCCATTCAATGCCTTTTATTCTTAGTCTTATTGCTTTTTCTTTTGTGCTTCAAGGGAAGAGTTGAGGGACACTGTCCTGGGTTGGTGACCAGAGGTGACAGCGTTACCCACAAGCATTTCACAGAGATGAGAAGGTTGGCTCGTGATGAGACCCTCTTTCTCTTGGCTATGCCACCAAGAGCCACTACCTTGGTTTGGTGACCAGATACATGGTAGTGTCATACCGCTACATGCCCGTGGTCCTAATACGTCGGCTCATGATGAGACCTCCCATCCACCAGCTAATACCTTGAGTGTTTTTTATCTTACGGGTTCTCTTTCCTTACTGAGAAGCCTTTTATTGCGTTCTTGGGAATCCCTGGGCGAAGCATCTCAAAGGTTTCATTTTGGATTTTAACTCTTGCCAGCGACTTTTACCCTCTAGGCCTTTAGCCCCTTCTTCCCACAAGGCAAGGTACAACCCTTCCTAGTGTGGCAAACCCAATGGTCGAACAAAGGTAGGGGGGAAAATGAGAGGAGTAAGGATGGAAAGTGGTAAGTATGGAGGGAATGGACGATGACCTTTCATAGACCCACCCAGTGGAAACCCATCCTAAAGGGAGATCAACTTACTGGGGCATCATGTCACCCTCCCAGGTATGAGCAAGTTAAAGAGCATAATTTCCAAGCAAACATTATGAAATGAAAGAGAATTCAGTGCAACATATTCAAGTGCTTCAATAATCAAAGTGACACATACCATGATACTCGAACTCATTACCTCATGGAGCAAGACTTACTGCTACTTCAGGACTAGGCTGGTGGGATGGATATTGTTGTTGTTGATAGATGGGTTGCACTAAAGAAAAGATAGGCCCTCTGGGGCCATGCTCAAGTCATCCGACTCTCGGCACTCCATGTCTACGACCTGTGGCCCTCGAGACATGATCTCCTTAGTTATCCCTAGGATAGGGGATAACAGGAATCATTAGGGCGCACTCATTGAGCCCAAGAGGTGCCCAACACCCCAGAGGATGACATCCAGAGCTTCTAGCATCCAATCTTCAGTCCGCCAGTCATCAATAGTAGCCTAGAGGCCAGGGCGCTCCTTTTGGGATAGTTTTCAAGCGATTCTAACGAGTATAGCCATCAGGGCAAGTTTTCCAGAGTTGCGGCAGTTGTCGTGAGTTTCTGGAACTGCATCTTTTCGTCGTTCTATCTGTGCATGCGTAGAATTGCCTTCATCATCTGATCATGAGTATTTTATATTAGTTGCTTGTATTCCAGTGACGATCCACGAGATCTAGCTAACGATTTCATCTTCTTTCAGCATATTATTGCATTTCTTGCTATTTTCCCTCATAATACATATGAATGAGATGGTGTTTGTTCCTTATTCTTTATGTATCATATATTCTTCCTAAACATTAATTGAACGAAACACACATGCAAAAATCACCAAGCATGTTAAAAAATTAACTCAAACGCATCCAAAAACCCCAGAGTATCAGATTAGACAGTGGATTTGAGAACTTAGCAATGTTTCCTAGACTAGCCGAGTTAGGAACATTACAGTGGTATCAGAGCTGGTTTTCCTACTAACCTAATGGGAAAATCAATGAGGATTTATTTCAGAATGTGTCCACTAAAATTCAATGATGATAACTTGCACTTATACCTTCAGATGCAATAATAGAGAGGAAAGTTCAGATCATATAAGAAGGTAGATACATCATTACCAACTAGTGGATTGACAAGAGCATAGATGGAGCCTACACCCATTAGATACACGGAGCTTTGCTACAGTTGCACGACTTTTCAATAGAACAAGTCTGAGCAGACACACCCCACAGGATTGCTACAGCCTCTACCCATTCCAGAGAAAAAATGGGAGAGCATTTCTATGGATTTCATTACAGGCCTTCCTCGAGTGCAGGGCAGGGACTATATATTTGTGGTGGCCGACAGGCTGACAAAATTTGCACATTTCTTTGCCATACCCACGGACTACAAGGCCATACAGGTAGCAAAGTTGTTTTTTAAGGAGGTATTCTGGTTGCATGGTTTACCCAGGCAGATAGTCAGTGATAGAGATAGGCGCTTCATCAGCACATTTTGGCAGGAGCTTTTCAAGTTGACATGCACAGAGCTAGTTACGAGTACCAGCTACCACCCACAGACAGATGGACAAACAGAGATCGTCAACAAATGGGTGGAGGGGTATCTGAGGAACTATGTGGGGGGGCAGCAGCGCACATGGGTGAGATGGTTACACATGGGTGAGTATGGCTACAACACAACTTACCATATGTCAATCGGGATGTCACCATTCAGGGCATTATATGGATACGATGCACCCTCCTTTGTGGACACTGTGTTTGGGGACAGCAGGGTCCTGGGGGCCAAAGACTGGGTGGAGGAGAGTCGGAGGATTCTGTAGGCAATGAGGGAGAACTTGCAGATAGCTCAGAACAA
The DNA here is from genome assembly GCA_000966675.3 of Picea glauca. Taxonomy (NCBI): domain Eukaryota; kingdom Viridiplantae; phylum Streptophyta; class Pinopsida; order Pinales; family Pinaceae; genus Picea; species Picea glauca. The sequence continues at coordinate 984,893 of JZKD02S2120260.1, forward strand.
GCAGAAGATCTATGCAGACCGGCAAAGAGTCGAGCGCAGTTTTGAGGTAGGGGATTTGGTTTTTCTGCGAGTACAGCCATACAGACAGTCCTCCTTGAAGAGGAGCGGAGCAGAGAAGCTGAAGCCGAAGTTTTATGGGCCATATAGAGTCATCAGGAGGATAGGCGAGGTGGCATATGAGCTAGAGCTACCGGAGGGTAGCAAGATTCATAATGTCTTTCACGTCTCTTGCCCTAAAAACGTTGTGGGACAACAGATTAGCATTTCAGAGGAGTTTCCACCCTTGGATGAGGAGGGCCAGTTGGAGCTAGTGTCGGAGGAGGTACTAGAGCAGAGAGAGCACAGGTTGAGGAGCAGGGTCATCAAGGAGTGCTTGGTTAGATGGAGGGGTCTTCCAGTAGAGGATGCCACATGGGAGGGAGAGCATATTTTGCAACACCCAGGATTGATGTTGCTTGAGGACAAGCAATCTCGGGAACGGAGGATTGTGATGTCCCATTCCCAAGAGTAGGCCAGCAGGGAGTCAATTAGTAGTCTATGTGTTCCCGTAAACTATAGCCAAGCACAAACGGGGAACAAAGGGAGAAATAAGGGTGATTTGGTGGCTAAACGAGAAATTAAGCCAAAACGCATAGGAAAAGTCACTTAAGCCTAAGTCAACGAAGAATTAGAACGAAAAGGTGCTAAAGGGAGACTTAATTAATTAATTACTCACCTTAGGACGAAAAGCGCCTAGCTTAAGTGAGGTCAATGGTGAATTAGATCGGGAAGAGTATAAAGGGAGGAATTCGACCTAATTCCTCATTATGCATTGTTATGATTTGATGTTAAGGGTTCCCACAGGAGGAAGAGATTCGACTTCTACTGTTTTGTGGATTTCTGGAGGAAACCACCACCATTGATCGGTTTCGATGTTGAGAGACACACCCTAGCCCATCGGAGATACCATCCAGGTATTTCACCGTGTTATTCAGGAGTATCCAGTTTGCAGTGTGCGCAACTCAGCTAGTGAGGACGCAAGGTCAGATAGAAGGTTTGTGTAGCTACACGAGATCAGAGCTCGGATTGCAGTTTCCTTCCGACCCAATTGAGATCCATCCCGGGCGCATTGATTGAGCCACCTACCATCAAATTCGAACAGTGGGATCCTTCAGAGCGCATCATTAATCCATCTAGGGCGCAGCTCTTGTGCAAGGACAGTTGGGGTCATAGACGGAGCATCAGAGTAGATCAGGGGAAACCCTTCTTACCCAATTCCGCATTTGGCGGGGCGAACATTTTGAGTCCTATATCAGACGATTTCGTTGGTGGAATCATTTGGGCACATCCAGAGAGCCTAGGAGGTGCACAGACTCCCAGTGGACGACATTTGGAGTACTAGAGGACAGATCTTCCATCTGACAATCACCAGGATCAGTATAGAGGCCAGGGCGCTTCTATTGGGACAGTTTCCAGCTCATTCTAACGGGTATAGCCTTCCGAACGAGTTTTCCAGTTTGCAGTTACCGTGCTTCTCCGAAACCGCCGATTTTGTCGATCTATCCATGCATGCATCAGATCTGCCTTCATCTTCTGATCACTGGTATTTTATGTTATTTGCTTGTATTCCAGTGACGATCCATGAGATCTAACTGACGACTATCTTCTATATTTCCAGTATTTCATTGTATTTCCCTGCTTAAATCTCATAATACATATTATTGGACAGTTGTTGTTCCTTGTTTCCGCATGCATCATATATATACTGTTTAAACCATAATGTATAACATGCACATGCAACAATCACAAACATCTCAAGAACATAATTAAAATGCATCCAGAAACCCCCAGAGTATGAGATCTGTGAGACAGAACACTAGATCCGTAGTAGATATCCAGATCAGCTGGATCGGGGATATTTCAATTCATGAGTCCGCCGAGACAAACTCACTAGATAGCAGCGAAGCATGTATTGAGATATCTACGAGGCACAGTTGGATATGGCCTGAGATATGCCTCCAGTGTAGACATGAGTTTTCAACGATATGCCGATGCAAATTGGGCAGGGAGTGCAGTGGACCGGAAAAGCACATTCGGTTGTTGTTTTACCTTGGGGTCTGCCATGGTTTCCTGGTGCAGCAGGAAACAGAGCTCTGTGGCCTTGAGTATCGCAGAAGCAGAGTATATAGCATTGAGTGTGGCAGTCCACGAAGCAGTGTGGCTTCGCAAGCTCCTGACAGATGTATTTGATCATGAGATGGATCCTACCATTATTCATTGTGATAACCAAAGCTGTGTGAAGCTCTCTGAGAAACCCCATGTTTCACGATAAATCGTAACACATTGAGATAAAATATCATTATATCAGAGACATGGTGCAAAGGAAAGCAGTACACGTGCAGTACCTTCCTACACATGAGCAGATTGCAGATATATTCACCAAACCGCTTGCCAAGACGAAGTTCGAGTACATTCGTGAGAGACTTGGCCTGGTGGAGAATGCCTCCCTAGCTGAGAGGGAGTGTTGATGATTATAGCTTAGTGAGACATCCTCCAGGACATGTTCTCCTCTGAGACTGAGTGAGACAACCTGTGAGAGAGCCCATGAGTTGGGTGTGCCCATGTGATGGGCAAGTCGTTCCTCTCTAAGACTGAGATGGGACGTTCTTTGCCCCTGTGTGGGGTGAGGATGCCCATGAGATGGGTGTGTCCATGTGTATGCCCCTGTGTGGGGTGAGGATGCCCATGAGATGGGTGTGTCCATGTGTATGCCCCTGTGTGGGGTGAGGATGCCCATGAGATGGGTGTGTCCATGTGTATGCCCCTGTGTGGGTTGAGGATTCCCATGAGATGGGAGACGATGTGTACCCCTATGAGGGGTGAAGGTGCGCATGTGATGGGTGTGTGTCAGACTCTGGACTGAGTTGTTATGACGTGTGGTCTCCTGCCTTGTGGACTCAGTTGAGTCAGGCTTGAGATGGTACCCCAGATGATTCTCCTGTGGACTTAGTGAGAGAGAGATATGTTGAGTAGGACATCCCTGTGGTTGAGCACAGGTGGACGTGCCCCTAGTGGTTGAGCACTAGTGGGTGTGTGAGATCCCTTGCTATATTGTCTAAGAGTAAGATTTACCTGTAACCCTAATTGTGATGTAAAGGGTACAGGTCGGCTCCACCATATGTGAAAGATAATTAATGTTTATTGTAATAATTAATTATTTTTTGAGTTATTAAGGTCGGCACTGTTGTGCCAATAGACACCACTTTTGGTATGTCCAGTCTAGTATAAATAAAGGTAATTTCCCCATTGAGGAAACACACAACTCACATGTAATTTTAGAATTTCAGCAAGTACATCTTCTAGGGTTGAAGTGCGCACCTCTCTTGGGCGCTAGCTTCTTAGTTTTGGAAAGCACCCTTTTATATGCTAAGTCTATGGTGTGGGAGGTCTTTCTCTTGAGAATATAGCAAAGGATTGTTGGGTTTTCTTCCCTTGTTGAAAAGGGTTTCCCAGGATATTTCTTGTGTTCTTGTGCATGGTTATTCTTCTTGTGATCTTGGTTATTGTAGAAATTGTGAATGGTGTAGCTGCATTTGTTTATGGTTCAAGTAAATGCTAAAATTGAAATAAACCTCATGCTTGAGCCTAGCATAGTGAAAATTCAACAGGTCCCCCTCCCAAGGTTTGACAAATCTAGGAGTTGAATTAGTGTTACATTATATCTGCCTCTTGGTGCCCCTGTCCACTAGAAGCACCAAGAAGAATGATGTAATGCTTTGAGTAGTACTTGGAAATGTTATCAGAACCGAACCAGTAAACCCCAAAAATCCAAACCGGACCGGAACCAAATCAAAAACAAGTCAACCAAAGAATACATAAAATATTCAAATTTTGAAAAAAAACATATATATTCATTTGCATCCATATGAATCCAAACTGTTATACACAAATATGTAAAGTTTTTCATGTATATAGCAAGTAAGGGTGCATATAACCAAAATATCAATAAAGAGGCTCTCAATGGCCTCTATAATCAAAAAAAATATCATGCTACAACAAATAACTACATATCATCAAAATCATTGTCGATATTGGGATCCTCATCATCAATATCACCCTCAGAGCATTAAAATAAGATAGAAAAAGATTAACATGCCTAATCAATGATTTTGCTTGAGTGAAGGGTCCATTTTCAATAGGGTCGTGACAGAGGAGTTCGGCAATCAATGCCACCAACATCAAGGTACATAGAGGGTTTGGTGCTCTTGATTAAATGTTAGTACCATACCCTCATACATGATATAATCCAGTGGAAACGTTACAATCCTACCAATCCTAAAATCCTAAAAACTATTAAGTCTGTTGAATTTTGAATGGGATCTAAAATTCTACTTTCTCCATATGAAGTCTAATGAGGTTGGAACCACTCTCAAACATTCTGAAACAATTAATGGTAATGTTAAAAATTTAAGTAAAAGTGAATGTCACTTTTACTTTAAGAATTTAATATTACCATTAATTACTAGGGGTGGTCCTCATTAAGAATTGTCTGAGTGAAATGGAGGGTAGCGACCTCTTTAAATAACATTAGTAGGGCCCAAGGGTTAGGTATTTTGCTTTCCCTTTAAGGAATTTTTGTTTTTTAGAAAAACAAATTAAGATTTGGTGGTTCGTAGCCATGTTATACATTGTCGTATGGAATCGGTCGATTCGGTGCTTTACGGTTGGTTCTGTACGGAACCGGCCAATTCGAGTATGGAACCAGTCGATTCGATACATAAATGGCCTTAACTAGTTTGGAACACCAAACCAGACCAGTATGGTGCCAAAACCAGTCGGACTGGTTGGTTCTGTCAATTTTGGTTGGTCAGTTCTATCAGTTTTGGCCCTGTTTTGATAACACTAGTATCCAGTAGACTAAGAAACTGAAGGTTGTGAACTTTGAGCCTAAGTGCGTCTCTCAAACATAATGCTAGGCATCGTTGGTCTGGATACCAGAAAGGTAGAGAGGGAGTTATGAGACTCCCTAAACAAGTAGTGGAACCGGCCATGTATCTCATAATAAAGGGGGCATCTAAATATAAAGTGTTCCTCCATCTCTATCTCTCGTCTATGACAGATCCAGCATACTCTGTCCTCCTGTGGTATCTAGTGCTCATCTTTCACTCAAAGCTAATAAGAGCCCACTCTGAACTGACCTAAGGGGATCCTACACCCATGCATCCAATGTCAAAGTATGTAAGCGAACCACACAATGAAGTCATTTGTGAGCTCCAAGAAGTGCTCTGTATAAAAGGCCATATTGAGTCTCAAAGACGATCTAAGTTACCTAGATATACTGTCTATAAATATTCTCCCTGATAATCCATTTCATCTCCTACTTATTAGGCAAGAGGTGGCCAAGAACATCCAAATAGTACCTAAACAAGGGAAGGCAATCTATCGATATACTAGCTCACTGAAGGAAATAGGACACCTATGAATACCATCACCTCAACCTCCCAGACGGGGGGAAGACTAGGCGATGGCCTCTGAAGATCGGTAAGAAAGATAGGGGTACAATCTATGTCTGTCGTTGAGTTAGAAAATCTTTGGAGGAGAAGCAACAACCCTACCAATCTAAAGAGAGTCTCAATATGCGAGACGAACAAAGTTCGCTCACACAAGAATTATCCAAAATACTGGGAATATAACACAATAATCCATGTAGGAATAATGTATAAAATATGAATAGATAAGATGATATACAATTGAGAATGAGGGCTCGTTTATATACCCACGCATGGGTGCCCTTAACCAATAGTCATGTCCTTTGAGACATGTCCTTTCATTATTAATAGTTATTATTTATTAATTAATTATTATGTTCTGAATATCGATTTATATATATTTATGTTCATAACATTGTCTTCCCCTTAAAAATGCTTTGTCCTCAAAGCATACTTTATGGAAGATTTATCGCTTGCTCTAGCTTGTAATTATTGTCTCATGCTTCTTCATTATTGAGTTAGTGATCGTTGAGGACCTGAGACAATAGAATCTTCTAATTGATGAGTAGAACTGTCGAATTGTAAAGGAGTATGCCCATCCTAAATCGATCTTCTTCTGATTTGGGTTTTTATAGGGTTCTTGGAAAGAACTTGATGCATTTCTACTCCCCTGATATCTTCTATTTTGACCCACACTTGTAGTGGAAGTCATATTCTTCGACATAGCGGTCATTTGTTTCTGTTGATACATTGATTGGATGAAGTATTGGCTTTTGTGATTCGGATGTCGATAAGGCATCCTCGCAACTTGATCTTTACTTCGTATACTTGTAGCTTTTTCTTGATTAACTTTTGGAATTGAGTTTTCTTCATATCTCAGGGTTGTTTGTACCTCAACATTTGAAAACTTCTTTACATCAGCTGGATTTGCCTCCTTTTGAGTTGTAAGTTTGATTGGGTTTGTCATTGTTTCCTTATCGACTAATGATGTTTTGTGATCTAGCTCTCCTTGTAAAGTCTTCTAATCATGCTTCAACTTTTCAATTTGTGTTAGTAAATTTTGATTATGAACCCTTAGGCGTGAATTTTCTTCTTCATCTTCTGATTTGCCGACTTTATTTATCATATTTCGATTCTCGGGATTTTCATCTTTCATCTTTTTAATTTGTTCAAGCAATTTTTTATTAAGGTTTCCAAACGAGAAGCTTCTTCATCCTTTCCTGATAATTCCTTCCCGAGATCTTGATTCTCTTGCTCCAACTCCTAGACACGTTGTTTTGTATCCCTTGACTTCTTAATCTGAGTAAGTAGTTTTTCACTATGATTTTTTAAGCGAGATATTTCTTGGTTTTTATCAGCAATAACTTCATAATATTTTTTTTGCATCTTTGATATCGACTTCTGATTATCTGGAAGGATCACCTTCGAGATATCTTTAAAGTCTTTTGATGAAGGTGTTATCAATTTTGACCTCATAGTAATGTCTTGAAGAGTCATCATCTTCTTTTTATAGGGAAAAGTCACAAACATTTTTCCTATGTTTAAAATGAAGGTACCTAGACTTTTAAACTAGGGTAGCCCGATAATGATGTCGATTTCTTCTCTATACATAGTTGTGACATTGAATTGAGATATATATTCATAATCATCAATTGTTACTTGCAAGTCTTTAATTTCATATTGTCTCTTGCAAAAAACATGTCTTTTCATTTATGTTATGCTCTAAAATAAATAATTGATTCGCCAAATTAATATTAATAGAATTATCATCCTGGGTCATGTTGATAACGATGTTAACCTCTCTTCCTTGAATAATCCCCTTTAATGTAAATAACCCGTAAGTTGAAATGCAACATCCTTCATAAGAAAATCTTTCATTCGTCATTTTAGACTCCATTTTGTTTTTCATTGCAAATTTACTTTAAATAATACTTGATTTTTAATGTAATACCCTTAGTGTTTATAACTTCTTTTTTCCAAAGGGAATTGAATACTTTTTTAATTGAACTTTAACTCTCCACTTAATTTTTAATTTCTTTGATACCAAATGAGACGAACAAAGTTTGCTCACACAAGAATTATCCAAAATACTTGGAATATAACACAATAATCCATGTAGGAATAATGTATAAAATATGAATAGATAAGATGATATACAATTGAGAATGAGGGCTCATTTATATACCCACGCATGGGTGCCCTTAACCAATAGTCATGTTCTTTGAGACATGTCCTTTCATTATTAATAGTTATTATTTATTAATTAATTATTATGTTATGAATATCTATTTATATATATTTATGTTCATAACAATATGAAAGCAATGTAGCACAAACACTACCTAGACAATGGACAAAAAGACCATCCTCCTGCATTTAATGATGCAGCAAAGCAAGAGGATTTGAACTCTCTTGGCACAAGCCCAATTTGATTAGAGAATGCTAAATCCCCAAAACCTCTAAACAATGCAAAACTCTGGGACTGACCACGAGCTCCAGTTTGGACAAGACGTCCTGAAAATGGCGCTAAAAACATTGTCTCCTTATAAGAGTGAGGGACCCATACCCTTTATTAAATCGGGGTTGGAGAAACTACCTCAACCAAACCTAGGCCCTAAAAACTAAACCCCCAAATATGTGTATGCAATGGTAACCTCGACCTACTCCCCCCTAAAGAAAAAGTCGAAACCTAAAACGGAACTTCCTCAAGTAATTGAATATCATCACCATGGTTTTCCCAAGTTTAACCATCAATGCCTGAAGTGTTAAATTATGAGCTTGATTTCTTATGCAAATTAATTCTTTTATTTTCTTCAACACTTTGATTCCATCTTAATACACTTCAACAATACCAACTCATAACCGAATAGCAATAACCATGTAGATACGTAAGCATGCACATCAACAACACATATACCCTGGGAAACCCTGTACAGGAAGAAAAACCCCAGCAAATGATATTCCTTTATTGCATTAATAATGTAAGATCACTTACAAATATCCACCATGAATGTTCTGCTCTTAAAGAGTTTGCCAAGATGACTCTGACCTGAAAGAGACCTAAGAGACCTTGCTGAAATACACATCTGATATGTTGCCTCTATTGTTGATATACAACACTGATATGTTGTTGATATACGCCTCTAATATGCAGCCTCTATTGCTGATATGTTGCTGATATACATCTCTGATATGCAACCTCTATTGTTGATATACAGCACTGATATGCTGCTGATATACACCTCTGATATGCAGCCTCTATTGTTGATATACAGCACTGATATGTTGCTTGTTATCGCGCAATTTGTACTTTTGATAGAAAGGAAAGGTAAATGAAGACAAATGGACGTAACGGGAGACTATCCTATCATTGTCACCTCAATAGGATGTATCTTTCTATTTAGGGTGGTAGGCCCAAGGGAGACGTCCCCGGTGCCCTGGGGTTTTGAGAAGGCAAAGAATAAATGCCAAGTAAAAGTTTCCCTCTCACAAGTCACCACCGATCAAAAAGTCCAGCTAAAAAGCCAATAAAGAGATAATAAAACGAGAAATGTACCTGCCCGGAACAAAGCAACATAAAACTATTTTTTGCAAGAGCACTTATTGGTTAGTACCTCGTATAATCAGAGACTTTCTTAACAAAAGCAATTGACTAATGTATTGATGAAGTAAACAAAGATGTATAGCAGTAATAATCATAAGACAATACTTCACAATAAATGCTTTAGAGAAGCTTCAAAATGAGCAAGAATGATTAATCATCAATATCATAACACCAACATTCTTCAGAAACAAATAAGGCTATGCATTAGTCAATCTTTTCAATTGCTTAAAGAAGCTTTAAATGCTGCAAAGTATGACTATAACTCAAATCAATAATAGCATCAATAAGGTTAATAGGTCAATCTAATTGTTCAAGGATTTGGATGTCTGAGAGTTGTGATCAAAACACTCAAGAGAGAGAGATCTTAGATGAGTGTCTTCCTAGGGCAAATGAAATCAATAAGTGGCTGCAAGAATTAAAGGAGCAAGATGATAGTAATAGAACCAAAGACAAGAGGAATTTGATGGAAGAAGTGTTGGTAAGCCAAGGCTTCAACCACCAAACCCTAGGGGAAAACGGCTACTAAGGTGTAGGTAACCCTAGGCCTTAGTAGGTTTTCCTCCTTCTTTAACTCAATGATAAGATAAAAAACGGCTAGGATGAAGGACAAGTACTAGGGTGTTGCAATGGCAAGGCCCTAGTAATGGCTTCAACAAAGAAAAGGGTTCCTTGGCACAATCTAGTAGGTAGATAGCAATTAAAACAAGGACAATAACATGTGCTTGATCCCTAGGGTTTGAGCTAGCAATTTCATAAATTAACAAAATGTGAAGTAAAACACCATAACCATTCAAGTAAGAGAAGAATTAAAGAAATTTACTCACATTCACCAAGTATCATCAATGCAAAACCCTAGTTGTAGACTTTCCACCAAGAAAAATGCCAATTTCACCAAAACTAACCCTCCTTCAACAAGTGTGCACTAGAATTTCAGTCCAAAACCCTAATGAGGGCCGCAAATTTCAGACCTCACACAAGTGTGAGTGAAAGATGATGAGAAAAAGAGAGTTTTAGCTCTCTACTTATACCATACCAATGACCTTTAATTTTATTTTAGGTCAAAAAGGCCGACATGGCCAAATTTACATCCAAATATCGTTTTACACTAAATGTCATAATTAAAACCCTAAATCAAGCATAAATGATGACATCATGCCCTTTTAGGGTGACATTAGACCCTTTTAGGGAAACGTTGGCTTCCTGGAGCAAAACGTTAGACCTTCTTGGGCCTCAGGAACCTACCACACGTGCCACTTGGCACATAACTGCCTCCCAAAACCTCCACAAGCACTGGATGACGTCATGGGTGTCCTAGGTGACGTCATGGGCCTTCCAAGGCCTACGTCCTGGTGGAAAGGGCACAACCCCGCTGGGTACGGGTCTGTCAAGCTGCCTCTGGTGGAACGTCCTCCTCTTCTCCGATGCAAATCCTTTGATCTGTCTCTACCCCCTGTTAGGGTCTCAGCATCCATCTGGTAGGCTTTCAGCCCCATGGAGGTCCGAACTAATCATCTCCCCATGTGTACTTGTCCATAAGGGTACATGTCAATTGGGTATGGTCCTGAAACATCAACAGATACGCCCTCCATGGACTCATAAGTCAAAGGGATCATAGCAATGTCAATCACATCTAATCATCAAGTTATTAAACATGTGCATAAAACCCCCTTTACACGGACCAATGCTCAAAGACATTAAACAAATCTACAAGCCAAGTTTGGAGGAAACGCTAGGATGTCCTATGGGGCTAATGCTCACTGGATGTGGGATGTTTCCAAGAGAGATCAAATCTAAGCCATGTGAGTGGATGAAGTGGTAAGGGATGTCTGGGCAAGGGGTGCAGTGATAGCAGGGAAATGTATGGCTTACCTGTGGGTGCCTCTGTAGAGGGTGAGCTGCACCTGTCATGGATGCAAATGTTTCCAAGCCCATTCAGCCTTTTGTATTTATTTTTATTGTTTTTTCTTCAAGAAGCTTGTTAGGGGACACTGCCCTAGCGTGGTGGCAATGTTACCCATAAGCATTTCACGGAAATGAGAAGGTTGGCTCGTGATGAGACCCCCTTTCTCTTGGTTATGCCACCAAGAGCCACTACCCTGGTGTGGTGACCAGCTACTAGTAGTGTCATACCGCTACATGCCCATGGACCTAATAGGCTGGCTCGTGATGAGACCCCCTATCCTCTAACTAGGTCTTGTTTTATTATTTTTATGGGTCCCCTTGTTTCTTGCTAAGAATCTTTTTACTACTTTCTCAGGTATCCCTGGGCGAAGCATCTCAATGTTTCATTCTTTGGCTTCTATCTTTTTCCAGCTACTTTTACCCTCAGGGCCTTTAGCCCCTTCTTCCCACAAGGTAATGTACAACCCTTAAATATTTGGCCAACCCAATGCCCGGACTGGTGTAATGGGATGGATGAGCGAGAGAATATGGAAAGTGGTAAGTATGGTGGGAGCGGACGATGGATTCTCATGGATCCCCCCAGTGGAAACTCAAAACCTATGGGCACCAGCTTACTAGGGCATCCTATCATTCCACCCAAATATGGTCAAGTGGATAGGTATAAGATCCAAGCACCCATTAGAAGCAAAATGAATTGAATGCACATATTCAAAGGTTTTGAGGATCAGAGTGACAAATACCATGATACCCGGACTCATTACCTCATGGAGCAAGATCCATTTCTGCTACAGGACCAAGCCGAGGTGACGGATGTTGTTGTTGCTGCTAACAAAGTGGAGTCGCTAAAGAATGAAAGGATGGGCCCTCCAGGGCCATGCTCAAGTCGATATGGCTCTTGGTACTCCATGTCTAGGACCTGTGGGCCTCGAGACATAATCTCCTTAGTTATCCCTAAACTGGGGGATAACATCTGGCTCCAACTCAGGGACACGGGGTCACCGTAGAGCGCATGAGAACCTCAGCATCTCTTGGCATAACCTGTGACCTGCTTGATCTCAACATAAGATTGTTAGCAATCATTTGGGGTGGTGATATCACCCCCGTCTCATATATCATAAAACAAACAAAAATGAGCATATGTACAAATGTGAAATCAAACTATCCTAGCATGAAATGCAAAAGGTATGTACAATGAATGCAAATGCCTACTTACCTGCACTTACTAGTGAAGTCAAGTCCCCCCACCTTGGTGGGGTTTGAGGAGGTGACCGCTGACTGGTTATGGACGCCTTTTTCCTTCCAATGTAGATAAGTAGTAAGAATCATCAACTGACTTTATTCCAACTCTGAAAGGTCCAAGCCAAAATTGAGTACTTCCTTTGACATTAGTAGGCTGTCGATATACACCTCTGATATGCAGCCTCTATTGTTGATATACAGCACTGATATGCTGGTGATATACACCTCTGATATGCAGCCTCTATTGCTGATATACAGCACTGCTATGCTTCTTTGGTATGTTGTCTCTTTATCACTGATATGTGCCTCTATTGCTTCACCCTTAACCTGCGTATCAAACTGTGTTGAAGAGAGGGATCGACCTTTGCTTATAAAGGCTGAAGAGGAGAAGTGAATGGCTTGAAATAGTAACTTGTTTGCATGCTTTAATCATAACTCAGCTTCATACTTTAGTTCGAACTTAGAACTAGACTTGAGACTTCAGTTACAATTCACCCTTGACTTGACATGCATGCGTACTAACTTAGCATGCACATGACATGCATGCATGCAGTGCATGTCATGCATGCAACATGCAACATGCAACTGGACATGTATGCAGTGCATGTCATCCATGCAACATGCAACTGGACATGCATGCAGTGCATGTCATGCATGCAACATGCAACATGCGACAACTTGACAACAAAGTCTTTGAATTAGACATGCAACTTTGACTTCTACAACTCGACTCTTTACAAGGCAATTCGAAATTCTCTTCATGCTGGATAATCTTACACGTGCCAACGCACTAGATCAATACATTTATATCATTTGCAATATTAGGAATATCGTTTGTTTCTAGCTCATAGGAATTTTATATTCAACCTAACTTTTGCTAGATGCCTTGACTTTTGCTCATGGCTCACAAGGTTTGACTAGGCTCATAGAGGTTGTACGTTCCCCCTGATTTTTGCACTAGTCTGTCTGTGCTCACAGAGATTGTGTGTTCCCCCTGACTTTTGCACTAGACTGTCTATGCTCACAGAGGTTGTACGGTCCCCCTGACTTTTGCATTAGACTCGCATAGCATCTCGTTCATCCTGACTTTTGGCTTGACTCACAGAGGTTGTACGTTCCCCCTGGCTTTTGTCAATACCTCACAAGACTAGTTGATTCCCCAAATCTACCTGGCTAGCCTCAGGGTGGCCCATATGGCCTCTCATTGGAGAATGACTGTCGATGCTACCAAATTTAACACAAAGGTCACAAGAAATTGTGAGAGCATCCAACTATCTCTAAAGACCCTCAAGTGTGGAGGTCAAGAGGACCACATCATCAACAAAGAGGAGTATGGAGATCCAGATATGACGGAGGAGACAACCATCACTAGGTCAGATGTGTTCATGCAAGAAAGCCTCCAACATGTCTATGTAGATCCCAAATAAAGTGGGCAAGAGTAGGCACCCTTGCTTCACCTCGATGGTGCTCCTAATGAAATCGAATAACCCACATGTTATATGAAGGCAACCAACAACTATCTCATAGAGTTGCATGAAATCTTTGAGACACAAATGCCTTTGAGCCTCTAGAACATGGCATCCTGTGAAATTACAATGCATGGCTCTTTTCCCTATTCAACAAGACTACTTTTATTTGGGCAGATCTTATATAGAAGAACTCTATAGGCAATGATTATCATATGGAGAGTTGTGTCTTCAACTCTTACCTGACTTGTCTTCAAGAGATTGAAAAGCTTGCAATAGTAACAATATGAGACAGGGATCTTCTAGGTGACACTACTGACACAACTTACAATGCACTTCTAGTCATGCACTCTACATATGAGTTTTATCTATTGTGCCAAACCTTTGATCAAGGATCGTTTCCACTACCTATTTCTAAGGATTCGTCTATGGATGACTCTCGGGCTTCAGCCTATTATAATGGATCTTTCTCTATTACAGCTTGATGTACCTCCTCTTATTGATCTACCTTATCAGGTGACGTCTTCTACATTGTTGCGGGACTTGATGTATTCTCCTTACGATGCACATACTGCGATAATTTTTTCCTAATGGGCCTACTTATTCCAAGATGTAGTGATCTCATTATTGACCCCACCGCATTTGGAGACATTATTTATGTTTCAGGAGTTTGTGGTTTTCCAATGGATGCTTCAATTTATTGTGATGCAAGGCTCGCCTCTTAATTATTGGAGTTGGCTCAAAGTGAGATTTTCAGGCCTATGACCACTTGTTCTCCTAAGGGAGTAAGGTACTTTCTCACCTCACTTAATACAATGTCTATTCACAAGTCCGTAGGATTTATCCCACTATTTTTTATAGATGATTCTCAACATATTTCAATGGATATCTTACTTCCACACTATGGTGTTGGTCCTTTTTTAATGTACTAAATATCTTACTTCTACAGCTTCAATTTCATAGACATATTTTTCCATCTTTTGTACCTTTAGCCAACCAAAATGTTTCAATAGATCTTCCTTTTATACATCTACTAGAGGCCACCTTCACCAAGTTGTGAAACTGTGTTGGTGTGGGAGATATGTGTTGATATTATGGTAGCTACGGGAGGTATTTACCTCCACGTGTAACCCTGACGAGAATAGAATATTCCGAGAAGCAAGAAGAAACCCTAAAGCATTAAACTTAACCCTAGAAGACAAGTTGGCTCAAGAAAATAATTAATATTAATATTAAGTATTTAGCGTCCAGAATGAGAAGTCGGCCCAGATAGCTCAGGAAAACAATATAAATAAAAGCTGCCAGACCTCATTTTGTACACACAGCTCAGAATTTCAGCAGGGAAGAAGTGCGCACTGCAGAAACTGGGCAAGTGCGCAAGTCTAGGGAGCAGCAGCAACCGACGGCTGCCGCAATCTGTATTTCTCGTTTAGGCTCGGACTTTCTATTGGTTATGGTTGGACTTTCTGATCAATCTTGCTTGGTGCATTAACCTTGGTTGGCTATTGGTTTGCTTCCAGAATCATTCTCTGTCAAGGTTAAGGTGGTCAGGGGTGGCTTCGGCCTATGGTTGGGTGACAATATTGTTATATTGTCTATGGTTAAACGAGCACATCCATTACTTTCTAACAGGTTATGGGCCCACACTATCTTCGGACAGTGTAACCGTTGGAAGATAGATTGGGAGGATTTGCTCAATTACAGTTGCAGTTGCAGCCAGTCTTTGCGGCAACAACAAAACCCTAACCCTTTTGTTGAGGCACCTTAAGTGAAGAGATTGACCTAAGTTCTAGATAGACTAGTGTGCCCTAGCCTAGCGCATCTCCTAGTACTCTCAACAAGCTAAGACGTCAAGTTCGAGTTTTTGGTCAAAATCAAGGGTTGACCAAGTCAAAGCACTTATGACTTACCGTATGAAGTCAGAAAACAAGTTAGAAGGGGCTTCTAACTTTAGAGCATGGAAGACAAGGATTGATCTTATCCTTGCCAAGAATAAAGTGTTGGATATCGTGAAAGGAAAGATTGTGGAACCAAAGTTTGAAGAAGGAAAAGAGAAGCAACCTCAGAACGTTGCAATTATGGAGAAGTTCAAAGACAGTGACATCAATGCCATGAGTATCATAGTGGACTCTATAAAAGACCACTTGCTACCCTTCATCTCCCATCTTGACTCATCTAAAAAGATGTACGATGCCCTAACTAACCTCTTCTCAGTCAGAAACATTGGGCAAGTAATGAGTCTGAAGAATGAACTCCGTGACATGAAAATGAATGATGATGACAGCATAACATCATACTTTGTGAGAATCTCTCAGTTAAGAGATCAACTAAAAGCTATTGAAGAAATCATTTCAAAGAAGGAACCGGTAAATATAGTACTCAATGGTCTTCACAAGACATGGGATGCATTTGCCGCAAGCATGAACACAAAGAAGGAGTATCCCACATTTGAAGAACTTTGGACTTGTTGTGCACAAGAAGAATCAAGGATTAGTGCAAAAGAGAAACCCCAAAAGAAATACGATGGTCAAGCCTTCACAGCAAGGTTCAAGAATTTCAAGAATAAAAAGAAGTTTGGCTCAAGGAAGAAACCAAATCAAGAGAAAGATATGTCAAAAATACAATGCTTCAACTGTCGAAAATATGGTCACTACAAGAATCATTGTCCCGAGTTAAAGAAAAGGAAGGAAACACACGAGGCATCGGTTGCCGAAGAAAGGGAACCCTCAAAGAAGGCCAAGCATGAAAAAACAGACTTCTTCTTCGAAGACAAGGTAACAATATTCTTCATAGTTCTTGTACATACCATGTTTACATAGTTTATGTACATATCTTGCATATCTATTTATTAGAAGATAAGATGTTCAAAGA
>JZKD02S2120260.1:1006807-1070389 GCA_000966675.3 Picea glauca
CCAAGGAGGCCCAAACCCTTCACTAATTGAACTTTAATTTACCCTTAATAAAACACGCGAACTACATTGCCCACGACTCTCTTTAAGGCACTGGTCTCAATCATTTTGCAAGCAATAAAGCCACGGGCTTCACATTTCATAATTTGGTTATATGTTGATGTAAATGATAACTTGCACCTAACAACTGTTTCTTAGTATCCTTTTGATGCAAGTTAAATTTGATTATATATTTATATCGTGGTGAAAGAATGTTCATGTTTATTTCGGTTAAATGGTTAATGGTTTGAAGAAGCAATAAACTCCTAGATTTCATTTTCTTGTACTTAGCTTAAAAGCCTTAGTATATTTGTTAGGGACTACCCCNNTTGGCTTCGCTAGGAGTTGGCCTAGACGGAGGAGTTGAGGATTAGGTGACAGCACCTTAACTCTCACTTGCCCCCAAGGACACACCGAGTGGATTGAAGATTTCTTCCACGTCTCCAAAGGTGTGTATAAGGCGGCAACAAGCATCATGTTTGATTACTCAGATGGAGTATGGTTTCGAGAGATGATGCAGTTGATGCTGTCAAATGACATTGATAGTGATGATGGTGCTCGTGATCTAATCATGAGATAGTCTATACGACTATGATGATGCTATCGGTTGAATGGTATGTTTGTGCTCAAGACCATTGCCTTCAATACCTCCCTAGCCAGGAGGGAGTGTTGATATTATGGTAGCTGCGAGAGGTATTTACCTCCACGTGTAACCCTGACGAGAATAGAATATTCCGGGAAGCAAGAAGAAACCCTAAAGCATTAAAACTTAACCCTAGAAGACAAGTCGGCTCAAGGAAATAATTAATATTAAGTATTTAGCCTCCAGAATGAGAAGTCGGCCCAGACAGCTCAGGAAAATAGTATAAATACAAGTAGCCAGACCTCATTTTGTACACACAGCTCAGAATTTCAGCTGGGAAGAAGTGCGCACTACAGAAACTGGGCAAGTGTGCAAGTCTGGGGAGCAGCTACAGCCGGCAGCTGCCGCAATCTGTATTTTTGGTTTAGGCTCGAACTTTCTATTGGTTATGGTTGGACTTTTTGATCAGTCTTGCTTGGTGCATTAGTCTTGGTTGGCTATTGGTTTTCTTCTAGAATCATTCTCTGTCAAGGTTAAGGTGCTCGAGGGTGGCTTCAGCCTATGGTTGGGTGACAATATTGTTATATTGTCTATGGTTAAATGAACACATCCATTACTTTCTAACAATATGGTGTTCAGCGAGGACTATATCTTAGTATATAGCTCGTGTTCAGCATTATAGGGGGAAACTATGATGTAATATCTTCTCTCCAAGGCCCCCTATTCAAATTAAGGGGGGATGTTGTGAATAGGGCCAACCCTATTTTGAGTTGGGTATCTGTAAACCTACTCATTGTTGTATCTTGGCTACAACCAACCTATTTGAATTGAAAATCCATAAACCCACTCACAGTTGTATTAAAGTTCGATTTCCATAAACCCACTCTCATTTGTATTTCAGCCTCGATTGACCATGTACTGAGTTGGGTATCTATAAACCCACTTACATATGTATTCACCATTTCTCTTCATGACCCCCTATTCAGCTCAAGGGGTGGCATTGAGAATGGTGTAATATTCACATGTGGCTACGACGGGTTGATATTATATCATTAATGTACGTGATTAAGGCCAACATATGATCATTTATTGTAATACTAGCTCGATGTGTGGCTAAGGCCAACATATGATCATTTATTGTAATACTAGCTCGATGTGTGGCTAAGGCCAACATATGATCATTTATTGTACTAGGTTCTGGTTAAAACCTAGTCAAATTTCCCAAGTAAATTCAATAACCCTCTTTGGGAGTGCGCCCTACTTATGTGAGCCCATAACCCCTCCTGGGAGGATGCCCTTCTTGAGTTGTGTATAAACACACGACTCAAAACTCATTTGTAAATCATATTTTTTGCTCATTGAGTTAAAGCTCTCTAATACAATTGTTTAAGCCTACAAGCACTACATCTTTGGCATTCTCTTGTTGTTGGCATATTTTCCCTTTTATGTGCATTTGTGCATCTCATGTGTAGTGCACTAATGCTTGGGCATATTTCTCTCTCTAGCACACTTTTGGTTCAACCCTAGCACACTTCTTTAGTGTTGTTTTTCTCTTTTTACTACAGGTTTTTGGGTTGGCAGTGTTAAAATTTCGCTTAAGCAGTTAAGTGTATTCAGTATTCTTTAACTTTTAACAATAAGAACAATAATTGCATACATAAAGATTACTGAAACAAAGACATCCACAGTATACACAAGATTTATCCTAGGAAACCCTCTTGGGGGAGAAAACCCATCAAAGCTATTTCAATATAGATTCGTCAATAAGTACAACATCTCTCCAAGAGAGATCTCACAAAACAGAAGATAACTAGAAGATAGACCAGAAACCCTAACCAAAATAGGGTAGCGCAACACTAGACCAAGGTAGGCCTCCAAGAGATAACCAAAACACCCTTACTCTATAGTTGCGTCTCCTCCTAAGACTTGCGCACTTTTCCTTGAGAGAGAGAACTTATGTTGTGTGTGTTCTCCAAGTGAGGTGCCTAGCCTCTTATAAATACAAGTTGAGCCACCCTGAAATTAGGTCAGGACCGACTTGTACAAATGACACTTTCTAATTTACATTTTACTTTTACAAAGGCACAATAGGGCCGACTTTAGAAATACAACATAATATTATTCTTTTAGGGTTTTGTCTTGGTCTAATACAATAAAATACAATAAGAATATCTTAAGCTACTCAAACTTCAACACTCCCTCTTAGCAAGGAAGGTATTATTCTGGCACGATTGTCACGATTGTTTTTGCACTTCTGTACACTTGACCATTGACTTGTTGACTTTCCACAAATCTATATTGAAGAAGCTTTGTAACCACGTCATGCATCCAGGGTCTCATCATCCTTCCGAGGTTTATTTCATCTCGGGGCATTAACTCGCCAGCTCACACAAAATCTGGCATCTAGTTCATACAAAACTAGTAATTCTCCATCTCACACAAAATCTGGCATCTAGTTCATACAGAACTAGTAACTCGCCAGCTCACACAGAATCTGGCATCTAGTTCACATAGAACTAGTAACTCGCCAGCTCACACAAAATCTGGCATCTAGTTCATACAGAACTAGTAACGTCCGGTTGGCACACCAGGAAACCGGTCCACAGTGACCAGGCATCTAATCACAAGGATTAGGCGATTAAGTGCGCACACACTACCCATCTAGCCCAAGGCTAGGAAACACCACCAACCACACAAGTTGGACCTCCAGCTTGAAAAGGTGGGAAACCCGCCAACCCCGAAGGCTCAGCATCTGTTGACCTTGTGCGAGGCCATGCTGACTAGTGCCACAATCAGTAACATGCACGTGAATGACTACCCGGTGCAACTACCACACGTTGATGTTGTTGCCCTAGAATCGCATCTGTAACTCATCACTCCCTCTTACTAGGGAAGTCCTTCTGAACCACACCAAGCTTGTCCCTGAAGTACACAAACTTCACTCTTGGCAAAGGCTTGGTCAACACGTCTGCTATCTGCTCATTTGTAGCGACATACTAGAGCTTCACTGCTCCCTTCTACACCATATCTCTGATATAATGGTACCTAATCTCGATATGCTTGGACTTGTCATGAAACACTGGGTTCTTTGACAACTTCACAAAACTTTGGTTGTCACACCAGATACAAGTCGCCTCTAACTCGAGATCAAACAATCCTGCAAGCATCTTTCGAAGCCACACTGCTTCGCTGCTAGCTGAAATACGCTGCTATATATTGTCCCTCAACCGTACTGAGCGCCACACTAGTCTACTTCCTGCTAAACCATGAGATCATAGCTGATCCCAAACTAAAGAAACATCAAGATTTACTCTTCCGGTCTGCAACACTACCAGCCCAATCTAAATCAATAAAGCCTTGCAAGCTTATCTCACGATCCGACACATATCTGAGTCATAATCAATTGTACCTTTGAGGTACCTCATCACATGTTTTGTTGCAATCAAGTGAACACCTCTCGGCTCAACCATACACTAACTCAATGCGTTCACTACAAAACATATATCTAGTCTTGTGTTCATTAAGTACATCAATGAACCAATCATCTGTCTGTACATGGTGGCATCTGTTGTCTCTGAAGATCATAGTTGATCCCAAACTAAAGCAACATCCAGATGTACTCTTCCGATTTGCAACACTACCAGCCCAATCCGAATCAATAACGCCTTGCAGGCTTATCTCACGATCTGACACATACCTGATTCATAATCAATTGTACCTTTGAAGTATCTCATCACATGTTTTGATGCAATCAAGTGAACACCTCTCGGCTCAACCATATACTAACTCAATGTGTTCGCCGCAAAACATATATTTGGTCTTGTGTTCATTAAGTACATCAATGAACCAATCATTTGTCTGTACATGGTGGCATCCACTGTCTCTAAAGATGTATCACTTCAATAACTTCAGATTTGTCACCATCGGTGTAGATGCAGCTTTACAATCCATCATTTTGAATCTCTTCAGAATCTCTACAATATATTTTCCGTGGTTAAGGAAAATCTCACTCGGTCTCTGCCATACCTCTAGACCTAAGAAATAATGCATCATACCCAAGTCTTTCATCTCGAATTTTGTAGCAAGCTTCCTCTTTCAGCGATGAGCTTCTCGTCTCCTGTTAAAAACAGGTCATCCACATATAACAGTAATATCATTGATGCGTCGTCTACAACCTTGTAGTAAAGCTTGGAATCTGCTTTACTCTTGGTAAATCCCAAGCTCATCAGGAAACCATGAATTCTATCGTACCATGCCCTGGGTGCTTGCTTTAATCCATTCTTTCTTCAATCTCCACACATGTATCTGACTGTCATGTGTCTCGAAACCTTGTGACTGCTCCAAATACACTTCCTCTTCTATTACATCGTCTAGAAAAGTTGTCTTCACGTCCATTTGGTGTACCTTCCACTTCATTACTGCAGTTATCGCAAGTATAGCTCTAATCGAAGTGTATTGTGATGTCTCATTCCCAAGAGTAGGCCAGCAAGGAGTGACTTAGTAGTCTATTTGTTCCCATAGACTATAGTCAGGAACAAAGAGGGAACAAGAGGAGAAATAAGGGTGAATTAGTGGCTAAACGATGAATTAAGCCAAAAAGCATAGGAAAACTCATTAAGCTAAAGTCAACGGAGAAATAGAAGAAAAAGGTGTGGAGGGGGAGACTTAATTAATTAATCACTCACCTTAGGAGGAAAAGCACCTAGCTTAAGTGATGTCAACGAACAATTAGATCGGGAAGACTATAAAGGTAGGAATTCGACCTAATTCCTCATTATGTTATGATTTGATGTTGAGAGAGTTTCCAGGGGAGGAGAGTCGACCTTCTATTGTTTTGAATATTTCTGGAGGAAACCACCACCTTGATTGGTTTCGGTGTTGAGAGACACACCCTAGCCTATCGGAGATAACATCCAAGTATTTCACTATGGTATTAAAGAGTATTCAATTTTGCAGTGATTGCGCAGCTCAGCCAGTGACGGCGCAAGGGTTAGAGAGGTTTTTGTGTAGCTGCACGAGACCAAGGTTTATCTTGCAGATTCCTTCCGACCCAATTGAGGATCAGCGAGGGTGCATCTTTTGAGCCACCAGTCATCAGATTCTGACGGTGGAATCTCTCAGGGCGCACCAGACAGCTAGGAAGTGCACAGCTCTTGAGGAGGGACATTTGGGGTTCCAGAGGGTATTCCGGATCAGATCCGAGGAAATCCTTTCGACCAAGTATAGAGGAGGCATTTCGAGACATATAGTAGTGGATTCTGACAATAGAATCACTAGGGTGCATTCACAGAGACCAAGAGGTGCGTAACCCCCTAGGGAATGACATCCAGAGCTTTCGGGGTCAGATCTTCAATCCGATAGTTACCAGTAGCAGCCTAGAGACTAGGGCGCTCAGTTTGGGACATTTTTCAGTCCGTTCTGACTAGTATAGCCACCAAAGAGAGTTTTCGTTTGCAGCAGTTGTCGAGAGTTTCTGGAACAACATTTTGTCAATCTATCCGTGCATGCGCAGATCTACCTTCATCTTCTGATCATGGGTATTTTGCATTAGTTACTTTGTATTCCAGTGACGATCCACAAGATTTAGCTGAAGATTATTTCTCTGCTTTCAGCATATCATTGTATTTCCTACTTTTTCCCTCATAATACATATGAATGAGATGGTGTTTGTTCCTTATTCTATATGCATCATATATATTGCTTAAACATTAATTGAATGAAACACACATGCGAAAATCACCAAGCATGTTAAACAATTAACTCAAACGCATCCATAAACCCCTAGGGTATCAGATCTGAGAGACAAAAGAGTAGTTCGACAGTAGATATCAAGATCAATTGGATCAGGGATATTTTAGTGGTATCAGAGCCTTCTTCCTACCAGCCTGTGAAGAAGTGCTTCTCATGACCCCATGATTCTGGGAACAGATGAAGAATACCTAGAGGGTCAAGAAAATATTGGGGGCAAGTACATTCAATACCGCAGAGGTCATAGCAGAGACAGGAGAGACGAGAACAGAAGGGACTACACTCCCTTCCACACTTAGTCAAACACAGAGCCAGAGTTAGAGGACAGAGAGCATATCAGCTCTGACATAGAGGCAGATATAGAGAGGAGTATGGGTGACAGAAGAGAGACACCAGAGGGTAGGGGGAAATGCCCCGAGAAACATCCGGACAGTACGCAGGCCATCTTGAATGACCTAGCCAAGGGACAGCAGGACATGATGAACGCCATAGCACAAATGGCCATCAGTACACAAATGATCCATCATAACGTGAGCACCATAAGTGCCAATGCCGCAGGAGGAGCGGGTGGTTCAAGAAGACACTAGGGAGGTGGGGCCAGTGGCTCCAGTGGATCTCAGGGTGGAGCGAGTGCACACCCTTCACCTATCCGAGCCTATACATCATATGCAAGGATTCCCCGACCTTTATATCCACAGTTCCAAGGGAGATAGCAGCTGGGAGTCTGGGACAGCGAAGGCATACAAGAGGATAGTTGAGTCAGGGACATTTAATGCCACAGGATCCATTCGGAGAGTACAGGAGAGATTACTTGCCACTAAGACTGGAGTTCCATGCAGACACAAGTTTGCTACACTATTGTTCGATCAGGTATCGGAACAGACCTCGAGAGGCACAAAGGGACAATGGGCAAACTCAAGACATGGATTTCATCAAGAAAGTGGGGAAGTTGAACATTCCTACTTTCGACGGATCATCACGATGCTCAGCGCAGGCATGGGTACAGAAGTTTGACACATATTTCAAGCTTAACCCAATGACAGAGTCAGAAGCTATTAGCTTCGCCACCTTGCACCTGGATGGGGAGGCCCACAAGTGGTGGTACCATGGGCTGGTGACCTTGGGTCACAGCGACATTAACTCATGCTTGGAGTTCACTGAGAGGTTGATGGATAGGTTTCACAGGAGAGATCTGGAGCTCCATTTCAGGGACCTTACACAGTTGAGATAGACAAGATCAGTTGAGGCCTTCATCACAAAGTTCTAGCGAAAGGCAGTGGTCGTATCAGATATATCGGAGCACAGACTAGTGATGTTGTTCACCGAGGCATTGACAGAGCCATTGAGGGGTTGAGTTAAGGCTTTCAAGAATAACACCCTACAGGAGGCCATTGTGCATACGAGAGACATGGGGGACTCAGCACTGAAACCCAAACCTTTCACCAAAATCTTTGTACCACAAAGAGACAAGGATCAAAAAAATCCTCAAAGGGAATGGAAGGGTAAGCCCAAGTTGGACGATGACTGATGAGGAAGAAGCTTTGCTTCTCTTACAGAGACCCTTGGGTCCCAGGGCATAGGTGCATGGGAAAGGGACAGATCCACTACAATGAGGTGGAATCTAGCAGTGAGGAGGAGGATGAGGAGATCGAGGCATAGGCAGACAGTGATTCAGAGGATGAGACCACACATGAGATAGAGAGCCAGCCGAAGAAACCTCAAATACCGACAGAGGCACAGCCCAAGGAGGAGACAAAACCTCGCAGAGAGGTGAAAGGAGGAACCATAGCAACCCTTTCCAAAGTACCCAGGTACAACACTCTCATGCTCAAGGGTCGTGTACATGGACAGCACATGACAGCTCTAGTTGATGGTGGGGCCACCCACAATTTCATAAATGCGTCCTTAGTAGCCAGGAGGGGGTGACGCACTTGGGAGTTTGAGGGACTCCACGTGGCAGTGGTAGATGGATACACGATGACATGTTTGGACATGCTCCCAGACCTAGACGTCAAACTAGGCAACTACACCCTAACAAATACTTTCTATGTAGTTGACCTATCAGACACTGATGCAGTATTGGGGGTACAGTGGTTATATTCATTGGGGGAGATTGGGTTCAACTATCAGATGTGGACCATGAGCTTCAGAGACGCCAGTGGATCGAGATTGGTACTGAGAGGCATGTCTACAGGAGCACCACGAGCAGTATCAGCAAAGAGGATGGAGGGATCTTTCGTCACGGTAATGTAGCTTATGCAACAGAGTGTTTAATCACTACACGGAAGGATTCAGAGGGCAGAGAGCATTACGATCCACAGATCAGGAAGCTTATGAGTCAGTATGAGCTAGTGTTTGGGTCGATACCACCAAGGAGACCACCAGACAGGGGATTTGAGCACACGATCGAGTTGGAGGCAGGGGCAACACCGGTGATCACCGCATCCTATAGGCACCCCAAGAGATTCAAGGACTAGATTGAGAAAGCAATCAAAGAATTGCTTGCGATGGGGCACATGATACATCAAGCCCAACACGAGTCTTTTTGCTTCTTCAGTCATTCTGGTACTGAAGAAAGATGGCACATTGAGGATGTGCATTGATTACAAAGCACTCAACAAGAAAACGATCAAGAACAGGTACCCCATTCCGCGCATAGATGAGTTGATGGACGAGTTACATGGGGCAGTTTTCTTCACCAAGATTGATCTGCGGTCAGGATATCATCAAATCAGCATTAGGGAACAAGATATAGAGAAGACAGCATTCAAGTGCCATTTTGAACATTTCGAGTTCTTGGTCATGTCGTTTGGATTGACCAACGCACCGGCCAATTTCCAGTCTTACATGAACCACATCTTCAAAGGGCAGTTGAGGAAGTACCTTTTGGTATTCTTCAATGACATATTGATTTACAGCAGGACGTGGGATGAGCATCTGGCACATTTGGAGGAGGTCTTGGGCATTATGAAGGCAAAGTCATTATATGCCAAGGAGTCCAAATGAGAGTTTGGGATGAGAGAACTACTATACTTGGGGCATACCATCAGTGAGCAAGGAGTACAGGTTCATCAAGAGAAGATCAGGGCCATTCTGGATTGGCCAACACCTAAGAACCTCAAGGAGCTGAAGGGATTCTTTGGGTTATGCAGTTACTACAAGCGGTTCGCCGGGGGCTTTTCACAGTTGGGAGCACCGCTCACAGATCCGACCAAGAAGGGTGCTTTTCATTGGACAGAGGAGTCACAACAAACATATGAGAAAATGAAGGAGGTTATCAACACATGCCCTGTTCTATCCCTTCTGGATTTCTCTTCGTCGTTTGTCTTAGAGCAGTTTTGATGCAGGGAGGCCATCCGATTGTGTTCGAGAGCAGGAATCTCAACGAGTCGGAGAGACTCTACTCTATTTACGATGACGAAATGCTAGCAATCATGCATTCATTAACCAAATTCAGGCAGTATCTGGAAGGTAGCAAAATTTGTAGTAAAGACTGATCACAACAGTCTCAAGTATTTCCTGGATCAGAAAGACCTCAGTGAGAGACAGCAGAAGTGGGTCTCGAAGATCCAAGCCTTTAACTTTGACATTGAGTATGTTAAGGGAAAGAGGAACGTCGTAGCATATGCTTTGTCCAGGAGGCCAGCATGGTGTTCGATGAGGGATATTTGCACAATTGGAAAGCACATTTGTTGATGGAATGCTCCAAAAACAAATTTGCTTGTGAGGTGATGGACGGACATGTGGTTGATGATAGATATCGAGTACTAGACGATGTCATTTTCTACAAGGACTGGATCTACTTGGTTCTAGAATCTACCTTGAAAAGGAAGATTCTGAAGGTGTGTCACAATTCGCCTGCAATTGGGCATCAGGGGTACTTCAAAACTTACAGGCAAATCATGAAGAGATTCTCATCGAAGGGTCTCAAGGATGATGTACTGAAACACATCCGGGAGTGCACGACTTGTCAACAGAACAAGTCCGAGCAAACACACCTCGCGGGGTTACTTCAGCCTCTACCCATTCCGGAGCAAAAATGGGAGAGCATTTCTATGGACTTCATTACAGGTCTTCCTCGAGTGCAGGGCAGGAACTGTATATTTGTGCTGGTCGACAGGTTGACCAAATTTGCACATTTCTTTGCCACACCCACGGACTACAAAGCCATATAGGTAGTGAAGTTATTTTTCAGAGAGGTATTCTGGTTGCACAATTTACCCAGGCAAATAGTCAGTGATAGAGATGGGCGCTTGATTGGCACGATTTGGCAGGAGCTCTTTCAATTGGTGGGCACAAAGCTAGCCACGAGTACCAACTACCACCAACAGACAGATGGATAGATATTGTCAACAAATGGGTGGAGGGGTATCTGAGAAACTATGTGGGGGGGCAGTAGTGCACATGGGTGAGATGGTTTCACATGGGTGAGTATTGTTACAACACAACTTACCATATGTCTATTAGGATGTCACCATTTAGAGCATTGTATGGATATGATGCACCCTCTTTTGTGGAGATGGTGTTTGGGGATAGTAGGGTCATGGCCAAAGACTGGGTGGAGGAGAGTCAAAGGATCCTACGGGCAGTGAAGGAAAACTTGCAGGCCGGTCAAAACCAACAGAATATCTATGCAGACATGCAAAGGGTAGAGCGCAGTTTTGAGGTAAGGGACTTGGTTTTCCTACAGTTACATCCATACAAACAGTCCTCCTTGAAGAGGAGCAGAGAAAAGAAGTTAAAACCTAGATTTTATGGGCCATATAGAGTCATCAAGAGGATAGGCGAGGTGGCATATGAGTTAGAGATACCAAAGGGTAGCAAGATTCACAACGTCTTTCACGTTTCTTGCCTTAAAAAGTCAGTGGGACAGTCGGTCAACATTTCAGAGGAGTTTCCACCCTTGGATGAGGAGGGTCAGTTGGAGCTAATGCCGAAGGAGGTGTTCGAGCAGAGAGACCGCAGATTGAGGAGCAGGGTCATCAGGGAGTGCTTGGTTAGATGGAGGGGAGTTCCAGTGGACGATACCACATGGGAGGGAGAGAATATATTGCAGCACCCACGATTGATGTTGCTTGAGGACAAGCAATCTCGGGAAGGGAGGATTGTGATGTCCCCGTTCCTAAGAGTAGGCCAACAGGGACTGACTTAGTAGTCTATTTGTTCCCGTAGACTATATTCAGGCACAAACAGGGAACAAGAGGAGAAACAAGGGTGAATTAGTGGCTAAACGATGAATTAAGCCAAAAAGGATAGGAAAAGTCACTTAAGCTAAAGTCAACAGAGAAATAGAAGAAAAAGGTGTTGAGGGGGAGACTTAATTAATTAATCAATCACCTTAGGAGGAAAAGCACCTAGCTTAAGTGATGTCAATGGAGAATTAGATCGGGAAGAATATAAAGGGAGGAATTCGACCTAATTCATCATTATGTTATGATTTGATGTTGAGAGAGTTTCCAGAGGAGGAGACTCGACCTTATGTTGTTTTGTGTATTTCTAGAGGAAACCACCGCCTTGATTGGTTTCGGTGTTGAGAGACACACCTAGCCTATCGGAGATACCATCCAGGTATTTCACCGTGCTATTCAGGAGTATTTAGTTTTACAGTGATTGCACAGCTCAGCCAGTGAGGGCGTAAGGGTTAGAGAGGGTTTTGTGTAGCTGCACGAAACCAGGGTTTATCTTGCATATACCTTCCAACCCAGTTAAGGATCAGCCAGGGCGCATCTTTTGAGCCACCAGTCATCAGATTCTGACAGTGGAATCTCTCAAGGTGCACCAGACAGCCAGGAAATGCGCATCTCTTGAGGAGGGACGTTTTGGGTTCCAAAGGGCATTCTGTATCATATCCGAGGAAATCCTTCCGACCCAGTATAGAGGAGGCCAGGGCACACATTTCGAGACATATAGCAGTGGATTCCGACAGTGGAATCACTAGGGCACACTCACAGAGCCCAGGAGGTGCGCAACCCCCCAAGGGATGAGATCTAGAGCTTCTGGGGTCAGATCATCAGTCTGACAGTTACCAGTAGCAGCCTAGAGACCAGGGCACTCAGTTTGGGAGAGTTTCCAGCCTGTTCTGACGAGTATAGCCACCAGGGCGAGTTTTCCAGAGTTTGCAGCAGTTGTCGTGAGTTTTTGGAACTGCATTTTTCCGATCTATCCATGCATGCACAAATCTACCTTCATTTTCTGATTATGGGTATTTTGTATTAGTTGCTTTGTATTCCAGTGACAATCCATGAGATCTAGCTGAAGATTATTTCTCTGCTTTCAGCATATCATTGTATTGCCTGCTTTTTCCCTCATAATACATATGAATGAGATGGTGTTTGCTCCTTATTCTATATGCATCGCATATACTGCTTAAACATTAATCGAATGAAACACACATGCGAAAATCACCAAGCATGTTAAACAATTAACTCAAACGCATCCAGAAACCCCCAGAGTATCAGATCTGAGAGACAAAACAGTAGTTCAGCAATAGATATCCAGATCAGCTAGATCAAGGATATTTCATCTCGTCAGAGGAGAAAATGTCTCCTCATAATCTATTCCTTCTTTCTGGGAGAAACCACGCACCACGAACCTTGCCTTGTACTTCTCGACACTGCCATATGTTGAATGCTTGGTCTTATAAATCCACTTGGAACTTACTATTGTCTTCTCTTTTGGTCTAGAAACCACATCCCAAACATCATTCTTTACAATGGACAGATACTCTTCAATCATGGCATCCTTCCACTCTTTCTTCTCTGCAGTCTCTTCATAACTGGTAGGCTCAGCATCAAAAATGTCACTTAGTAATGCCACGTAACTGGAGTATGGTTGTGGTCTCTTGATTTCTCTGAAGGATCCATCTGGAGAACCATACTTCTTTGCATCTTGAATAATTTCTCGAGCCCAAGCCGGTCTTCTCTTCTTTGCATTCATCTCTCGGGATGAATCTGCAGGTCTCTGTGGTTCCTCCATATCATGATTTTCTAGTACAACATCATCGCCTACATTTGTATCTGCAACTCTGCGAACTACAAGTTCCTCATCATGGACCTCATCTGAATGATTTTGTCTCGATCTAGTTAAAGATGCATCCTCATCAAAGGTGACATCTATGCTAGTCTCAATCTGTCGATGACTAGGGATGTAGACTTTGTATGCCTTCAATGTCTCACTATATCCAACAAATATACCCTTCTTTCCTGAAGGGTCCAACTTCGATCTCTTGTCCTTGGGGACATGCACATATACTAGATAGCCAAATATCCTCAGGTGGCTGACCTCTAGCTTTTTACCTGTAAACATTTCTTCTGGTGTCTTGATTCCAAGTACACAGTGGGGACTTCTGTTCTACAAATATACTACGGTCCTGGTTGCTTCTTCCCACAAATGCATCAGTAAATCTTGATCATGAATCATTGCCTTTACTGCTTCCATGATTGTTTGGTTCTTTCTTTCTGCCACACCATTCTGCTGAGGGGGACTAGAGAGCTCCCTCTTAATCCCAACTTCTTTGCAGAATGCCTGAATTCATCTTATATGAATTCTCCTCCATTATCTGACCTTAAGATCTTTATCTTCATAGGCTTTCTGGAATCCAATCTGTAAGAAGCTTCTCCTACTCCTTTAATGGGATATTGATAGTCATCGTCAAGCTTCACCTTGTGAGGTGAATCCTTCTGAACTAATTCTAAGAAAGAATCCTTGGAACCTGTCATGTGCTTAGAAGCACCACTATCAATAAGCCATGTGTCACTTCCATGAGTAACTATTCCTGTAAGAGTTGATATCAATACATATTCTCCACTTGAATCATCTTCTTTGACTCTCTTATGATGAGGTTCATTTTCTTCTGCGGCATGAGCATGATGTCTTTTATACTTTCCTTTTCTGACCTGATCTTTTGATTTGGGACAGTTTATTGCAATGTGTCCCATCTTCTGGCAAATGTAGCATCTGTAATTTGAGTAGCCCTTTTGAAACTTTTGTGTCTTATGTGACCCATGAGGCTTCTTGTGTGAGTGAACCTCTTTCTTGTTCTTTCCTTTTCTTGCATGTGCTGCTAAAGCTTGATTTTCCCATCGCCTAGTTTTTCTTCTCTTGTTGCCAATCTAGCTTCTTCCGAAGTGCAATCCTCCCATAGTCTACTAAACTTTGTTAGCTTTCTTCTTGAACACATTCCCTGAATGAATGATTCCCAAGATCTTGGGAGACCTTTCAATGTAGACATCACCAATTCAGTTTCTTCAATTGTGTCTCCAATGGCTTCAAGTTGTTCTTTGATTTGAGACACCCTTGTGAAGTAGGACTAAATGGTTTCTGAACTCTGCATCTTCACACTCTTGAGTTGTGTCCTCAACGTCATCTTCCGGTTGATATTCTTGCCTTCATATAATCGGGATAGGGCATCAAACATTTGCTTGGGAGTTGTCAATGATGAAACATAAGGGATCAAATGATCCTTGATAGAATCAGCAACAATTCTCTTTGCCTTGACCAGACTCTTCTTGTACTTTGCCTTGGCCACATCTTCCTCTGGTTCTGGAACTTCTTCTTTGACAAAATCTTCTAGGTCATTCTCTTCTAGAATGAGCATCACTCTATACTTCCATGCTCGAAAGTTATCAGCACCCTCAAGCTTCTCATCAAGCTTATTGTTGGGAGTCATCTTGCCCTGGGACGGAAATATAATAAGAAAATAGAAACTTTTCAAAGAAATATTTTTAACTTACCAAAGAGTGTGTTATGCCAAAGTGACCTGCTACAACTTCAGTCTACAGCTGCCTAGACGTCTTGATCTAGGGTTTATGAAGAAACCCTAATTTTTCAACTTGAGAATTTTTTAGATCTTATCCAAGGAATAGATGCACCCTCCTTAGACGAACTCCTTGATGGTTTTTTCTTGACCAGCATCCTTCAGAAAGACGGTGACATCATCACCTTGGGTTTTATGCAGAAACCCTAATTTTCAGAAACTGCAAAACTGGTCGAGGGAAAAGATGTGCTAGGGTTAGGAGAGTCTTCCTGCGATCTTGTTTTCCCTAGCGAGTTCTTATAAGCTGTGAAAATGGTTTCTTTCAGGCCCGCTCTAATTCCATGTTAAAATTTTGCTTTAGCAGTTAAGCGTATTCAGTATTCTTTAACTTTTAACAATAATTGCATACATAAAGATCATTGAAAGAAAGGCATCCACAGTATACACAAGATTTATCCTGGGAAACCCTCTTGGGGGAGAAAACCCAGCAAAGCTTCTTCAATATAGATTCGTTAACAAGTACAACGTCTCTCTCCAAGAGAGATCTCACAAAACAGAAGATAACCAGAAGATAGACCAGAAACCCTAACCAGAATAAGGTAGCGCACCACTAGACCAAGGTAGGCCTCCAAGAGATAACCAAAACCCTTCACCAAAACACCCTTACTTTGTAGTTGTGTCTCCTCCTAAGACTTGCGCACTTTTCCTTGAGAGAGAGAACTTATGTTGTGTGTGTTCTCCAAATAAGGCACCTAGCCTCTTATAAATACAAGTTGAGCCACCCTGAAATTAGGTCAAGGCCGACTTGTACAAATGACACTTTCTAATTTACATTTTACTTTTACAAAGGCACAATAGGGCAGACTTTACAAATACAACATAATATTATTCTTTCAGGGTTTTGACTTGGTCTAATACAATAAAATACAATAAGAATATCTTCCAAACCTACTCAAACTTCAACAGCCAGTTTGGTTCCATTTGACCCCCTCTTTCTATTTGTGATCTCAACACTTTTAATAATTGCTCTACTTCTTTTTCCACGTGGTTTTCATCAAAGATCCTAATAGCCTGGGTTACAAAAGTATTGATGTTGCCTTGCTTTTGTGCTAGATAACGATGTGAAACTGCCTGCCAATATTTGTTTTTGTGTGTGATTTTCTAATAAACCTAGTGTACCAATGAGCAATCGTCAAATTTGGTTATGGGGATGTCAAGAAAAGGTATGTTTTTTATGTCTTCCACCTCCATTGTAAATTTAATGCTTTCATTTTGATTGTTCACATGTTCAAATTTCCCTTCTATCAGGCCAATTTAAATTAGTATCGTCGACAAATTGTTTCCATGTTTTTTGCATCAAGCGAAATGAGTTTACTACTAGTCTTCAAAGTTCTCTATATAAAGATTGGCAACAATGGAGGATAATGGGAACTCATTGCAACATTGTAGAGAGTTCCTAGAATGTTAAAATGGGTGGATTTAAATAACCTTTTGCAAGGTCTTGTGTCTCATCATCTTTTTTATCACCAATGAGTATTATAGCTTCTCCTAATGGAGAATTTTGATATTGTTGGACATTCTATTAATGCTAATGGTTTATTTCACAAGCAATCCCAAATTCCCATGAAGAGATATAAAACTATGGAGCTGAAATCGCAAAAACAATGTTGCTCACCAATGAAGTGCCCCTAAAACAAATCTAAATAAATCCTAAACATATTTCTAACAATTTCTAGCAAACTTCCACTCCCATAGAATGTGCTTCACTGTCTCTGGTTAGCTGCAAAATAGGCAAAGACCATTTGTCATCCTACTCTTAGCAATGCTAGCTTTAGATGGCAGCCCCTGGCAAACAACAAGCAAAGAAAAAACACAAAGCTTATAGTTGAGGCAAAGAGACCAAATGTTGTGCAACCAACAAATCCACCAATCCTATGAATCATAAGAGACCCATCTGGTATTCAATACAAAAGATAAAGGATGCCTCCAGTGCAAGAGAGAGAAGATTCTTAGAGACAAAATGTTGGATCTATTTCCCGAATTTCAATCCCCAGTCCCACAACAGAGGTCCCTCCGTACCAATGTTTAACTTATACAACTTTACACAAGGAATCAGCCCTATTAAATATTTGATTTTAGGCTTGTCAATGACATCAAGGCCCTCTGACAAACTAACAATCTCCAATTCATCCAATCCCTGGTCTCAAAATCCCATAGATCCCTCCAAAAGAATACTCCTTTCCTACTTAACCTACGCACCTGAAATCTGGAACACTCGACGATACACCAACCCTGGTGAAACCAACTCCAAATAGGACGCAATGACAAGTCCCATCCCACACAGCTTCTGAAGAAGTTCCCCTTGACCAAAGGGGCAACAAACTTCTAGTCCTCCCACATGCTCCAATAGATGGACCCTGAAACCTTAAAGATGTTCAAGGAAGAGATGATATCAAATATGTTGAAAATACCCCAAACCAATAGTAAATGTTGAGCAGATTGGAACCGATATCAAAGGAGGG
The DNA here is from genome assembly GCA_000966675.3 of Picea glauca. Lineage (NCBI taxonomy): Eukaryota > Viridiplantae > Streptophyta > Pinopsida > Pinales > Pinaceae > Picea > Picea glauca. The sequence continues at coordinate 1,024,452 of JZKD02S2120260.1, forward strand.
TCTACCATGGAGCGAAACTTCAAGGCACCTGACTATTCATTTTTCTACCAAAATACGACCTTGGGTTGAAACGTCAATAAGGCCTAGACCAGCCTCTTCCTTAAGCATAGTATACACCACCCAAAGAACCATGGAAGTTGTTAGCTTTCGAGGTTACTCTGAAAGTGATGGATTTGCACATTGTGGCTTACTTAGTGGTTACTTGAACTCATTTGGGTGTTCACATGATATTCTTCCCGAGGGCGTTGGAGATCTTCAGGCAGCTTGGTTACCTGATTGCAGAATGCCCTACTTAGGAGGACAAGCATTTGGAATCTTGGAGGAGGGCATTGAACCCTAGACAACACAAGGTAGATTGGATACTTGCATGGAGTCTTTGAGTTGACTCGAGGACGACTGGGTTGCAACAATGTTCATGCAAGGGGAGTGGACCCATTGGAGTACATGGCTTAGGAGGTTCGTTGAATTCATTGGAGGCTTGTAGAAGGAGTGTTGGACACACCTCATGGAGCACCCTTGCATTTGAAGCCTTGCTTATGGACGACATCACCTTGGAGCTTGACATGTGTACCCTTGGAGTGTAGCACTCCACATAAGTGAGACTACATGTGTTATTGTGGGTTGCTTGTAAGGCCATAGGCCCACATATGTATTGATGGCCTCCCTTATCTCTCATATATATAGAGGAAGGAGAGGATCCTTCACTCACTTATTCATTCTTGTTTATTCTTGTAAGGAGATGTGATCAAGAGGAGTGTACTACTTCTACTCTCTCTCCTGGATATTCTTTTGTATTTAATCTCTCTTGGAGTCGTGAGCGTTTCTTAAGCTTCCTGAAGCATCTTGAAGATTAGGGTAGGGTTTCATTTCTTCGAGAATTGGAGATAAGGGTTCTGAAATGAAACCCTAGGTTTTACTCGGTGAAGAGAAGAAGAAGAGGATATGTCTTGCCTTGGAGGACATGCTTGTGCAATGCATGTTTGTTGGATCTCCTTGGTGTGAGCTAGGGTTTTGTAGAACTAATGGATTGGAATAGCATTGGGATAAGGCTATGGTATGTACATGAACTTCATCTTTATGCATATTAATGAAGCTTCCAGCTGTCCAATACTTGTGTAAATTGCAGATTTATTTTTAGCCATATATATTCTTCATTGGTACAATTTCCAGCACTATATGTCTTGTTGATTTCAAATAAGTTAAGGGTAACTTTGTTAAGCGATTTAACATTTATATTGACGAATATAAGGGCAGGCTTGCCATTGTATTTACAGTTGTCATAAGAGTTTTCAGATCAGTTATATGCATGATAAGATTGCCCTAGAGACATAAAACTTATTGGAGCACATTGATTTCTTTTCTCTTGAATTGCATAGTGGATTAACTTTGTCTTTTTGACTAAGAGATTGTCTTTGATTCCTTCTTGAACGATTTTATGCTTTACCCTAAGTCATCATTTTCCTTAGTTCAAAAGAATGTTTTGAAGATTTTCACACTTAGAAATTTTCTTTGAAAGTTTCCTTTGATTAAATGCTTCGACTTAAATCTCTTTTTTGAGCTTAATTTCATCTTGAGAAACCAAAATTTGGCTTTGCAGTGCTTTCAAAGAACTCAATTTTTCAATTTCTAGAGGCATTTTTCAAAAAACTCTTGCTTTAAATGCTTGTAGCATTTTCCAAAACCTTGTATTTCATAGCCTTGCGGCACATTTTCAAACCTCAAATCTGTAAAGCATTGCAGCAATTTTCGAAAAGATGATCAGGGCTAGTTTTAAACTTTAGCCCAATCCACTTTTGCAAAACTACCACAAAATACCTTTAACCTTTGCTATAAGATATAGTTGTTGGCACATTCTTCAACTTATCACAGAGTAAGTTTGCAAAATCTACCGCAAAGTTTCGAGTACTTCAAAAAAAAATTGTTAAAACTTGCAAAGTTTCTTTTGAAAAATGTTGAGGCCCGAAAGTGCATCACGATGACTTTATGATTAAGTCTTGTGGCATTTTCTCACAACTTATATGTGGCAAAAGTTTATACAAAGTACCACTGCAAGTTTCTAAAACCTGTTCCAAACTTTTCAAAATGAGATCAACTTTGATGTCATGCAGCCACTTCTTTAAAGAATCACCGTCATCAGTTTCGAAGTATTGCTGCAGCAAGTTTGCAAATCTTTTGATGTGGATTCGTTTTATAAGTCTTGCAGCAATTTCTTTGAAGATCCATCAGAGGAAATTGCGAAGTCTCACTTCAACGAGTTTGTTAACCTCACCGCAGCATAGCAAAACGAAATATAACACATGGATTTTGTGGTGCAATCTACGAAGGATTGTTTGGTTAAATTTTCAACCCCCCACAAGTGAGTTTGCAAAACTCTCTGCAGCATTCAAGAATGACTTTTAAAATCTTACTTCAATGCGAGTATATATCTGTTAACATCCAATTGCATCATTTATTGCCAAATCTTGGGCAATTAGGGGAAAACATTCACAATTGATTGAAGCACTAAGTCTTTAACTTGTCAATATTATGGCATTACCTTTCATCAAATCTTCAAAGGAGTGGTGAATTCTAAACAAGAGATTTGTAAGAATAATCAGAGCCGAGCACTAGCAATTCAAAGAAATTTTGTCGATCTCATTCCGTGAGCAGGGGAGCCGGAGTAAGAACTTTCAAAAGGACACTGACTTTCAAAAAACTGGTAAGTGTCGAAACCTTTATTTAGAATCGGAACTTGGCATTTCTAAAAGGAAAATTCTTTTGTAAGATGTTAAAAGCTCTATTTCATCTATCAAAATTTAAGGCTTTCACGAAAATATACTGATAAGGTCTTAGAAAATCAGAGTTTTAATTTTTCCAAATACTGTTGGTTGACCTTTTCCACAAATTTCGAAGTATAATGTTCGATGCAGATTACAAAATGAAACCTTTGTAATTTTTGAATTTATAATTATACATTTACGTTTTTTTCATTTAGAAAAATAAAGAGTTATACAATATCCAATTGCATTGCAATTCATTATTTATGTTTATTTTTTCAGGTAAGTAGAATTTCACTTAAAACAGGGTTGCATGAAGACTTGATTCTTGAATAATGTAATCATAATAGTTCAGCACAGGTCAAAAAATTCTTGTACATATATATCAATCTTAGAAAAACACATTGTTTTCTTGGGAACAACAGACTCGAAAACTAATATGATTGGAAAACAAATAGAACCAATAAAGTTTTTTGCTTCCCTATTTTAGACTACCACAAAGGAAGTGGACAGAGACACGTGAAATGGATTGGAAAACAATATGATATGAAAACAAATAGAATCAGTAATGCTTTCCGCTTCCCTATTTTAAACCCTCCCACAAATGAATTGGATAGAGACACATATGAAATGGAACTTTCCGCTTCCCTATTTTAAACCCTCCCACAAATGAATTGGATAGAGACACATATGAAATGGAACCTAGGACCCAAATTTCCCTGAGAAAACATCGATAAAAAAATCTTCATCCATTGCAGTTTGGATACGTGAGATGAAGTCCTCGTATTCATATTTTGTGATTATTTAGAAACATGGAAATTAAATTTAGCACTGAGCAGACTTACTTATCCACTTAGTAGTTCAAACTTCAATAGTATATACTTAAGGAAGTGATCTGCAATTTCTAATATAGACACTAGATTAGTGGCCATTTCAAGGCATTTGACCATCCAGTATATATTTAACTCTAGAATAAGGTATTTGGCTCTAAGCATGCACACATCTCCAAATAAGAAAATATCAAAAGACATATAGTTTAGCGTGAACGTATAGAGGCGAACCTTGTTCATCTTCATCAAGAGATGCATCTTCATCGTCGTCAACAACAACCACCTCAACAGCAGCATTGTCATTCTCCAAAGCATCAAGGCGAGCAAGAGCAGCCTACACTCATATTATAGTTACACCCTAAAATTATTTCATTTTGAAAAATCAATTGGCAAATGTTGATAGGAATATTATCTTTATCTTTATTAAACATAGATAGCAATTTGAATCTATCGGAAACACATACGAGTTATGGAAACAATGTGTGTTTAAAAAGTGAGACTTTCAAATATTTTGAAATGAGGAAATTTTTATCTATATATAGATTGAGTGGCAATAAAATTATGTATATGGTATCCATAAAGGTGTATGGGCAAGAACTGTGACTTTTCATTTTTTTCCACTGCTCTTTCTTTGTTGTTTTATTAATTAATTATTTTTTCTTTGTTTCTAAATCATTTAATCCACCCGCACCAAATTTAAGAAAAAAAATAACAGTTTTTACAGTACAGAAATGGTACTTCCCTAGCTAAATCCACTGGGAAATGTTTCCCAAGTGTTTCTTTAAGTTTCTGTACTTAAGGATCTAAGACATCCAAACCCTTCTATAATCACAAATTTTCTTGCAACACGGGACATTTCTAATGAATGTACAAGACATTATGTATATATATTTTAATTATTGTGAAAGCAATAAGCTTCCTCGAACTCCCTTGTCTCTTTTGCATAAATACATGATCAAGTCATGCATTATACTCTTGTTTTAATATCTATCTCAAGAAGTAATGAAAAGCCAAAAGCAGATGATTGAAATTGTTAGACTTAAATTTAAAGAACTTGCCTTTTGCCCTCTCAAAATATGCACAGTACTTTCAATTATCGATGAAAGTTTGATTCAGGGTAAAGAGTCCAAATAGCTAAAGGAACCTACACAAGGGGCTAATAAAACCAAAAAAAAAGGCCAGTAAGGGCAAAATAAATACCCCAAACAAGGACAAATCTAAGTACCAATTAAACAAGTATAGAAGGGTTTGATCGTGAAGTGATTGGACAACACCAAGCAAAGGAACTCAAGGGACATTTCAATGGCTACAAATGATCTCAAATGCTCACCTTCAAAACCATCATAGGTTGGATAGAGTCCGCATGTTTGTTGACCTTTGATGGAAGAAGAAACAATAGAAATATGTTATTGTTAAGATCACGAACCTAGCCAACATACCAAATTTTGCATATGAGACCTCTTGTAGTGACACCCACCCTACCCCCTGGAAGTTGGGTTTCAACTTCACAACATAACCCAAGAGTAAAGCCAGATATGCCAAGACACCTACACCTACCTAAACCTACACCTACACCTACACCCACCTACACAATCTCTGATGTCCTCTAGGTAGATAATAGCATAGGTTCCCAACCTTCAATGGATTCCTCTTGCAATAAAATGAACACGGGCTTGCTTATCTTCACTAGATCCCTCCCTACCAATCAATAAGAGTATATTTTCTGCTCTATGAACTGGACTGAGATCCCTTTTGCACGACCTGAATCTAGATTTGAGATAGATTACCAACCTACAGAGAAGAGAGATCGGTAGCTACAAGTTTTTTGGGTATTGTGTTCTCCATAAGTAAAGAACCTTGTGATCAAATTGCTCTGTTACAAAGATCATGTACACTTTACAAATAATGGAAGATGGAATTCCAAAGGCACGATTTGCAACAATGATCACCAAAAATATGATCTCCAACAATGAGCACGCAGATCTCTAACAAAGATGACAAGAAGTTGTTCAATTTTCACTATGCTTGGTTCAAGCATGAGGTTTATTTCAATTTTAGCATTTTTCTTGAACCATAAACAAATACAGCTACACCATTCACAATTGCTGCAATAACCAAGATCACAAGAAGAAATACCATGCACAAGAACACAAGAAGTATCCTGGGAAACCCTTCTCAACAAGGGAAGAAAACCCAGCCAATCCTTTGCTATATTCTCAGGAGAAAGACCTCCCACACCATAGACCTAGCACACAAGAGGGTGCTCTCAAAAACCAAGAAGGCTAGCGCCCAAGAGAGGTGCGCACTTCAGCCCTAGAATATGTACTTGCTGAAATTTCCAAAATCACATGTGTTGTGTTTCCTCAATGGGGAAATCACCTTTATTTATATTAGACTGGACACATCAAAAGTGGTGTCTATTGGCACAATAGGGACGACCTCAATAACTCAGAATATAATTAATAATTACCATATTAATTATCTTTTACATTAATTATCTTTCACTTTATGGTGGGGCCGACCTGTACCCTTTACATCACAATTAGGGTTACAAGTAAATCTAACTCTTAGACAATATAGCAAGGGATCTCACACACCCACTAGTGCTCAAACACTAGGGGCACGTCCACCTGTGCTCGACACAGGGACATCCAACTCAACAGATCTCTATCTCACTGAGTCTCACAGGAGAATCATCTGGACACAAACTCTCTAGTGCTCAACCATTAGGATCACGTCCACCTATGCTCAGCCACAAGGACGTCCTACTCAACAGATCTCTATCTCATTGAGTCTCACATGAGAATCATCTGGACACACACTCACTAGTGCTTAGGCAATAGGATCATGTCCACCTGTGCTCAGCCATAGGGACGTCCTACTCAACAGATCTCTATCTCACTGAGTCTCATAGGAGAATCAGCTAGAGCACCACATCGTCTCAACTCTCTACACGGAGGAGAACAATAAACCCATCACATGGGCACCTTCACCCCTCACAGGGGTACACATCGTTTCATCTCAAACGACACACCCATCTCTTGGGCATCTTCCCCACACAGGGGCACACAGCGTTCCATCATCTCCGTCTCAGAGAGAAACGACACACCCATCTCATGGGCATCTTCCCCACACAGGGGCACACAGTGTTTCATCTCCGTCTCAGAGAGGAACGACACGCCCATTTCATGGGCACACCCAACTCATGGGTTCTCTCACAGGTCGACTCACTCAGTCTATGTCCTGGAGGATGTCTCATGCAGCTGTAATCATCAACAGAAGCAACCTACAGAAATGCTTAGAAGGCACCTTTCTTCTTGTACCACATGACCCTTTTCCTTAGATGTGTCTCTTGAAAACCGGCGGCTCTCTTCAACTTTACATGAAGGCTCTCTTTGGATGGCGAGTTAGAGTTTGATTCTTTCTGCAAATGTCAGTTCTCTTGTTTCTAAAGTGTGGATCTGTCTATGTAGTTTGCTGTTCAAATATGAAGTTGTATATCAATCTGAGAATCGAACTGAGAGGAGGCAATTTGAACAGAAGAAGATCTGAAATGCCAAGTCTGCACATAGATTGATAAGATTTGCAACCAAGGATAATTTTGTTTGTGTTAACACACTTTTTCACCCTCCAATTGAGCTGATAAATCTGATATTTCAGCGATAAAAAAATAGCTAATTAAACGAGAAAAACCCCAAATTGTCACAGGCTAGACCCCTCTCTGTTTGGGCTAGTGCTTGCTAGCCTCAGGGGGGAGTCCCTAAGGTGATTTGCCGCTGTCCTAAGTCTGATTTTCTGTGTTTAATGACAAAAAACAGCCGCTGTTATGTTTTGGACAGCGTGTTAAAACTGTCCAAAACATGGGGGAAAATATTTTTTTCACTTGGAGGGATCCTTCAAATGTTAGCACAAATAAAGAGAGATAGAAAGAAGAGGAAACTATTCAAAAGATCAATATAAATCACAATGAACAGCAAGAAAAATAACAAATCAGATTGCAAAGCTCATAAAGTACCATCAAGAAAAAGGGTTAGGAAACAAACACAAGATTTCTTTATTGATGGGCTTGCAAGAGAGTTGGTTGCACCACACTTGGCAAGTCCACAACCGGTACAATGATCACTTTGTTCAAAGAAGAGTCACTATTCTAAGAGAATGAGAGAGAACAGAGAAGAGAAAGTATACTAGCTGTAACAATATCTGACCAATAACCATTGGCAACCATCCATTATATAGCTCTTAAGGGAAAATATCCAAGAGAGAAGAAAGGACGCATGGGAGGTAAGAAGGGAAAGTGTACATACATGGGAATAGACTAGAAGTGAGAGGATGACATGTGCGTAGGTAAGGAAAGACAAGTGGGAGATGAGGAATGAAGAAAACTGAGGTACTATGAGGCTGCCCAACAGGTCTATCTTTGACCTGATGTTGGGCTCTAAGTTTACACTCCAAATCTGTCCTTTGCTGCTGTTTTAGGACAGCAAACAGTCAAGTAACTTTCTGGTCATAATTTTTATGGTTAAGTGCTCTTTTGAGGTGCCCTTGCAAGTGTTTTCATAACCCAATGTTAGCACATGCAATAATACTCAAAATAAATAATACTCCTCGGATATTTACAACTCTAAAATGCCGATCTACACATCTAAGCATGCATGAAATGGACACAAGTATTTTTGGTCAACATGACCCTGGATAAAAACCCCCCGGGGAAAACCAGTTTGAGCTAGATGTATATATTTGGAGATCTCAAAGCATAAATACAACAAGGAAAACTACAACAAGTGAACCTGGTACAATAGCAACCAATCTTGGATGCTTCGGAGTCCCTTGTTGATGTGCCTACTAGCCCATGAATGAAGGCGCCCTTAGCCTCGGTGTGCCCTTCTTTCCTTGTTAATCCCTTAGCCTCTTTACCTTGCTATTTGCCTTTGCCTTGAGATGCCTTTGCCTTTGCCCACTTGTAGATGCGCCCTCCTTGAAGAAGCTATGTGATATTTGGTGAAGCTCTTGGACATGTGCGCCCCCTCTCTTTGGTGCACCCTCCTTTTGTCCAAGCTTCAACACAAGCACCCCTTTGCCTTGGGTGTGCCCCTCTCTCACACAAACCCTTCTCCTTCATGCGCCCTTCTCCAAGCCATGCACACTCCTTAAGTAAGTGTGCCCTTCTCCCTTAGAGTGTTCCCTTGATGCTAGAATGTGCCCCTTGCTTGAGTGTGTGTGCCCAACTCCATGGAAACACTCTTATCTTCAAGCCTTGTGCCCTCCAAGCTCAAGTGGCTAATGCCTTCTCCCTTGTGCGCCCTCCTCTCCTCAAGAATGCGCCCAAGTTCTCCAAACCCTCATCCTCTCCTTCCCTTCACTCCTCCTCACCCAAGTCTCTCAAGTGAGCAAGTGAATAATGAGCCTCTTCCTTACCCTTTTCCCTCCTTTAGCCTTTCTTTGGCCAAGCCCTAAAAGATCAATGGCCTAGATCCAATCTAGCCATGTCTAATCAATGGGTGAGATTTAATCCAAAAATCTCACTTAGGAAACCCACTTTCCTTTGTTTGTTTTATGTCCTTTAACTCACCCACAAAGTGAATTAAATGTCACTTTAATGACTTAAGTGACATATTTCACTTTTGACTTAAACTCCTAAGTCAAAGTGAAATTAGAACATAAAGTAAAGTAATAAGGGTAATAGTCTCCCCCATTGTGTTTAGACACTCACAAACACAGGGGGACCACTTTCCAAGGTACCCAAATCTCAACACTCCCTCTTACAAAGGAAAGTGTCATTCACCCCCAATCTCATCCCTGCAGTGGACATGGTTGCCTACTGGAAAATACTCGGTGAGTATGGTTGTACCATGATCATCAAAAGTGGTCTCTGACACGGATTTGCTCAACCTGGGTGATCTATAGATGGAAGTGCATCTCCACCTATCCAAAATCACCTAGATCTTGGCATCACACAAAAGATCTCAACCTTGGTCTCTCACCAAGGATTTCTACCTCCTGGCATCTCACCAATGGTCACTACTCTTGGTATCTCACCAAGAGTCTCATCTCTTGGTATCTCACCAAGAGTCTCATCCCTTGGTATCTCACCAAGAGTATCTGGATCTTGGCCTCTCACCAAGATCCTCAACTTGGTCTCTCACCAAGTGACTTCCACCTGAAGTGGAACCTGTACCTGACCTGCTCGTCTCCATAGCCAAGTGAGGTTCAAGCCTTTGTGGTGCTCTGCTCCTCCTCCTCTTCAATCTATGATGCTCTGAAGCCCTTGCATCAACCCTCTGTCTGCTCGGAAACTCTGAAACTGAAGTTGTCCTGGGTGGACCAGTCACCCCTGAAGATGGTGTCCTCGAAAACTGAGTCTGAGCTCCCTCTGAATCAATACTCTAAGTCAATAGGTCCTCCTCAACTTTGTCTCCCCACCTACCGCTGGATGGTGCATCAACTGACAAACAACAACTAGCGAACGCACACTCCCCTGCAAACTGAGCAGTGAACTCCTCCTCCTCTGCTATTGCTGCAGTACCATCCTGTTGCTTCTTCTTCTTCTTCTTGGGACATTGTCCTGCATAGTGACCCATCTCTCCACAAGCAAAGCATCTCATTGTGCTCATGTCTCTCTCTTGCCCACCGCCACTCTGTTGTGGTTTGGCCCCTCCCTTGGGAGCCTGTCTAGCACCTATGTCGATCATCTTCTTTCCCTTAGTCCACAAAGCAAGATCCTCATCACCCTCTGAAATACGTTGTTGTCCTGAAGATCCTGAGCTGCATCTCAGCTCCTCCTGTACAAAGTCGTCCCAAAGTCTCCCCCAGGTAGGCATGACCTCCCGGGCTACAATGCCTAGTACAAATGAACCCCAAGGTTTGGAAAAGTTGTTTAAAGTTGTCCTCACCAAGAAGTCAGGATCCATAATCTCCCCGACTGTGGCCAACTCGTCTCGAATCTATGTAAATCTTCCTAGGTATGATGTGACCGTCTCGGAATCAAGCATCTGAATGCTCCTGAGCTTGTCCTACAAAACCATCTTCTAGTTGTGGTTTGGACTCTGGTAAAGCTTGCACAATGAGGCCCATATCTCAAAGGCATAGTCTTTCCTAGTCATATGGGGTATGATGTGGTCCCTCACCGCATCACAAATAGTCCTCTTCGCCTTGTTGTTCCTTTTCCTAAACTTTGCCACCAACAAGGGATTTGTGACAGGAGGAAGAACAATGGGAGCCTGAACTGTATCCCATAGTTCAAGGTCCTCCATGACAAAGATGATCCTGGTCTTCCAAGGGGACCACTTGCTTGCTTCGTCTAGCCTATCCTCTGCCCGCATCTGGGACACTGACATGGTTGTCCACTAAAGCTCACACTGATGCTAAAACTGCACAAGAATACTGCCTCACTCCTGTCAACACAGGTGTGAAAAGAGGCAGTCAAACTACAACCTCACTCCTAACAAAACAGGTGTGAAAAGAAGTTGTCCAAATCAGCCTCACTCCTATCCATGCAGGTGTGATAAGAGGCTGAAAACAAAAGTCCAAAACATTCCTACAAGTTGTCCAACAAATCTGCCCACAAGTTGTTCACTAACTCTGCCAACAAGCTGTCCAAAAATCAGCCAACAAGTTGTCACAAAACTGCCCACTGAATGCTCTAGAAATCAGCAAGTCTTTGCCACCAAGGGCTCTGATACCATGAAGAAAACTGAGATACTATGAGGCTGTCCAACAGGTCTGTCTTTAACCTGATGTTGGGCTCTAAGTTTACACTCCAAATCTGTCCTTTGTTGTTGTTTTAGGCCAGCAAACAGTCAAGTAACTTTCTGCTCATAATTTTTATGGTTAAGTGCTCTTTTGAGGCACCCTTGCAAGTGTTTTCATAACCCAATGTTAGAACATGAAATATAGTCAAAACAAATAACACTCCTTGGATCTTTACAACTCTAAAATGTTGATCTACACATCTAAGCATGCATGAAATGGACACAAGTATTTTTGGTCAACCTGACCCTGGAATGCCCACTCCTTAAGTAAGTGTGCCCTCCATGCTAGAATGTCCCCTTCTCCCTTAGAGTGCACCCTTGATGCTAGAATGTGCCCCTTGCTTGAGTGTGTGCGTCCAACTCCATGGAAGCACTCTTCTCTTCAAAACTTGCGCCCTCCAAGCTCAAGTGGCTAATGCCTTCTCCCTTGTGCGCCCTCCTCTCCTCAAGAATGCACCCAAGTGCTCCAAACCCCCATCCTCTCCATCTCTTCACTCCTTCTCCTCACCCAAGTCTCTCAAGTGAGAAAGTGAATAATGAGCCTCTTCCTTACCCTTTTCCCTCCTTTAGCCTCTCTTTGGCCAAGCCCTAAAAAATCAATGGCCTAGATCCAATCTAGCCATGTCTAATCAATGGGTGAGATTTAATCCAAAAATCTCACTTAGGAAACCCACTTTCCTTAGTTTGCTTTATGTCCTTTAACTCACCCACAAAGTGAATTAAAAGTCACTTTAATGACTTGAGTGACATATTTCACTTTTGACTTAAACTCCTAAGTCAAAGTGAAATTAGAACATAAAGTAAAGTAATAAGGGTAATAGTCTCCCCCTTTGTATTTAGAGACTCACAAACACAAGGGGACCACTTTCCAAGGTACCCAAATCTCAACAAGGAACACATGCACATGAGAATAATGAGAAGTGAGAAACCCATGTGTGGAAACAAAGAGGGAGTTAAGGCGTGTAAGCAATAAGCATGAGAAGCCTTGCGCATAAGAGAGAAAGATATGTGATGAGTGTGAGAGTTTTAAGAATAGATGGGTGAGTAAAATAGAGACCAAGTGCATGCTCAAAGGATAGGAGGTGAGTGTGAGATTTCAAGTGTGCATGGGATAGAGGGATATACGCCTAGCATGCAAGAGAGGGCGCACTTGGAATATGAGAACACTCAAAATAAACCCCACGCTTGGAGAGAGAGGCTTAGATAGATGCTTATGTGGATTGAAATGGGTAAGAATAGGAACCAAGGCGAAGTAGAGGTCACATGGAAAGGGAAGAGTGAGTGTGGATCTTCCTCAATGCGCCACACATGTGAGTAAAGGAGATAGAAGCAAGGCACACTTGAGGAAATAGATGGAGTGAATGAAGGTTTAGATCATGCGTATAAGCTTTATGGAGTGAAGGGAATGCATGGAGGCCAAGATTAGCAATCCAATGCATGTCTAATTGCTAAAATTGGTCAAGGGATGAGTGAGATATCAAACAAAAGGAAATTCGCCCTATTTTTTAGGGATTTCCTAAATTTTAGGAATTTTGCATTTAAAAGCAATTGAGGGAGAATTTTTAGTCACCGATCCATGAAAAGTGAAACTATGGTAAATGATGAAGGTTAGTGAAAAAATTTGGCCTTGACTAGCTAAACTTTCTATTTTGAAATGCCACCTCACCCATGCGCCACCTACTTGACTTAATTAATTCTCATTTAATGCATAATCATTGGAAAATGCGCCCTTGATCCATGATGCCATGTAGATGCCACATCACCCCGATACTCTGCCACATGTCGGAATCTCATCTTGTCACTGTTGGAGATGACAATGATTGCTAAAAATAGAAATGTCCAAAAATAGCCATCCGGTCCCAAAAATTTGAAACTTGTCGAAACTGACCCAAACTCTCCAAAAATGCTTGGGATGACTAGGAAACCACCACCATGTGTCTACTGCTAAAATTATAAAGTCCTCGCATGTCAATGATATTATACTCATCAGATTCGATTTTCCGCAAGGAATCTAAATTCGCAATCAGAATCGACATGCGAGCCTTGGTGGTCAACCTGCTAAAAATAGAAATTTGTGTCAAATCATCCCAGAAGAGGTCCAAAAGACTCAAAATGTCTCAAGGATCAATAATATGTGCTTAGAATCTAAATATGGGGCCTGGAGCCCAAATTGATAAAAATAGAAAGTTCTTGCATATGGCCCGGAAAAGTGTTATCGAGCCTAGAATCATGTAGTGACCATCCCTGTATGCTCAAAACTACTCCAAACTATCAAGAGACCCACTCAAACCGTGTCTTAAAATGAAGCAACACCTGTTGTAGATAAAACATCTCTCAAAAGCATAAAAAATAAGCTAACTCTAACTTTGAACCAAACAACCATGTATCGATCATATGCTTGTCTCTGATGGGAACCAACCTCTGCTAACTACAAGTACTAAACTTGGGGAGAATCTCATAATGCCATCCAAAATAATGCATGATGGCTCTTAACCCTCAAGATTTTCAAGGGTGAAAATCTAGGGGTTAAGAGGTTGACTATTCGAAGGCGCACGGGTGACATGTGAAACCACGTCTTGCATTGCTTGGTCGGTACGATACATGAAAGGTTTAAAATAGCTTTCAAATCCTTTTTTTAAATCGATCTCCATGGAATTCTCCCTCATTGCTTAGGATTTGGGTAAACATAAGCAATCTCCACGCCCTTTGAATTGAATATGGAAAGACTTGGGCGTTAATCCTTTAAAGATTTGAGACCATCTGATTGGATTGGTTATGGAGACCCTCTTGGATCACTCCTCCCCACTAAGAAGCTTTTGGACCACGAAAAGTTTGCTTGGTCGGTACGATACATGAAAGGTTTAAAATAGCTTTCAAATCCTTTTTTTAAATCGATCTCCATGGAATTCTCCCTCATTGCTTAGGATTTGGGTAAACATAAGCAATCTCCACGCCCTTTGAATTGAATATGGAAAGACTTGGGCGTTAATCCTTTAAAGATTTGAGACCATCTGATTGGATTGGTTATGGAGACCCTCTTGGATCACTCCTCCCCACTAAGAAGCTTTTGGACCACGAAAAGTTTGGTTTCATTCAAAAAATAAGTGAGGGTACAGCACCCTATTCTAGTTTCCATCCATCATGCTTTACTTGGATGCAATCCTTTTAGACCCACAAGAAGGTACTCCACATCACCTCTTCGTGAAGTCCTCACCCTCCTGTCAAGAATAACATCTTCCTGCAACTCATTGAGATATTCAAGAGCAAAATCATCAACAGAAGGAACTTGAACATTCTCACATTGATTGATGATCATAGGAGGCTCATATAGTTTCAAGTTTTCAACATTAACCATGGAATACATCTACATAATAGAGGTAACTCTAACCAAAAATCATTGTCACCAATCTTTTCTAAAATTTTAAATGGACCATACCTGATTGGCTTAAGATTTTTACCTTCACCTTTAAGGTGTTCTTTGCTAATGTATAGCCAAACTTGATCACCAACTTGGAAGTGATGATCAACTCGATGCTTGTCATGCCTAGCCTTATACATGGCTTGGCTCTTTTCCAACTGTTCTTGTACAACTTGATGAACCAATTGGATCTTCTGGATGAAATTCTTGGCTTTGTTTGCATAATTACATCCATCCACCACTGAATCTTGCCCAAAAGTGAAGTCCAGAGGAGACTTAGGCAAGTAACCAAAACATGTCTCAAAAGGAGACCTTTGTGTAAAAGAATGTATGGCATGGTTATAAGCATGGTGTCCGTGTACATAATACAACTATTCATCCCAAAGCTTAGGATTCTTGTTACAATACCCTCGAAGTAAGTGTACCACTAGCTTGTTGAGCACTTTCATTTGTCTATCGATCTATGGATGAAAAGCAATGCTCTTTTGAAGCTTAGTGTCCATTAACTCCCACAAAATTGACCAAAATTCCCCAAGAAAGTGGGATTCTTGATCAGATACAATGGATGTGGGCAAACCAAAATGAATCAAAACATGTTGGAAGAACAAATGTGCACTTCCTTCTCCTGTCACTTGTTTCTTACAAGGCACTAAAATACACATTTTGTTAAAACTATCCACAACAACATATAGATAATCATGACCTTTCCTGGACACAGGCAAACCCCCTACAAAATCCATAGATACACTTTCCCATAGACGAGAAGGTACAAGAAATGGCATATACAAACCCAATTTTTTGTTACTTGGTTTGCTAGTGGCACATGTTAGAAATACAAGGGAAAACTAGAACAACAATATTCTTTTAAATTTATTCACTACTGTAGATATAGATCAGCAATCAAAACACAAATTTCTGAAGTAGATCAATCACAGAAAAAAAACAAAAGATCTGAACATGTAGAAAACAATTCTAAGCTAGATCTAAACATGAACAGATCTGATCATTAGTAATAAAAACAATTCTGAACATTAGCCTAAATAGATCTGATAAATAGCAAAGTAAAACTGAACATTACCTTGATCAAACAAGGAACAAATTTACCTGAGGAGTTAGTTGCTGTCATCTTTTCTGTATGCTTAATAAAGGCTATAATGGTCATGGATCAAACCCTCAAGGGTTTGATCTCATCTTGATTTATGTGGACAATGTGCCAAGAAGAGTAGGGTATAATTCAAGGACAAATCAGCATAAGTCTAGGACTGATACTAAAACCCCAATGACCAACCAGAGGCTGAAATAAGAAGGCCCTAACAGCCCTACTCAAAACAGTCCAGCATAAAGAACTGCTACAGTAAATAGGGCAGACTTAAATAGCAGTTAATAGGGCTGCCCCACCAAGCCCTAAGGGCTGTAACAAGGTAACATAAGAAAGAGACAGTGGCAGCACTCAAGAAGAAGAAGCGGCAGCCTTAAAAGGAAAGACAACAACAGCAAGAAGGTTTGATATAAAACCCCAAAGACCAAAGAACTCAAGGTTGATATAAAACTCCAAACAGCCCAATCAAATCAGCCAAAACGTATAGGGCTGATATACCAAGTAGGCAGCCTAAGATTGAGACTTAGGGCTGTCCTATCAGACCCTAAATGACTGTGGTGACAACAGCACAAAGAGAACACCAGCGGCAGCCAAAGAAAGAGAAGCGGCAATCTAGGAGAGGACAGCGGAAGACAGGAGGAAGCAACGGCATGCTAGAGGAGGCAGCAGCAAGCATGTATAAGAGGGTCGTGGCACCTAGACAGCAAAGGGAGAAGGCCGAACTAGCTGTAGCAGCAAGAGGAAGAGGGCTGCACCACAAAAAGAGACCAATCGCACCTTTAAACCAGCACAAGGTCTTCAAAACAGCAAAGAAAAGAAAGCACAAGTAGGCTGAACCTTCAAACAACACTAGAAGAACCCTCCAAGTACGCCGCACCAAGACTGAACTGAACAAGAGTAGGCCGCACCAAAAATTCAAACCAAGAGAAGAGTGAGTGTTAGAATGTAATGAGAGAATGAGGGGTGAGGTTCCTTTTATAGTATAGGAAGGGGTTAGGGTTAGGTTTAATTAAAAACCTAATAATTAAAATAATTAATATTTTTAATTAAAAACCTAATAATTAAAATAATTAATATTTTTAATTAATAAAAATATTAATTAGAAAGTCAATTAAGTCAAAGTGACTTAGAAAGGACCAACACCACATTAAACAAGAAGGGGAACAAGATTCAAGCAAGGGGAGGCTACAAGACAAAGTCAGGGGTTTTCTTCAATGGAAAACTGTCCACATAAGTCTCATGATAACTTATAAGCTTTTATCATCCCTGCATAAGAGGAAAAATCAATGATGTGGTCATGTCCATCTTCTAGTTGCTCCTAGGTCTCATGGACCATCCCGAGAGAGAAGAAGAAGATCACACATCATCACATCTTGGTACTCAACCAAGAACCACCTGGTCCCAGACCAAGATACCCCAGAACACATCTGGGGGCCCTAGAACACATCTAGGGTCTTTATCCACCAAGGTACAAGACCAAGGATCAACCCAAGAGTTTAAGCAAGGATTCCCTGGAACACATCTAGGGGCCCTATATATCATCAACCACCAAGGAACATGTAACGTCCCCGACCCTCGAACCCCTGCCAGTTAACGCTACCTAAACAGTTGTATCTTTGTTTTTCTTCTCTGATACCATTTTGTAACGTCCCCAGCCACCAACAGGGCGAGCAACGTCACTTCATAGACGTCTCTCCTTGCTTTGATACCATATTGTAACACTCCCGACCACCAGGTCAGGCCATGCTACTCCAAATAACGTTCTAATACCATATATATCTATATACATATTTATCTAATGCAAATTAACAGCTATAGCATTCTGTTCATGCCACTATTCATGCGGAAATAACATTAAAACATATAGGCATTATACACAGACGATTCTAACAACATTATAGCTTAATTTCAAGATACACATCATGCAGAGAACAAAGATTTGGTACTTATCTTTTAAGAGACGACCACCAACTGCGTGCAAACCTCCCACGAACCTTCCAGCCTTAGACCACGCTGCTCATCACTCTCAGCAGTGGGTCACCCCCGAGTTGGGACTAAACTCCACCGGGCAAGGAATTCCTGGGCTTGGCAAGGACAACAGGAAGGTCACATAGATCAACAGAAAGGATTCTCCCAGGAGCCAGCTCACACTAATAGCCTACAGCCTCTCATTCCCTACATGCCTGTCCCACCCCAGGAAGTGTACCCCTTCTCTGCTCAACAGTCCTTCGCCTGCCCCACTTACCTCCCAGGGCTTCAGCAACAAGCCGGACAAGAATTCTCAAAGCACTATAGTTGTCGTTGGGCTCCCTCTGGGAAAATCGGTTCCCCAACAACCTCTCTCACCTGGAGAGAGTCCACGGGCCTGACAAACTGCCTCTTCAAACCCACGGACATGACAACCTGCTTCTTCAATCCGGCTCCTAAGTCAATTCAAGTAAGGGTAATGGCAACAACAAAGCTCGGTATAGATCAGATGATGGTAGCAAGCCACGCTCACTCGAGGAACTGCATTGGCAGCAACAGCAAACTGTTAAGACACGGTACGGGCTCAGGCAAAGTACAGGCGCGATGTGCTTCACAGGAAAGGTATGGGTTAGCACAAACGCCTGTCGATTCCAGGGGTGCGTGAATGATGCAGAGGTCGACGATGAAGGCAATGGCTCAATGCGTGAATCAGTGGGTGAATCAGGTAAGATGGCAGACTTGTGAGAATGGTGGCGGTCGTGAGAATGGCGAGCATCGCGAGAATGGTGAGAGAACCCCCAACGAGCTGGCTTTCCTAGCTATAAACTTCATGCGCCCAGGTTGACACATGTCTTCCTGAAGCTGCATGAGCTCCACTTAACACTCGTTCCCTTTCCCCGGGAACTTAGGACAACACAGATTATGTCAACCTTAGCCTTTTGGAAATAATAATATAATATTATTCCTTTAGAGGTAAGCCCTCTGGCTTAGCCCCTATTCCTAGACACTTAGTCTCTTCCCTTACCCTACCTAGTGGAGCTTAGTCCCCCATAACTCTTTCTTCGTGGTTGGTCTACACGCAGCGATGTAATTTTATTAATGATGTGTGTATTTACATATACAAAATCAGGCTCATTGGCCTTAGCATCTAGGCTCCTCGTCCTAATAAACACATAAGTCTTCCAGCTTATCAACACTTGGCTCACCAGCCTATAAACATAATTACAATTCAGCAGGGGCTCAGCCTTGGGGTGTTACAGAACACATCCAAGGATCAATCCAAGCACCAAGCAAGGATTCCCTGGAACACATCCAAGGGCCCTGGAACACATCTAGGGACTTACTGCTTGGTCCTTGACCAAGAACCCCAGCAATATACCGGGGGCCCTTACTAGGGTCTTTTGCCATGGCTCTAACTGCTTGGTCCTAAACCAAGAACCCTAGGAGTGTACTGGGGGCTCTAGATCTCAGTTAGGGTCTTATGCCATCCTCCCGAAGAATGGCTCTTGCAGCTACACTAATTTCAATAGCACATATCACACATACTTTTACATATTTGGACATGGTTTCATAAATCCGAGGCCAATAACAATTGCATTGTAACTGAGCTATTGTTTTTCCTATACCAAAATGACCAAAAATGAAAAAAGTATGTGCTTCTCTAATTACATGCACTCTTTCACCTTGTGGAATACGCAATTTACCAAGATGATATAACAATTTGTCATGTACATGATAATCTAATTCTTCCACTTTAGTACCATGGATTAGAGTTTCATAAACATCCTTAAAATATTCATCTCTAGCATATTGTTCAATGTAACTTTCATGAGCTAATGAACTATGTTGTAAAACAATGGATGCATTAATAAAATGTCGAGATAACATATCTGCAACTTTGTTTTGTATATCTTTCTTATACCTGATAACGAAATGGAATTGTTGCAAAAATCCCATCCACCGAAAATGACGTGATTGTTGTAGCTTGGTTTGTGATTAGAGATACTACAAAGGTTGATGATCTGTATGGATGATTGTCTCTTTTCCCATCAAATAGTGTTTCCACTTCTTCAAACTCTGAACCAGAGCATACAATTCTTTGTCATAAGTAGGATAATTTCTTACCGCACTAGTTAAGGTCTCAAAATAGTAACAAATTGGTTTCCTCCTTGTATTAACATTGGTCCCATGGCATAATCACTTGCATTGGTTTCAATCTCAAATGGTTGTTGTAAATCTGGCAATGCTAGAACTAGGGTTGTACTAATCTTTTCTTTCAAGGTCTCGAAGGTTTTTTGTTGTTTACCTCCCCATTGAAAGACTGCTTAGTACTTGTCAAAGCATGTAAAGGAGATGTAATAAAAGAAAAGTTAGCAATATTGAACTGCCCCCGGGAAGCTCCTAACTTCTGTTAAATTATTAAGCTTAAGCCACTTCATAATGGCTTCAACTTTAGAGGGATCAATTTTCAATTCACCAACCCGTACTATATAGCCCAAATAAACTAAAGATATTTTCCCAAATTCACATTTTGACATCTTTAGGCACAATTTCTCCTTTTACAAAACATATAAGACTTTCCTAACACATTTTACATGATCTTCCCAACTCTTACTAAAAATCAATATATCATCTAAGTAGACTATTACAAAATCAGCTATGAATAGCCTAAATGCATCATTCATAACCCTCGTGAAAGTAGCGGGAGCATTACAAAGCCCAAAGGGCATAACCATCCATTCAAATATACCTTGTTTCATTTTAAAAGCGCTTTTTCAAATATCATTTTCATTAATCCTTGATGATGTTGATGATTGCAGCGCCGTGAGACATCCTCCAGGATACGTTCTCCTCTGTGACTGAATTGAGTCGAGATGAAAGGGAGCCCAGTGTTGGGAATACCCACGTGATGGGGCATCGTTCTCCTCTGTGTGAGAGTTGAGTCATCCCCCAGTGGTTGGAGCATCGTTCTCCTCTAGAGAGTTGAGTCGTCCCCTAGTGGTTGGGTGTGTCGATGTGATGGGTGTATCGTTCTCCTCTATGTGAGAGTTGAGACGATGTGGTACTCCAAATAATTCTGTTGAGTATGATGTCCCTGTTGCTAAGCACAGGTGGACGTGTCCCTAGTGGTTGAGCATTAGTGGACATGTGGATCCCTTGCTATATTGTCTAAGTGTAAGATTTGTTTGTAACCTTAATTGTGATGTAAAGGGTACAAGTCGGCCCCACCATATAAGAAAGATAATTAAGGTTTATTGTAATAATTAATTATTTTCTGAGTTCTTGAGGTCGTCCCTATTGTGCCAATAGACAAAACTTTTGTTATGTCTAGGTCTAGTATAAATAGAGGTGATTTCCCCATTGAGGAAACACACTCACACACTTGTCACTTGTCATTTGGAAACTTCGGCAAGTACATTTTAGGGCTGAAGTACGCACCTCTCTTGGGCGCAATTTTCAAGGTTGTAGAGCACCCTCTTGTGTGTATTAGGGTTTTATGGTTGGGGGATCTTCTCTTGAGAATATAGCAAAGGATTGTTGGGTTTTCTTCCCTTGAGTAGAAGAGTTTCCCAGGATATTTCTTGTGTTCTTGTGCATGGTACTTCTTCTTGTGATCTTGGTTATTGCAGCACTTGTGAATGGTGTAGTTGCATTTGTTTATGGTTCAAGTAAATGCTAAAATGAAATAAACCTCATGCTTGAGCCCAGCATAGTGAAAATTCAACATGGTATCAGAGATCAAGTCTTGAAGAAGCCATTGCACAAGCTTCAAGCAAGTCGTTCTCTCTCTTCTGCAGAACCGTACAGCCCTCTTAGGGTTTCCAAAAAAAGTATGACCCTCTCCTTTTTGGGTGGTTTCAGCGCCTTCCACTGAAACATTGGGGCTAAAAATTGCATAGGAGTGTACGGCCTCCTTCAGTGCACCTCCAGCAACTCTCAAATTGCATTTCCGAGAATTTTGGATTTTTGGCCCTAGGGTTTCGCAATTTTCTGCAGAAATTACAATTTTAGGGTTTTTGCAGCTCATTGAAGGAGCTTTTCAGCTTACCAATGTTCTTCTGACTTTCAAGGCTTATTGTTGGCAGTCATAAGCCCAACGAAACCTAAGATTGCTAGCCTAGCCTAGCCGTTAGGTTTCCTAGCCCAGTTGGTAAGGGTTTGTGAAGAATCTAAAAATATGATGAACAGAATTATGGTGGAAGATAGGCTTGATGGATCAAGCAACTTCAATTCCTGGAAGTCAAGACTTCAGAGAGATGAAGACATCAAAGAAGAAGGCTTCTTATTTATTTTAGCACTCTTAGGTATGGTTCCTACTGATAATGATATTTAGTTAATTGACAGTGGTGCATCTATGCACATGACCGGATATAGAGATCATCTAACGGATCTTGTTGAGAAAGAGACCAGTCTACATGTTGTACTTGGAGACAATGCCAGATATAATGTGAAAGGGGTTGCAGCTTCTACATTCCAACTAGATTCTAACAAACCTCTTTAGTTGAGTGAGGTACTATATGTACCTGGGATGAAAAGGAACCTTGTCTCCATTTCTACCTTAGAGGATAAAGGCTACAAGGTTACCTTTTCTGAAGGAAAATTTCTTGCATAGCACAAGGATTCACATATGAATTTTGCCCGAGTAATTGGTGTTCGAGAAAACAGCTTATACAGGTTGACTATCCGACCAGTCCAGGCCCTGTTACATGACACTATCAGCTTGAGTAAGCTATGGCATAGGAGACTTGCTCACATTCATTATAGAGCCCTTCCAGCTCTAGGGAAGATGGT
Organism: Picea glauca; assembly: GCA_000966675.3. Classification (NCBI taxonomy): domain Eukaryota; kingdom Viridiplantae; phylum Streptophyta; class Pinopsida; order Pinales; family Pinaceae; genus Picea; species Picea glauca. The sequence continues at coordinate 1,047,062 of JZKD02S2120260.1, forward strand.
AACAGGACTTCCAGAGATACAAGTTCAGCATAATGGTGTTTGCAGAGGTTGTTCTCTTGGAAAGAGTGTCAAGGGGTCCTTCTTGAGCAGTGACAGCAGATCCAAGGGTATCTTGGACATGTTACATTCAGATGTGTGTGGACCAATGACTGTTGCATCCTTGAATGGATATTTGTACTATGTGCTCTTCATAGATGATCACTCTCGAAAGACATGGATTTATTTCTTGAAAACCAAGGATGGAGTCCTTGCAAGATTTCAAGAATTCAAAGCTCAGGTTGAGAACCTGACCGGAAGGAAGATCAAGGTGCTAAGATCAAATAATGGAGGAGAGTACACCTCCAGGGATTTCAGTGGTTTCTGTATTGAGGCAAAGATCAAGAGGGAGTACACAGTCCCTTACAACCCTCAGCAAAATGGGGTTGCAGAGAGGAAGAACATAACCATCATTGAAGCAACCAAAGCAATGATACATGATCAGAGTCTACCTATGATTCTGTGGGCAGAAGCATCCATGACAGCAATATATGTTCAAAACAGGAATCCTCACCAGATTTTGAAGAACATGACTCCCGAAGAAGCCTTCATCGGAGTGAAGCCTAAGGTTGGACACCTCAGGATATTTGGGTGTCCAGTATACTTTCATGTACCCAAAGAGAAGAGGTCCAAGCTAGACCCTTCAGGCAGAAAGGGTACATTTGTGGGATACAGTGAATCTTCGAAGGCATATCGAATCTCCATCCCTGGCCAGAGATAGATTGAGGTGAGCAGAGATGTCATCATTGAGGAGGAGGTAGCCTTTCAAAGATCCATAGAATCTCAAATGGAGATTGACAGTGAGTCAGTACCCTCTCCCCCTTCAGCAGTTTAGAGGGAGATAGCCATTGTTCGAGTTGATCTAGCTATTCCAGTCGTTACAGTTGATCCAATTGCTCTAGTTGATGTTCCCAAAGACATTGCAGTAGGCCATAAAAGGCCTTCCTGGGCTCGACAAACTCTGCAAGAGGAAGAGGGACATGCAGCTCCTCGAGGCACATTCCGAGAGAGAAAGAAACCAAAGAGATTTTCAAGTTATTTTTCAGCCATGAGCCACATCACTGATACTGAGCATTCTGGTCATGGAGAAGCAGCAGGTCAGCAGGTATGGCAAGATGCCATGGCAGAAGAGTATCAGTCCATCGTGAACAATGATGTGTGGGATATTGTTCCGAGACCAAAGGGAAGTCTGTAGTGACTTCCAAGTGGATCTATAAGATCAAGCATGCAATTGATAGAAGTGTCGAGAAATACAAAGCGAGATTTGTAGCCAGAGGATTCTCACAGGTGGAGGAAATTGATTATGAGGAGACATTTGCTCCAGTAGCCTGATACACTTCCATCCGTACTATCATTTCACTAGTTGCATCCATGGATTGGAAACTACATCAGATGGATGTAAAGATAGCCTTTCTCAATGGTGAGATTGAGGACGAAGTTTACATCGAGCAACCAGAGGGATTCGTGATACACGACGAGAAATCTCATGTGTGCAGGTTGAAGAAAGCCATGTATGGACTAAAGCAGGCACCCCGTGCTTGGTACGAGAATATGGATGGATTCATGATCAGTTTGGGCTTCAGCAAGAGTGTTGCTAATCCAAGCCTATATTATCACATTGTTGGTGACAAGTGCCTAATCTTGGTCCTGTATGTGGATGACTTATTCCTCACCAATTCAGAAAGACTTATTGTTGAATGCAAGCGAGCATTGACTTCTAAATTCGAGATGAAGGATCTGGGTATGATGCACTACTTCTTGGGACTAGAAGTATGGCAGAGGATTGATGAGATTTTCCTAAGTCAAGGAAAATATACAGTGGAGATATTGAAGAAGTTCGGTATGACAGACTGCAAATCCATGCCTACGCCGATGGTGATGGATTTGAAGAAAATGAACAAGGCTTCTACTGATTCAAGCGAGATTGATCCACATTTATACCGACAGTTGATTGGATCATTGATGTATCTGGTTAACACCAGATCTGATATATGCTATGCAGTGAATGTACTAAGTCAATTCATGAGTCAGTCGAGACAGACTCACTAGATAGCAGCGAAGCATGAATTGAGATATCTATGAGGCACAGTTGGATATGGCCTAAGTTATGCCTCCAGTGTAGACATGAGTTTGCAGGGATATGCCGATGCAGATTGGCCAGGGAGCAGAGTGGACCGGAAGAGCACATCCGGTTGTTGTTTTACCTTGGGGTCTGCCATGGTTTCCTGGTTCAGCAGGAAACAGAGCTCTGTGGCTTTGAGTACCGTAGAAGCAGAGTATATAGCGTTGAGTGTGGTAGTCTGCGAAGCAATGTGGCTTCGCAAGCTCCTAACAGATTTATTTGATCATGAGATGGATTCTACCATTATTCATTATGATAACCAAAGCTGTGTGAATCTCTCTGAGAATCCTGTGTTTCATGATAAATCGAAACACATTGTGATAAAATATCATTATATCAGAGACATGGTGCAGAGGAAAGCAGTACACGTGCAGTACCTTCCTACACATGAGCAGATCGCAGATATCTTCACCAAACCGCTTGTGAAGACGAAGTTCGAGTACTTCCGTGCGAGACTTGGCCTGGTGGAGAATGCCTCCCTAGCTGAGAGGGAGTGTTGATGATTGCAGCGTCGTGAGAATCCTCCAGGATTCATTCTCCTGTGTGATTGAGTTGAGTCGACCTGAGAGGGAGCCCAGTATTAGGCATACCCACGTGATGGGGTTGTTAATATTATGGTAGCTTCGGGAGGTATGAACCTCTATTGTGACCTATGACGAGATTAGAATACTCCGGAAGGAAGCAAAGAAATGAAAAAAACCCTAGACAAGTTGTCGGCTACAGAAATATATTTAATATGAATTTATTAGTACCCAGGAGGAGAAGACGGCCCCAGTAAAACTGCCCAGACTACTATAAATACAGGGCACCAGTTCTCATTATTCTCATCTCAGTAGTTGCAAAGAGAACTGGATCTGCGCAGGTACAATTGCAGCTTGTGCGCAAGTTTCTGGGAAGGTGTGCGCTAGCCTCTGGGTGGGATTATCTGATCAGCTTTGTTTCTATTCTTGCTTGGTGCATTAGACTCTCTTGGCTATTGGATTGTTACCAGGATTCTCTTCTCTGTCAAGGTCAAGGTGCTCAGAGGGTGGCTTCAGCCTATGGTTGGGTGACGAGGGTATTGTCAATGGTAAAACGAGCACAATCTTCTATATTCTAATAGGGGCATCGTTCTCCTCTGTGTGAAAGTTGAGTCGTCCCCCAGTGGTTGGGGCATCGTTCTCCTCTAGAGAGTTGAGTCGTCCCCCAGTGGTTGGGTGTGTCCATGTGATGAGTGTAACGTTCTCCTCTGTGTGGGAGTTGAGACGATGTGGTACTCCAGATGATTCTATTGAGTATGATGTCCCTGTGGCTAAGCACAGGTGGACGTGTCGCTAGTGGCTGAGCACTAGTGGACGTGTGGATCCCTTGCTATATTGTCTAAGTGTAAGATTTGCTTGTAACCCTAATTGTGATGTAAAGGGTACAATTTGGCCCCACCATATGTGAAAGATAATTAAGGTTTATTGTAATAATTAATTATTTTCTGAGTTATTGAGGTCGGCCCTATTGTGCCAATAGACATAACTTTTGTTGTGTCTAGGTCTAGTATAAATAGAGGTGATTTCCCCATTGAGGAAACACACTCACACACTTGTCACTTGTCATTTGGAAATTTCAGCAAGTACATTTTAGGGCTGAAGTGCACATCTCTCTTAGGTGCAAGTTTCAAGGTTGTAGAGCACCCTCTTGTGTGCATTAGGGTTTTATGGCTGGGGGATCTTCTCTTGAGAATATAGCAAAGGATTGTTGGGTTTTCTTCCCTTGACTAGAAGGGTTTCCCAGGATATTTCTTGTGCTCTTGTGCATGGTACTTCTTCTTGTGATCTTGGTTATTGCAGCACTTGTGAATGGTGTAGCTGCATTTGTTTATGGTTCAAGTAAATGCTAAAATGAAATAAACCTCATGCTTGAGCCTAGCATAATGAAAATTCAACAAATGATAACCACTTCTTAAGTCTAACTTAGTGAAATAAGTTGCATTTTTTAATTGATCCAACAAATCATCCATACAAGGAAGAGGGTAACCGTTCTTCTCCGTAATTTTGTCCAATGCCCATAAATCCACACACATTCTCCATGTGCAGTCTTTCTTTGGTACCAACACAATGGGTGATCCACATGAAGAAGTACTTGGTCGAATGACTCCTTTCTTGAGAAACTCCTAAACTTGCTTCTTTTTTTCTTCATTCTCAATCACAGATAACCTATACATGCCAATGTTAGGAAGAGGTGCATCCTGCTGCAGCTAAATCTCATGTCGTATCTCTCTCCTTGGAGATAATCCTTGTTCCTGAAACACTTCATCATAGTTGGAAATAATCTTAAGTAATTCATCTTTATGTGTAGGATCACATCGTTTTGGAGCTTTGGATTTGTCATCATCCTTAGCTTTTACAATCATGAGTACAAAATTCTAGCTTGCATTTACAAGCCTTTTCATTTGTCCTATAGTAACAAGAGACAAGTTAGTCTTCACACGATGGGCTCTAACAATATACTCAATCCCATCCTTTGTAAGACGATACTTGTTCTCCTCCCTATAGAAGATAGCTTTCCTGTCATACAAATAAGGACTTCCCAAAACAATTCTAGGCCATAGATGTGCATCTAATCACCTATATCATTGCAAAATTATAAACGGAAAGGAAGTAGAGGTTCTTGTTGGAGAAGACATGTCATATTTTGAAGAAGATGAAAATCACCAAAGGTGTCATTAGCATCAATCACATGCATTAGGCAAAATTGTAAGGAAGATGACAAGTTTATTGTCCAAGAAGAAGTGCAACCACCTACAACTCGTTATACCCCACCTCATTTGAGCAATAGTGGCACCATTTGTAGTAGTCAAGACGGAGAACCTATGACATTGCTTGCGACAATTACGGGAAAGGTGAAACTAAGGACCCTCAAATTCAAGGGACAAATAAAGGGTAAAAATATCACAATCTTAGTAGATTCTGGAAGTACACAACTTCGTGGATACTAATCTCGAAAGACAATTAAATATTTTTGTATACCCTGTGAGGAATCTTGTAGTTACAACAATCGATGGTCAAAAAATCAAGGATTAGAACGTTGCAATAAGGTTTCTGTATAGATACAAAATCTGGAACTACAATCTAGATATTATTCTCTAACCCTCAGTGGATTGGACATGGTGTTAGGAGCAGAGTGGTTGATGCAATTGGGTACCTATGCCACAAACCTACAAGAACAATTTATGGAATTCAAATACCAAGGGAAGAACTACAAAGTATATGGGTCACAAATCCTACATCATGCACAAAAAGAATTCACAAGTATTCAACAGATCTAGAATCAAGATGCCTCTCCACAATGGAAGAAAAATTCATCCAAAATCGCTTTGAGGACAAAGCATCTCTAAAGAGGCAGGAAATGTTATATATAAAAAATTATAATAATAAAAGTATAGATAGACTAGAGTAATTAAGTAAGAGAAAAATAAAATTAAAGAAAAGATAAGATAATATATTTAATAAAAGGGCATAACCTTTCGTAAAAGGTATCAAGGCATCTCCTTACACATATTTAAATGGGCCCCTCATTGTTGTTCAACCATCTTATTCATCCATTCACATATATATATCAAATATTTTTTATTGATCTCAAACATTGAGTAAATTTACCAATCTTTTACGCTTCATGGAGCTTGGTGATCTTCTTCATGATGACCACATGGAGGGTTGCTTGCTTGCTTGGAGGATGCCTTGTTTGGAGGGAAACATTGGCCATTTTGGAAAAGGGCATTGAGCCCTAGAGGGCATGGGGACACTTGGTTGCTTTCATGGAGACTTGTACTTGACTTGAGGACACTTGGGTTGAGGGAGTCATCATGTAGGTGTGATGGACCCGGAGGAGCATTGGAGCCTTGTGGAGGAGGAGCATTGGACACATCTCATGGAGCACTCATGCCTTGGAGCATTCCTTGTTGGACATATTCACCTTGAAACTTGACATGTGTCACCTAGAGAGGTAGTGCTCCACTTGTGATCCTATTTGTGTAAAGTTAGGTTGCTTATAGAGGTTTAGGCCCACTTTATAATGTTGGCCTCCCTTGCCTCTCCTAAAAATATAGGAAGGAGAGAATCCTTTCATTCATTCATCACACAATTGTGTTAGAGATGTGAGCAGTGTAGCACACTACTCTCTCTCTCTCTCTCTCTCTCTCTCTCTCTCTCTCTCTCTCTCTCTCCATGTATTATCACTATTTGTCTTGGAGCACTAAGGTTCTTGGCAAATTTCAAAGGTTTTCAATGTTAGGGTTTCACCCTAAGGCAACAAAGAAGCTAGGGTTTGTGATAACCGTAAAGGATAAAGAAACATTCTTCTTGTAGCTCTTGTGAGAGAAGAAGACTAGGGTATTGTAATGTACCTAGGGAGGATAATATGGGGTGCCTAGGAAGGTACCCAAAGGGGATAATGAATGTAATGTGGCCATAATCATGGAATAGGCCCAATTGGTAGTTGTCGGGTAATTAATAGGCCCACTAGGTAGTTATATTGAATAATTTAGTAATGAGGGGTAGATGGCATAGATCCCAAGGAATATTTATGAGAAAGTATATATACACGGGTATCATTGTATTGGATATGTTGAGTATTCTAGTGTAGCAAGCATGGCTTTAGGAGTGATTCCTTCCATAAGCAGTTTTGATGGTCTTAAAATAATACTTGTGTATTTATGTATATTATCCTCCCTAGCTACATTACAGGTTTAGGGAACCCTAGTGCTACTCGTTATGCTTGATTGAGGAGTAAAGGAGGATATGCCTTGAACACTTGTGTGAGACAAGTGTTGAAGCCAAGGAAGACTTACCAATGTCGATGCTAACTTGTTCTGGATCTTTGGTGGTGGCTAAGGTTTTCATGGTTTTCCTTAGCTAGGGTTTGGAGAGCTAGAGATTGTACCAGCTTTGTGTGACTCAATATTTGATTTTCAGCTTGCATTGTCTTCTTGATTGGGTAATTTCCAGCACTTGTAATAAAATGATTTTCAGATCTGTTATGTGCTTGGCTAAGTGTGGCCTAAGTGTTGGAACTTGTTGGCATTGAAGCACATTTGTTTGGTATCTTTTCACTTGAGTTGGCAATTGATTTAGAGTGAAGGGAAGTGAATTATTTGCTGCTATGCACTGCAGTAATTAAATACTTCAGATCAGCACTAGGGCTGAAAATTCATAGGGATTAGATCCGGGAAACCTCTAATAAGAGGTGAAATTTCAAATTTGCATTGATTGCCCTAGATCCAAAATCTTTACATTGAGTTATATCCACATGTTACTGAACAAACCAAAACCTTCAGGTTAAAGTCCCAAAAATAAGATGTTGGCCTTGTGGAACTCAGGAGGTTGGCCACTGTCACCTCACCAACACTCCTCTCACTTCAGACTCGAGCAAACAATCCTAGCCTAGGAGGTATTCCTAAAGGTTGAGTAGGCTCACTTCGTGTAGTAACGAGTGGGAGTAAAGAGAACCTAGCAACAATGTAGATGAAAAAGGATAAAATGAGATGGGCTTGGTGTGATGAATGAAAGGGAGACCAGTGCCTTATCTATTTGGGCAATGGAGTCATTTAAGCAATCTCAAGAGGGCAAGTCAAGGGCATAAGCACCAATATGATGTGTTCTACACACCTTAACTTGGTTCCACAATCTATTTAGGGTCAACAAACAATCTAAAGATGTGAATTATTATACCCTCACAATCTAAGTTTTGGTGGTTAAAATCTTACAAGGTTATGAGGGAGAGGGTCAATCAAGATCCACTACTCAAAGAAAAGATGGGGTGGCCCCTACGAAAGATTGTCTACAGACACACTTAATACTTAAATGTAGTATGTGTAATGTTGTGACCTTGAAGGTAGACGATACCAAGGACTATAGTGATAGTGTTACCTCACCACTACATGCTCCTCCAATGTAGCATGGTGCTCCTCTTATGGCCTCATTTTCCTTTGTCATTCATACCCTGCAAAATATAACTTCCAAAATGGCACCCTAGAACGTATATCCACGCATAAAAAATTACATATAAACAACACCACAACTTACATAGATAAGAAACCAAATCCTCCAAAACTTGGTGCTAGCTTGTGTCATGTCCCCATTTTTGGGTTCCCTTGTTCTGCAGTGGAAATGACTCTCGTGGCTTGTCAATGAAGAAAAAGGGAATCAAAAGGGGTTATTTAATGTCACTTAAATAGGAGATGTTATGTTTTTTAAAGTGACATTAAGGAAATGAAGTAACTTTAGATTAATAAGTTACTCAAACATTATTAAAGTGACTTTTAATCTTAAAGTGAAAGTAAAAGGAGAATAAGGATCATATTTGATTTAGTCAAAAAGGGGAAAGTTCTAGAAGGCATGGAAGAAGGATAAAAGGAGGGGTAGTGCTTCACTTTGGCATCATGTTTTGGATTGATATCTTTGGTGTGCTCATGGAGCCAAGGTTTTCATTAGGGTTTTGCCAAAAACCTTCCATTGTAGTTTAGTTTCGGTGGTGCAAGATCCACCCTAACTAGACAAAGGAGGAGGATCCATCCAAGATCTTTACTTGAGCTTCATCTTCTGTTTAGGCATCATCTTGTAGAGGGTTTGGAGGTTTGGAGTCAACCCTTCTGCAGATTGGGGAAGGAACCATCTTCTAGAGGAGATCAGGGCACTACATCAGGTTTTGGTTTTCAGTTTTGTATATTTGTTGATTTGTCACAGCTGCTACAGCAGCCCTAGACATTGTATTGTGTGATCAAGATTCCATTATTAATAAAGTGTCATATTATCTCTTCTATTTTCTGGTGTATTTAGATTGAATGCAACATGTTTGTCAAAATGTCTATCTATGGGTTGTGTGCAAAATGTTTGTAGAAAGTCCTCAATCAGCTTAATAACACGTGTATTTGGAGAAATAGTATAACCAGAACTACATTGGACAGCAAGTCTAGCATATTCCTATTGGGGGATATTACAGCTTGCTCACAAGTTCTTCCATTTATAACTGAGATCCAATCCAAGTTGCAAATGGAGTAAGCAAATTTTATATAGATTTGAGCTCTAAATCCCTCATTCAATTAACAATGAATTGTTTCCTTAGATCCATTAGTTCTCACAGGGATAATGATACAATAATCTGTCTAACAAACATTCTACTAAAAGTAGAAAGCGTTTGTTGAGATCTTCAATCTCCTCTAGGAGGTTAAAATAAAATATCTAAGAAACCATTCTCAATGAAGCTCATAACTAACTAAGTCCAACAACTAAGTCAATAACGAATAACTAATGTAGTTGTAACTTCTTCCCAAGAATAGGAGAAATGGATAAGGGTATCCTTGGTTCAAGGATTTGACCATGTGATAGTTCCAAAATGGCTAGTGCACCCTTCTAGGAGTGTGAACAAGTCAATTCCTGAGAAACCATGTTCACACGTGTGGTATCCTTCCAAGGTGGTAATCTCCAAAGTGTGGGGGCGCCCTCATCAAGAGAATAGATGGCTGAAACAATGGGGCGCTCAAGTGAAAACCACCTTCAAATTATGTGTGCTCTTTACTAACCAAGGACTCAAAAACCATTAGCTGGTTTTCAATTTATGTCTCCTCAAAGCAGGGTCTAAAACCAGGGGTGCATCCTTCTTTCTTCCACAATAGGTTGACTGGGTTACTTCTCAAAGAAGGTGCTCATACCTTTAAATGTAGGCTGTGAAGGATCGATCTGCTTTACAAGATCTGGGCATTATACTGTGGGTAAGTTGTTTGCTACAGAATATGTTTCTCTTTTGGACAGAATTTACTGTCGTCACTATTTCTACTTGTTCATGCTTCAAGCTGCCTCACAGTATCTTGTGCTGCTGCTACAGGCCTTTAGATTGTTGGTTTACTTGACTAGATCTGCTGGAGGAGCGCCCTAGGATGCTGCTATCACAAACATTTCATGAAGCAGACCACACCCTTTGCTGTCAAGAAGCGCCCAGCTCTTCAACTCAGATTAGGCACTTTAACTATGATCTGATCCACGCCCCCTCATGCTTATTTATACTTGTTTAGTCCTAATTTTAAACTAGGTCGGCCCAGGTAAATTCATTTGAGATAGGTCGGCCCTCCTAAGTTCATTTGAGATAGATCAGCTCTGGTAATTTTTTGAGATAGGTTGGCCCTGATTTTTACAAATTTAAAACATTTCACATATGTAAGCTTCTTTGTCATCAATTTATGTAGGGCGTTCTTGATAGTAGCCAAGCTGGGCACAGTTCCATTTCCTTTTCACAATCTGGAGTTTACTTCAACATCTGGATATTTTATTGCAGTCCAATGATAGAACTGTGAAAGCCTAGGCCAATCCCTTCAAAAATGACCTTTGATCCTTTGAAAATGCTAAATGTCAATTCACTGATCTGATGAGATATATTCATCCTCAATCTAACCCTCCTTCAGCTGGTGCTTTTCTTCTAACTGTGCTCAAAGAGTGCAAACAAACATAGGCTGGAACCATCCCCTTGAATGCTGACAGTTCTGATGTCTATTTCCTTACTTTCTTGTTCACAGATTGCTGAAATGTTCTATTTCTCATAAGGAAGCTCCATCTATCAGTTGTAATAGGTGCTGGAGTGACTATCAAATCTCTTAAACAACTGTCCTGAAAAAGCCCAGAATGTGCTGCCAGAAGTGTATCCAAGCCTAAAACCCCAAACATATCTAAAACATGATTTTGTGGCCTTACTCTCCCAGCACAAAAACTGTAGCAAGCATTTCTCTTTTTCACCATTACAGAACAGTAGCGGACTTATTATAGCAGTGGTATCATATCCTAAGCTACCCATCTCAACCATCTGTATAGATACCAAAGACACATTCCAGCACTAATCATTTAAGCTGGACAGAAGGAAATACTCCAATGTGTGCCTAGCTGTAAAATAGGAAGTATATACAATAATCCAACCAAGACATAATCCTGAGATTTTTTCCTTGTGGCTCAAGCCCTCTCAGATGAAGTATACTGCTGTTAACAATCCAGGGGTCATCTTTTCTGCTGCAAACAATAAGATCTCAATATTTTAGAGCTGTAGACAACAAAACACAAACTGTATACAGAACTTTTTTTCTGTAGGTCTGCATGTCTCATAACGATCTTCTCTGAACTCAAAGTGCTACCATTTTGAAACCCAAAGGTGCTGATGTCCATATGCAACAAGCCTGTGACTAGTCTCTGCAAACTGTGTGTGAGAAAAATTGGAGTGTGAGCCATACAATCACAAAGCCCTAAAGTGCTCCATGAGAGCTATGTCTATTTGATTACTCATTGTCATAAGAATATAATGGTGCTCCCTATAATCTTATCAACCCATATGAGTGTTTAAGGAGCAAAAGACCATGAAGTAACAAACATCATCATCAAGCACTGATCTCATCTATGAAGATACGAATCAAGATCATATCATGGAACCTAGGATTATGGAACCATCAACCATCTAAGCATCCAATCAAACAAAATAAAAGCATCACCCATAAACCAAGACCATCAACCAAGGAGCATGAGATCACCAAGGCAGCAACCACCAAGATCACCACATTGATCCCTCAAGGAGGACCACTATACTCAACCACCCTCAAGCCAATAAAATAAGGTGTGTTACCCCCTGCAAATATACCTTTACCACTCATGTCAACGTGAGGGGTAACACCGCCAAAGGAGATTTTGGTTCTAGATTGACCTTGAACTCTGTTCCTTTGGAAAGAACACTAAGGATAGTCTTGGAACTCTTCATACCAAATCTCTGAAGAAGATCCAACACATACTAATGTTGAGAAAGAAATGTGCTAGAAGCAATCTAAGTGATTTTAATCCCTAGAAAAAACTGGAGTAGGCCTATATCAATCAATTCAAATCTGTTTCAAATCTTTTTCTTCAGATTTTGAATGAGAGAGACAGAGTCACTAGTAATCAACATGTTATCGACATAGAGCACAATAATGAGAATGTGCTCATACTGTTTCCAGACATAGAGGTCATAGTAACCTTCACACATGTGAAAGTTGAATGAAATGAGAAACTTGTGAATCTTCTCATACCAAGCCCGTGGAGCTTGCTTGAGGCCATAGAAGGATTTCTTTAATTTACACACACGGGGAGTAACCCTCTCTTTTAAATCTGGGAGGTCATTCAATGTAAATTTCTTCTAACAAATCTCCATGAAGATCTTTAAGGAGAGGGATTGTTTCTTTCAGGATGGGCAAGCACCACTTAGGAATCTTGACAATCGGTAATGATTAAGACTCATCATTAGTTTTCTCTGTGTCAGGAAGAAAGGATGCAACATTTTTTCTGACTTGGCCTTAAGGAATATCCGTGTCTTCTAGAAGAATAAACGTAACTTCATCTATTGGAACATCACTATCCTCCACAATAGCATTGGTCACTATTTTGATGGAAGTTGATTCTGGAATAGTGGAGGACATTATGGGATTTTCCCTTAATGTCTTTCATGAGAGATATAGAGCTTGCAATCCCCTGTTCAAGAGAACAATCTTCAAGCAACTCTGGTAAAGGACTAGTCAGCCCTTGGGAGAAGTCTTCATTAAATACAACATCTAGCTCAATAAGGAGATCACAAGTGACAGGGTCATACAGAAAGTAGGCTTTGGATTTTTCACTATAGCCCACAAAGATGCACATTCGACTCTTTAGTTCTAGTTTGTGACAAAGTTTCTTTGGAATGTGTGTCCAAGCTTTTGATCCAAAAATGAGTAAGTGAGAGATATTTGTCTTTGGGCTATTCAAACTTTCAAATGGAGTATGTTGTTTGAGTGCCAATGTGAAGGTGCAATTGATGATGTGAGCAGAACAGTGAACCACTTTTCCCCAAAACTTGGAATCCATGTCTTTGGCATGCATCATACATATAGCCATCTCCATTATATTAGTTTTATAACTCGGTAGGTGTCTCAGCATGGGCCTACATGTCCTAGGCATGTTGATGGACACATTAAATACCCAGATTAGCTTTATTTATTTTATCCTAAGTTTTAACTTAGGAAAAATTAAAAAGTCACTTAAATGACTTTTTACTAAAATTTCTGAAAAAATCACTTTTCAGAAATAAATAATTCACAAAAGTGTATTTTTGGAGACTATTAGAAGTCTCTTGAAAAAGTGAATTAGAGGGATAAATATAAGGGTTGAGGGTAAGAGGGACACACATTCTCATTTGTGAGAAAAGGAAGAGAGTGCTTGGACAAGAGAAGAGGGAGCAATTGAGGCAGAGAGGGAGCAGCTGAGGCAGAGAGGGTGAGTTCTAGGCCAGATTTGGGTAGCCATCAAAGGGTCGATATTTCAGGGCCGAAAAAGCTGGGCCAATTTTTCGGGGCCGAAAAAGCAGGCCGAGTTTGTTGCGCTGTTTTTGCTCGGGGAGTGAGGAAATTTCTGATTTTCTGCTGCTGTAAATTCTCTTGAAAGCCCATAATAGAAGCCCCTCTTTGATGGTTTTCCCCACACTGGGGTTTCCAGGGTATTTCTGGTGTTGTCTATATTTATGTTTGGTTCTGTGTATGCTTTTGCTGTCTTTTTATGGTTTATTACTCGGTTGTAGGTTAACTGCATAATTCTGAAATTTATATCAGCAAAGTAAATTTCTGAGTTCAGTAATTATTGGCATTAATCTCAGTGACTGAATAATAGGAAAATTTAACACATTATGGTGCAATTTGTTCTTTCTGTGACACCATTTTGCTAAGGAGTCTAGTGTACAGTGCACTGCTAGGATATTCCATTGTTGTTGAGCAATTATTTTGATTCCTTGTTGCCAAATTCTCTTCCTCAATATATGCAAAGACAATTGATTGTTATCTCATACTAATTTTCCACTAGCACTTTGAAATCCTTATATTTTGCAAAGGCCTCATCTTTCTTCTTAATGTTGTAAACCCATTGTTGTTGAGGAATCCTTCAAATTCCTTGTTGACAAATTCCCTTCCTCCATCTATGTGAAGGCATTTGATCTTTATCTCATACTGATTTTCCACTAGCACTTTGAAAGAAATCCTTAAATTTGGCAAAGCCTTCATCTTTCTTCTTAACGTTGTAAACCCATTGTTGTTGAGGAATTATTCGAATTCCTCGTCGACAAATTCTCTTCCCCGTACTAACACTTTGAAATCCTTAAATTTGGCAAAGGATTCATATTTCTTCTTAATGTTGTAAACCAACAAAAATCCGGTGTAGTCATCAATGAATGTGAGAAAATACTTCGTTACTGTTATTCCCCATTTCTGGGGATAATTAAGGAGAAGTTGTCTCGAGGCCCGCGGGTTGCAGACATGGAGTATCGAGAGGCAGATCATCAAGCAGAGCCCTTCACTCACCGCACATCACCATCCGATCAATGGCAGCAGCATCCACCACACCCAGCTTGGCCCACAGAGGACAGCAAGTCTTGCTTCATGAGGTAACAAGTTCGGTGTCATGGTAAGTGTCATTTTAATATTTGAAGCATTTGAACATGTTGCAAAGGATCCTTTCTTGATTTTGAAAATGTTTGCTTGGAAATTATGCCTTTTGCCTCATTTCACCTTGGTGGTTGACGTGTTGTCCTAGTAAGTGGGTTACCCTCGGGAAAAGGGATGCTACTAGGTAGTCTCCTTGATGGGTCATTGTACCACTCCCGTCTATACCTATCATTTTCCACACTCATTTCCCTTTGTTTCCTCATCTTTTGGGTTTTCGGGCATATTGATCCAAGAAGGGCTTGTACCTTATTTCATGGGAAGAGGCGTTGACGGCCCGGAGGTAGATTGCAGTTGCTATAAAAGATTAAGAAACTAATGTTGAAAAGAAAGTGAACACAACAAATAAGGACCATTAAAAATCGGTCCAACTTGAGCTCTACTTACTCACTGCTCGTCTTCGTCCCAAAAAAGTAATGCTAAAGCTTGGAAACCCTTAAAGAGGGACCCTGAAATTTGCAAATTATAAATGAAAGCAGAGATTGGAAAGATGGCGAAAAGGGGCTTGGAAAAAGGTGGCACGCAAATAGTTGGTAACTCAAGATCAAACGCACCCTCAACAAAGGCGCCCATAAATGAGACAATCTGAGCCCTTGTATGTCAAGAAACCCCATGCCCAAAAGCTACACCCCCATCCACTTTACACTCTCTTACATGACTTAGAAAGGGTCTTCTTGGAAAACACTCCTTGACTTGGGGAATGATCTACCCAATAGGTCACCATGACAACCCTCCCATACTTAAATTTGGCAAGTTGTATAAGGTCTTTGAGCATTTGTTTATTTTGAAAAGGGGGCATTTGATGCACATGTTTGGGTGGTTCTTTTATTAGATATGACTTACTTGGCATGATACGTGTGACTTGGAGGGCGAATTTGTTTGTCTTTGCAGGGCTTTTCCAGGTGAAAGTCTTTTCATGGAGGCACAAGGTCACTTGGACCTTCACTGGGGCATGAAGCCCACAGGTTGGATGATGGACCCCCTCTCATTAGACACATGAGAGAAGGAATGTTGTCTTTGGAGGCACTTGGAGACCATGAGGTGATCACATTCCAGCCCCTTGCACCCAAACGTTGGCCTTTGGAGGCCTAAGACGTCATCTTTTAGGCCCTAGACATCACATGGGCTTAGAGTTTTTGATGGGGCTCTCATGGTTACATGGCTTGATGGAAAGAGAGGCACTTGGCATGCATCATGACACTTGGTAGCAGGGCATATGGCTTTTGGAGGCCCAACGTTCCTCATCAAAGGGAAAATAGAAGACGTTGACCTCCCTAATTTGTGATTGACATTAGATAAGTGGACAAATTGGTTTTACAAGACCTTATATAAATAAAGGTCTTGTCATTTTTCATTTTCATCATAACTCACTTGAGAATTACATATTACATGTCTGAAATTTTCATCCTACTTGAGCAGTTTGCTCTATCTCTCTCTTGAATCTCTCTTTTGGATGCTAGTACTTGTCTATTAGTGAAGAAAAGTAAGGTGCTATCTCTTGGATGCTTGTTCTTGGTATTTTTGGTAGAATATTCTTGATAAAGAAGGGTTTCTTCATGCTAGTCTTGGAATTGATAAGGAATTTCTGCATTTATTGTATTGTTTCTTCTTGTTTTAAGCTTTAATTAGTTTAAACCCTTGGAGGAGTATAAGGGCATACACCCTCCATCAAGTCTACTTTGTTATCATTGAATAAGCTACTTTGCAAAGGTTGCTACAAGGAGTAAAAGGGCTTACACCTTTGTAGATTTATCTTGCTAGGTTTGTTTTCTCTAGGGAGTAAAAAAGCTTACACCCCTAGAGAAGTAATAAACCTAGCTTTTACACAAGAAACCCCATTTCCGAATTGATTAAGCACTAGTCTAATTTGCATTGAAGATATAAAATCATTGCATTGGTTAACGTGAATTGTTGAGATATTGCTATTGTCTAAGCTGGAATTGATTCTATATGCTATAAGCTTTCTTGTGCCCTAAGGGTGTTTTCTTTAGCCAAGTAATCCTCTTTGATGTTACAAATTAATGCTACATCCATTAGGGCTACTACAAAATCATATTCTCTTCATTCATTGCTCACCATTCTACCACTAAAAATTGCTTACAAGCTGCCATTTTAAATCTACTTGCTATTGGTTATCATTTGGGTGGATTGTTTGTTGATTTTGGTGGCTAGAATTTGTTGTTGTAGCAATTGTTTGCTACATCCATTTGGCTGTCATAAAAACTTGCTGACAACATCATATAACATCCCTCCAAACATCACCAAAGTCTTGTTTTATTAATTGGAAGTTTAACTAGTCATTGCTAGCTTTGTTTCCATCATCTTGCACTTGATTTTGGTGGTTAGTTTTGCAGCTATTAACTTCATTCATTGCTGATTTACTGCTGCAAATTGGGACAGCAAGGATTCTTTCTGGAACACCTTTGATTAAAGGCTTGGTTTATCATCATTTGTCTTGTTCCAGGTAAGGTTGGCATTGTTTTGCAGTTGTTCAACACTTGGCAACCATTTTCCCTCTCACAAGACTCATCTTCAAGCCTTTCTTCCTCTCCAAGTTTGACCTATAGGGATGCACATTCATCATCATCTCACTTTCCGTTTCAATCCCCCTAGGGTCACCGGGATTCCCCCCTTGTGGTGATTGCATCATCACTAAAGCGAGGGGAGTGTCTATCTAAGGTGACAGTGGGTAGGTACTCCCGTAGTTGTCTCACCTTTGTGACTTGGGTTGGGATTTTCCCAAGCTACAATCCATGCGATAACAATTTGGCGCCGTTACCGGGAAGGATTTTGAATCCTCTTTCGAGCCCTAACGACATTTTGGCAAGATTTGATCCCAAAGCCTTTATACATTTCTTTCCTCGCGACTCCATCTAAGGGAAGTTCCCTTTCCTTTCTTGATGAGCCTTTCATAAAGCTCATCTGGAGACTCCACCATCCCAGAATCCATCAACCCTTCCCCCAGGAAGATTCAAACCTTCTAAGGTTTACCGAAGAAGGCCTCCTCATAACTCTCATGTTGTCAAAACCTTGTTCCAAGGTTCCCTTCCCATCACCACAGTGGCCCACTCTTGGGCTAGTGACCTTTTCAAACCATTGAACTTAGCTACTATTGTTGGATACCCCAATTCCATGTCCAAAGAGTCTCACAAATGGTTGCCAAACTTCACTAGGAACAATGTTGTTACACCAAAAGATCACATGTATGCGATGGGTGTGGCTTTGATAAATGATGGTGTGGAACACAAAGATGTTGCGATGAAGCTATAAGCCATGTCTTTTCTGAAGATGCCCAGAGTTGGTTCAAAACACTGCCCGACAATCACTTGGCATCCTATGAAGCTTTCGCTAAGTTGTTCAAAAATAGATGGACAACAAAGATGGATAGTGGAATGCTACTAGCACAGTTCAATCAGATCAAGAAAAAGGAGAATGAGACAATGAAGGATTTTGATGCCAGATTTGACAAACTGCATGGTCAAATCCCGGCAAATTTATGCCCACCAACAGCAACTATTTGTCTCCTCTACATGAATGCTTTCGAAGGACAATTTGGTTTTATCCTAAAGGATAAGATGCCCGACACTTTGGTGAAGGCCAAAGAATATTGCGCACAGCTAGAGGAAAATATCATCAACTCAAAGATTGAGCCCTTTCAGTTTCCTCATGCGAAGGTAGAAGTAAAGACAAAGACTACAACAAACACTGCACCGGATCCAATCACTCTCCTATCTTAGAAGTTTGATCAAATGAATACTCAGTATGTCCAAAGTCAGAATCAGATTATGAACAAGATGACAACCTTGGAGAGAAATCAGTCTGCAACAAGACCTCAGGTTTTCAGACAACCAAACACAAGTTGGAAGATGAGGCCTCAACAAGAGGCAAAGGCTCTCGACACTCTGGATCCAGTTGGAGTGGTTAATACAAAGAAACTTCCTTGGTGCTTTCCCTGTAATGAAGCACATCCAAGAGATGATTGTCCAAGACAAAGGGAAGAAGAGGGTTCAGGTCCTGCAAACCAACTGAATTTCATTGATACAATTTTTTCTCTCCAAGATGAAGAATATGTGGATTTTATACAAAAACAACTTGAGGAGATCAGGAAGAGGGGTGCCAGAAAGGGGCGGCTCAAAGTGCTTAGCCAACTAGATGAGAACACAAAAAATGAGTTGAGAAGAAGGAAATTTTGACATATGCAAGAAGAAATAAAGCTCCATTTCCTCCACCACCAGCTCCAGTTCCTCCACCGCAATCAAACGAGGCTCCACCCCAACCAACAAAAGAAGTGCTTCCACCTCCTCCACCACCGATGCATGACTTGCTCCCAAACAATACGCTAGAAGAACTTCGACTGAATATAGATGTGTCGGCCATGATTGGGAAGATGAATATGTCAGTACCTGTAGCCAAAATGTGCAAGATACCATCTATAAGAAGAGAAGTCTTGAAGGCATTGAAGGTACCAAATGAGGCAGAATATCCTCCTGTTATTTTGAACACCATGTATCATGGACAACAAAGGGAAGAAAATCCTCCTTTATATCTTTCTTTGGGTGTGAATGGTCTCCTCTTGAATAATTGTATGTTGGACTCCGGAGCTTAAGCAAATGTGATGTCCTTGAAGGTCATGAAACAACTTGGTTTGAAGACAACCCGCATGTTATCCACCGAGTTGTACTAGCTGGATTTGCAGATGAGCCGCCAAAGATTGAGCAGTCAGATGCTCAGATTTCAGTGTTCAGAAATCCAACAGGTCTATCAGACCACCCTTTTTCCGCATTTCCATCCCTCTGGGGCATTGTAATAAATGACTTGAGCATGAAAGTTGTAAAAGACTATTGGCCACCTAAGACCTGGGCACGAGCATGTACTCTAGAGTGTTTTTTTCACTTGTTAATTATTTCTTGTCATTCATGTGATTAATAATTTCTAAGTTTTTTCACTCAAATCTTCTCCAAAGCTGGAGTATGTGTTGGTGGTTAGGCCTTGGCATGGTATAACCAATGTCTAGTGTCTAAATGTATATGAGTTCATGCTAAGTCATGTCTATTGAGTCATATGGAAATTGCGCAAAGTCTCCCCTAGGTTTTTTTAATGTTTTAGTAAAATAAAAAAAAAATCGTAAAACAGACATTTTTTAATGTAAAAGTCAATAAAGTCATAAAAAGGACATCAGTCATTGTCAGATTGGTTTTCTAAGCCAGAGCACCCCCTAAACCCTTATCCCCCCTTTGTTGCGGCAAAAAAAGTGATTTTAATCACTCAAAAAGGTAATTTGCTCTCAAAAAGGTAAAAAGGGACTTTTTAATTAATTGCCTAAATGTTAGGGGAATTCCTAAAACTTAGCAAATATGTTGGAAACATGTTTTGCCTTGTCTAGAGTCCTGAGTACAGTTGGCAAATCCTTCTCCTAGTGAAGGCGCCTAGTGTGAGTGACATGGCAGAAGGGAGGAGATCCCAAGGAGCCTATGCGCACCTCCTCCCATAGGTGGTGCACAAGCATGGAGGGTGCTAATCCCAAAGCTCCCACTCGACCTAACCTCACCTACCACCCTCACTTCACTCACCCTTACCCTCACTCATCTCCTACACTCCACCACGTCACTCCACTACACCTACCTTCCACTCCACTCATCTCCCACCTCACACATGCACATCTCCTCTTAGCTCATGCGCCACTCCTCTCCCATGCACATTTGCCTTGGAGTCTTCACCAGTTTATGTATAAATCAAGCTCAACCCTCCCCTTTGCGTCAGTTGGAGCTTGGGCGACTTGATCATGTTGTAAAAATTTTGTTATTGAATCAAAAGACTTTGGAGGTCAAGCTTTGGTGTGTAGTCTCAAATGTGTTGATGAATGTTGGCATATGAAATAAAATTGTTCTAAATTTATTTCTTGTACTTGCATATTGGCTAATGGTAAGAATATTGTTATTCAATTGGAATAGATAGTTTGAAATTGCTTGTTAATCTATCTATTTGTTTATTACATTTGATGTTTATATTACATGTTATGTTTTTGTTTATTACATTTGATGTTTATATTACATGTTATGTTTTTGTTTAAACTAACATGAAATGAAGTCTCTCTTCTAGGAAACACCGGTATTTTTTGCAGGTACTTGCGAGGAGTTTGGAGTGCATGAAACCCACATTTGGAGACTCAAAAGAGCTCGGTTGCATCTTTTGCTTTCTCTAAAGGAAGTTCGAAAAGGCATTCTTCCCTCTTCTTCACACCAAAGGACTCCATAGCCCAAGGGTTTTCAAAGCTCAAGCAAAAGCTCTTAAAAAGTAGAACTTTCTCTTCCCCTCTCTCTTTCTTTGGTTGCATGAGTAGCTAGATCAAAGTTTCAAAGTTATATTTTACTATCTAGTATTTTCATGCATAATCTAGATCTAGTTTCAAATTGATTTCCAAATCCAAAGTCTAGATCTAGTTTTATTTAGTAATTTTCTGATTTTTATTGTCTAAATTTATGTTAGAAAGTTTCTAGTTGTTTGCTTTTAATATCTAGTCATTTGAATGCTTTAGGTTTCTGTTTTAGGGCAGCAAACAGAAAGCATCCAAGAAGGGCTTAGTTACCATCCTTAAAGTCTCCAAAAAACCCCAAAAAAATTCATTTTATTTGCATAAAAAATTGTTGAAAAGTTTGATAAAAATTTATTCATTCTTTTTTTTGCATTTCTTATATCATTTTCTGCCAAAACTAATAAACTTTGTTCGCTGGTTTTTAGCAGGTCCGTCACAATACAAGGGGGATTTTGAACTTTTTGCAACCCAAATTGAAGATCCTTCACCCCGAGTTGGACACTTTGAACACCAAGACTCAAAGAGTCTCTTTTGTAATAGTTAGCTAGAATATTGATCCAATTCTATAAGGATCCAAATCATAAAAAAAATAAAACAGAGTCATTCTCTCAAGTTGTAATAGACTTAATAAAAGCGAGCCTTTAGTGCCCAGTTTCTTCATCCCATTTAAGGGGATTGGTGGTGTTGTGAGTTTGTTTCTCTTTCTTCTTGCAAGTTTTGTTGTTTTATTTTGCTTTCAAACACACAAACTTAAGAAAAATCAATCTTACAAAGCACTCACTACTTCATGCACTTAAGCAAAGTAATTTCATGCTAGCTTAGATTTCCTTTTTTGTTCTTAGTAATTAGAAAATCTTTCAAGTTTTCTGCAATTCACTTTAAATTTCGTTTATTTTCAAGTTTTAAAATAAACATCCCCCGCAATTTATGGTGTATGCTCTAAACCCTTGCGAGCCTAGCTCGATCCTGGGATTCATCAAAACCGGAGTTGTTAGTGTGGAGTAGTATAATTAGGGAAACCTTAATAATAGTTGCCTTAATACGCAAGAAAACGCCCAAGGGGAGTGTGTGAAGTCAGACGGGAATTTGAGATCTAGGTGTTGATATTATGGTAGCTGCGGGAGGTATTTACCTCCACGTGTAAACCTGACGAGAATAGAATACTCCGGGAAGCAAGAAGAAACCCTAATGATTTGGCTAATAACCCTAGAAGACATGTCGGTTCAAAAGGATAACTTGTATTAGGTTATTAGCCTCCAAGAGAAGAAGTCGGCCAGAAGAAATAATATATACTGAACAGACAGATACCCAGAATGAGAAGTCGACCCAGGCAGTTAACCAGAATTACTATAAATACAGGAGGCCAATCTTCATTCTGGCAAGGCAGTCTCAGAATTGCAGAGCAACACTTGTACGCACTGCAGTGCCCAGTTTTATGCGCATGTTTGGAGGAGAGCTGCCATTGCAGTTGTTGCAACTAGCAGATCACGTTTGGCTTGGACTATCTCTTGGTTAGGGTTTGGAGTCTGGACTATTTGATCAGCTCTTGTCGGTGCGCTATCCTTGGGGAAAGGTGTGCTACCCTTTGTTTGGTTATCTAGACTAGGGTTTGCTTCCAGAGTGATTCTCTGTCAAGGTTAAGGTGCTTGGAGGGTGGCTTCGGCCTATGGTTGGGTGACAATAGCGATATTGTCAATGGTAAAACAAGCACATCCATTATATTCTAATAGGTTATGGGCCCACACCTCCTTCATTCAGTCTAACCGCTGGAAGGAAACATAGCCAGAAGGATATTAAGCTTGTTGAAGAACTGTCGCTAGGGTTTCTAGCAGGAGCAGTCACCAAAGCACTGTCGCTAGGGTTACTAGTAGGTGTAGTTGCAGAAAATCCTCTCGTTGAGGCACCTTAAGAGAAGGGATGGACCTAATCTCCGGATAGATCAGTGCGCCCTAGCCTAGCGCATCTCCTGGTACTCTCAGCAAGCCAAGAAGTCAAGTTTGAGTTTTTGGCCAAATCTAGGGTTGACCAAGTCAAAGCAGCCATGACTTACTCTATGAAGTCAGAAAACAAGTTAGATGGAGCTTCTAACTTCAGAGCATGGAAGACAAGGATTGACCTCATCCTCGCCAAGAATAAAGTGTTGGATATCGTGAAATGAAAGATTGTGAAACCAAAGTTTGAAGAAGGAAAAGAGAAGGAACCGCAGAACGTTGCAGTTATGGAGAAGTTCAAAGAAGGTGACATCAATGCTTTGAGTATCATAGTGGAATCTATAAAAGACCACTTGATACCCTACATCTCCCATCTTGACTCATCGAAGAAGATGTACGATGCCCTAACAAACCTCTTCTCAGTCAGAAACATTGG